>CM049598.1:2924096-3251596 GCA_026979955.1 Megalurothrips usitatus
TGACACTGACACCCATAGTAATAACGTCGTCTCACTCCTTTTCCTTTTTTCCTCCTTCTGCCGCTCGCCCCGAATGACTGACGACTAAGAGTGTGTGTGTGTGTGTGTGTATGTGTGCCCGTGTGTGTGTGTCGCATCTTTTTTTAATGCAAATTAAAAAGGTATGCGCACCACTGTCGTCATAATTTTGGCGTTTTCTCTCCGCGCCGGGCGTTGCTGCTGCTGCTGCTGCTGCTGCTGTGGTAGCGGTGGTGGTGGTGGTGGTGGTAGCGGTGGTGGTGGCGGTGGTGGCGGTGGGCCCCGGCGGCAGACTCCGCAGGAAGGCCAGAACCCTGCAAGGATCCGCCGCTGCCAACCTCCCCCGGCCAAACCTAATTACGCTGTGCTCGCCTTTGTGTGTGGCGGGAGGGATTGGGGTCGGAGGAGGAGCCGGCCGTGCCGAGAGGGTTGGCACGCCTGCAGCCGTGGCGGCGCTCGAGCGCGGGGTGCGTCTCCAGGGAAGCGCTGCTCGGGGGAGGGAGTGCCGTTATATATACGGTCCCGGCGACATTAAGACGGGGCGGAAAGAGTTTACGAGCAGGCCCCATCCCTCTCGCTCTCTCCTCCCCCCCCCCCCCCCCTCTCTCCCTCTCTGCATGCTCTCTGACGAGGTTGGAATCTCGTTCCACCCGCCGCCCCCAACCCCTTGCCCCCGCCCGCCTCGTTTCCACACGTAGTGCGTACCCGTCTCGCGCTTGTTTACATTTGTTCATTACATTTTGAAATGGGGGAAAACGTCACGTTGTCTCTCTCTCTCTCTCTCTCTCTCTCTCTCTCTGACGCTCTCGCTCTGCGCTTTGCCTAACCTAACCCTCCCTGCATGGGGTGGCATTCGCGCGGTGTGGCTCGTCTGTCCGTCCGTCCCGTCTGGGACGTGATTTGTTATATTCATCTGGGTTTTCGACCGCCGCCCGCTCTGCGGTTCTGGCTGTCCTGTTCGGCTGCCTCCAATGACCGCTGGTCATGCGATATACGAGATCCGGAGATACACCCCCCCCCCCCCCCCCGGTAGCAGCCGACACGCACGTCACAGCCGAGCGGTGGAGCCTCCCCGAATATATATATATATATATATATATATATTTATTGCATTTGCGTTCCAAACACGCAATTAAATACAATTCGGGGTGTGTTATATATACGCGTCGCGTTTGTAAGTAATTTAGGGCCGTGTACAGTAGTAGGAACACGAACTTCCCTGGAAAGCGAGCGCGCGCTTTAAAGCGCTGTGGACATGCAATAAGATTCTTTTTACACCTTCAAATTCGTTCCCAGTTGACCCAACGAATTATTTCAGTCTTCGTAACTAAATGTCGTGCTATTGCCCCTCAAAAAAAAATCCACGAATGAATTCGTTGTGCCAACCAATCATTTTTTTATTTTATTTTATTTTATTGAATGTACGGTCCGCGCGCGGCTGGCCGGCCGGCCGCGGCCCATAACTCGAACGCTAACAGCTTCGCGGGCGGGGCCGGGCGGGGCCGGGCGGGGCCGAGACGAGCCACGGATGGGACTAGACCGCCGTACCGGGCCGGTCGGACCGGAGCCGTCACGTTCGCTTCCAGATCACACCTCACCAATGAGTCAGCCTGCTCCAACGCCGCTCACTATTTAGTGATGTCACCCCGGGCCGCGCCGCTGCTGCGGCCGCCGCTACGGCCGCCGCTACACGGGGCCAGCAGCCCCCCCCCCCCCCCCCGCTCGGTGTGAGCGACCCGTCCAGATGGCCCCTCATATCCCCCACATGATTCACACACACGCCGAAGCCGCACACAGAGCAAGAGCGCGTGCGCACGCAATTTTTCAAAATAAATATTATTTCAGGACTGGCACGCCGTCTCTCTCTCTCTCTCTCTAAATGTGTGTGTGTTTCTCTTCCGCTCGTGCTAAGGGGAGCAGACGCCCCCCCCCCCACCCCCTTCCCTGTTGGGTTGGGGGAGTTGAACCCCTCTGCAGGGGCGGCGGGGGGGTCAGGGGTCAGGGGAGGGGGGTGTGGGGATGGGGTTGGGACTCCCCCCTTGGACGTTACCTAATCACAAATTGAATCGAGAACAACGAAGCAGACTTTTAGTCCGCTCCCCCTATCCCGTGCGCGCGCAAGCAGCCAGGCCCCCCTCGTCCTTTTACTGCGAGTGTGCGCACACACACACACAGACACGCACGCACACACGCGCACGCACGCACCGGCGGGTGACATCACGGTTACCTTCCCCCCCCCCCCCCCCATCTCCCCGCCGCGGTGCGCCCCTGCCGCTGCCGCCGCGAGGTAGGCAGTCCCGGGCGGCGGCGTGCGTGCGCGGGGTTGCCTACCTGGCACGGCGGCAGGCGGAAGGGGGAGGGGGCCACCCCTCATTACGTCCCCCGGACGGTCGGCACGGCGGGCGCGGGCGCCGAGCCGAGGCGAGGTCGATCCTTGACAAACAGCCCGATTGGCTCGGGTGGGACTGTCACGACACCGCCGGCGGCGGCGGCGGGGACGGCGGCGGCGGCGGCGTCCCGGGCCGACTGACATGAGCCGGGGGCGGCCGGGGGCGGCCGGAGACCGTGGGCGTCGAGACTAAAGGGCCATCCACACCATTAGACTATCGACTCGCCGCCGGCCGTCGAACTCCGGGGGAGGGGAGGGGAGGGGAGGGGAGGGGAGGGGAGGGGAGGGCGGCGGCGGCCTCGCCCTTCGCCGCGCGACACTGGCCCTCTGGCCCTCTGCCGCCGCCGCGCCGCCCGCCCCCCAAGGGCCCGCAGCGCAGCGGGGGTGAGCGGCCTCCATGCGCCTCTGCCGGTCGAGGCCGAGGCCGGCGACCTGGTTAGCTCACGGGCTTAGGTGTTAGACTCTCTCTATTTGTCTCTCTTTTTCTCTCTCGCTCTCTCTCTCTCTCTCTCCCTCTGTTTTTGCATGGAGCCGAAACGGCCAGCTGGGCCAGACGCACCTGCTTGTTGTGATAACGGTGCGTTATTGAGGGAGCGGAGAGAGAGAGAGAGATAGAGAGAGAGAGAGAACACGTGAGCGCAGATAGCGGATCGCTTTTCCGATACTCCGCGAGACCATCCGACACATACTTTTTCATCGTGTTTAACGTGTTCCCCTTTGGAGAGCGATTAGAGAGGGTCTGCCGCGGCGGCGGCGGCGGCGGTTTGTGGTGCTCGGAGCAGCGCGCGGCGACTAAATAGGAAAAAAATTGACGAGAAAATCGCGCGCCAACTTTGTTCGAAACTCTCTCTCCCCCTCTCTTTCTCTCTCATTACCGCGAATAGGCTGTTTACCGATGGTGACGCGTCGCGTTGTTGGGCGCCCGCCCCGCCCCGCCCCCCGCGAAGGCCGCGACGGCTGCGGAGTTGCGGGTTGAAATCGCGGCGCGTCGTCCTTGAAGAGTAAAAGTTAGCGGACAGCGAGGGCGGCCGCGCCCGATCGGGCCTCGTCTCATCAACCCCCCCGCACCGCCGCGGCCACTTTTGTTTGACAACGCGTCGCCGCGAAATCGAAGCCGGCCGTACTAGTCTCCTTTCCTCCTTTTTCCTTTTTTTATCGATTTTCTTTTTGCGACTTTAGGGTTGACTTGTGGGATGCCCTCTGTCGCCGTCTGCCTCCCCTGTCGCCAATAACTCTTTTCTAACTCTGCCCCGGTTTTGTTTTGTTCTCGCAGGTGAGTCCCTGCTGGCGCTCCCCGCGGGAAAATCCCCGCTCGTCGGCGTCGTCCCTGCCGACGGCAAGTCACATTCACGTTCGTTTCCAGAGGGCGCTTACCTCGCTCGCCGTGCGCTTCTGGCGGGGAATTAAAATCTTGTGTGAAAAGAAAGCAAACAAACGGCCTTATGTTTGCGCGCTTGTAATTGTATAGCCTCGCAGAAAACATATTCACATTGCAGTGCGAACGTCATGCGTCGACAAGGTGGTGCGGTCCGATCTCTTGTCCTCTCTCTCTCTCTCTCTCTCTCTCTCTCTCTCTCTCTCTCGTGCCGGCCGCCGGCCCCTGCTGGGCCTTGCTATCCCGCTATAAAGCGATTGGCACCCCTCTGCCAAAGTTAGTCACAGAGAGGAGAGAGGGGGGGGGGGCAGAGGAGGCCGTAGAGATGCTCGCTTGTGAAAGTGATTAATCCGCCCGGCCTCAGAGCGGGAGAGAGACAGAGAGAGAGACGGGGTGCACCATTTGACTGCGACAGAGAGAGACGCCCTTACTGTCACGGCGTCACTGGGTCAGTCGGTCTGCGGAGCGGGGTGGGTGCAGCAAGGGTCCTTGCGGACGGCGGCCCTTTGCTATTTCGGGGCGAAGGAAAGGCGGGAACTTTTTTCTTTTTTGAATTCGCCGCAGCGAGACGGTACTTTGACAACGGGGCGCGTCCCGTGTTTGTGTACTCCGAGTTCACGCCGCCAGAGAGCGTTGGTTACCATCCTTGATTTTGCAGCTGCGAATAATCCGCGGCGCGCGCGGCGGCAGCGAGGGGCTTAACTGCAGCGGCGGCGGCCGCGGCGGCTGGTGCTGTTTGCCTGCCCTGCCGCCACCAGTTGCCTCACCCTGTCGGGGGGCGTGCGAGCGCGTTCAGGTATAACGCGTTTGGCCGGGGCTGCGGGGGGAGGAGGAGGAGGGGGCAGGGGGGGGGGGCACGGAGCTGAGCCTAATTAATCCCGGCTGCCCATACTGCCTGGCTGGCGGCTGGTACGGCCCGCCGCCGCCCTCGCACGGCGCGGCGCCAGCAGTAGTGTTGTTGTTGTTGTTGTTCCTTGTGCGTGTCGAAACGCTGCCCGGACATGCCAACATGACGGATGGCAGCCACCCGCTACACACCCTGCCTGCCTCCCTGCTGCCACTACCCCCCCCCCCCCCCCCCAAAGAGAACTCGCGCGCGCGCGGGACATTAGTTTAAAAAGAGACGCGCGACGCCGAAAGGACACCAGTTGACGCTAAATGTTTCGGTGGCACAGCCGCAGTACTTGTTAACTTGTCTGAGTGAGCGTGAGAGAGACAGAGAGAGACAGAGACAGAGAGAGACAGAGACAGAGACAGAGAGAGGGGGAGGTGTCTCGGCGTCGCCCTCCTGCCCGCTTAAAGACCCAGTGACACACTTGACAAAAAGCCGGCGGGGGCCGCGGGCGACGGCGACGGGGGAGGCGCTCGGGGCGAAACGAAACGAACCGAACCGAAGCCGGTCGGGCGCCGTGTCCCCGTGGCTGTGTGCTGTGAGCCGTTTAGCGAGTAAGTGGGAGAGAGAGGGCGAGAGAGAGAGAGAGAGAGAGAGAGAAGGGGCAGAGAATGGAGTCCGTTTCGTTGAGGGATGAAAATGGAGAGTGAAAGTGAGTGAAAGGGAGTGGGGAGGGTTGCTAATAGAATGCCGGGTCGGCCTTGAAAATACATAGACCTTCCCCCACCGCCGCTGCCGCTGCCGCTGCTGCTGCTGCTGCTGCTGCCCCGCTGGGCGGGCGCCACGGTCAGCCACGGTCAGCCACGGCGGGGCCTACGTCCGGAGAACACATCACAGCACAACGGCTCGGACGGCTTCATAACCCCTGTACACTACCTCCAGCCCCGGGGGGTGGGGCCGCCCCCCCCCCCCCCCCCCTGATCCTATAGCGAGCGCGGCTGAGCGCCTGAGCGCCTGTGAGCCCCGGGGTAGGCCAGCCCGCACAACACGCGCGCGTGCGCCGGGCCGGGGGCTGCCTACCCAGCAGTCGCCCCCTGTTGTCGACCCTCTTCCATGTGACGTTCTGTTGCCCGTCTTACTTTGTTCATCTCCATGTATGTAATTATTTTATTTTTTTCATACCTCCGGAATGCATGGATTCCGTCATACCCCCCCCCCCCTTCCCTCACTCTCTTTCCTCTCTGTTCGCTCTAATGCACGCAAACGCAGAGGTCGTCCGTGGTGAGTCAGAGTTGCGTGCGCGTGTGTGTGTGTGCGCGCGTGCAAAATACGGCCTGTCTGTGATGGGGGTCCGCCGTATCTCAGGCTATGCCGCGCGGCGCAAGGACAAATCAGCTTATGTCCGTTGTATTTGCAGCAGGTAATCTCTCTCTCTCTCTCTCTTTCTCTCTCTCTCTCTCTCTCTCTCTCTCTCGCTCTGTGTGTCTATCTCTCTCCGATAGCGGATACCGAGGCGGCGGGGCGTGTGAGAGACAGAGACAGCAGAGCTCGCGGCCCCGCCCCTCACCTTCTCCCGTTCGGTGCGCGCGCGCGGCGCTCTTGTCTCTTTTGCCGGTCCGCGGGACGGCCGGGCGGGGCCCCACCTGCCCCTGACCACGTGGGCTACCGAATTTGGCGCGAGGGTCCTTGAGACGAACGCGCACACACACACACACACACACAGTGGCGGGCTTACAGTTCTGTGGGTGCAGAGGGGCGGGGCGGGGCGGGGCGGTAGGAGCGCCGCGGGGCGTCCAGCCCGGCCAGACCTCCCGACCGACCGGGCCGCGGCCGTAAACTTGACATGAATGGAGCGCGGAGGAGGAGGAGGACGAAAGGAGGAGGCATGAAAACTTCCGGAATAATTGTATTATTTTAGCCGGCGCGGAGGCGACCGCGCGGCAAGTATGTAGCGTATCTGGGTCGCTCGGCGCGGCGACCTGGAGGGGCCTCATAATCCGCCGCCAGCGGGGGGGGGGGGGGGGGGGGCTGCTCGGTGAGGGTCTCGGTGACGGCGGGGGACGGTGGGAGGCTGCAGGCTGCGGCCGGCCGACGCCGTCCTCTCCGGCGTGGGCGACCTTGGTGTCTGCTAATGAGAACGTTGAGCCCTTTCGGCCCCCGAGTGAAGGGGTGAGAGAGAGAGAGAGAGAGAGAGAGAGAGAGAGAGAGAGAGAGAGAGAGAGGCGTGAAGTGGCAGTGGTCGGCAGGCGGGCGGCGCCCTTGGTCCCAGCCCCCGGCGCTGCAGCGGCGCCCGCGCGCCCGTCGGGTAGGCAGCCCCGCTCTGCCTGCGTGCCCGGCGGGCTGGCCTACCTCGTCGCTCGCAGGCGTCCCGCCTGCCGTTTTGTCCGGCTCTGCGGGAGTTATGGGGGACGGCGGCGGCGCCTATACACGAGCTCCCCGATGATGAGGCCCACCCCGCGGGCCCCGCGCCGCGTACACGGCCTCGGCCTCCCACCGCCGCCGCCCACCCCCGCGGGGCCCCCCGGGGGCGTAGGTGTGGGCCTGGCAACTCTGCTGGCGACCTTAAACTGTTAAGCGGCGCCCGACCCGACCCGGGGAGCTGCGTGGCGCCGCGACCCCGCGGCCCCGCCGCACCCTTCTGAGCCTAACCTAACCTCATCCCCGACACGTACTGAGCGCGGCCCGTGGGCCTGTGGGCGTCCGAGTGTCTGCTTTAATTATATCATTACTAAGCGCGGTGCGTTACCCGCCATCTCTCTCCCTCCGGCGCCTAGCTCAACTTAAGCGCCCCTATTTCTCTCCCACTCTCTCTCTCTCTTTCTCTATGTCTCTCTCTCACCCTCCATCCCTCACTCCCACCCCCTCTGTCTCTCTCGCTCCCCCCCCCCCCTCACTATCTCCCGCAGCCCTTTGCTTCCCGCACGACGAAATAATTCTGCCGGCGCGAAAATCTTTTGCAGCGCCGCCCTCCGTCTGTCTCTCTCGCTCCGTTTGTTATTTGCGCCGCACCGTCGCCGTGCCCGTTTCAGAGCTCAAGGTTCTCATCAAAACTACCACCACTCCGCCGCCGCCGCCGCCGCCGTCGCCCTGCAGGGCGCCCCTCTGACAGGCGGCCAGGCGGGCGAGCAGACGGACAGACAAGCAGACAGACGAGCAGACGGACGGACAGACAGGCGGCGCACTCCGGTGCCGCCAAATTGCGTCACGTGCATGGGAAAGAAGGCGGGGCGGGGTGGGGCGGGGCGGGCAGGAGAGCATAACGTACCGCGGCGGGAGTCGCAACTCGTCGCTCGCTCGCGCGCCGTGCGAATTAGCGCCGTTGGGGAGGGGGCGCTTTTATGTGGGCTCCGCGTGGAGTGCGTCGGCTTCCACTCCCACCCTGTCCTCTCTGTCTATCTCTCTCTTGCGCCCTGCTTCATGGAGCAACCCCCCCCCCCCCCGGACCTCTCCTGCGAATACCGAGGGGGGTAGAAGAAGAAGGGGACACGAAAATAGAAGGCGAAATATTGCGATATGATGGCAGACTCTGAGTGAGTTTGGGCGAAGGAAGTCGCAGTCGCCTGTCGTGTTGACGTGGTGGAGGTCGAGGGCGCGCCCCGACTACGGCGGCGGTGTCACCCCCTAACCCCCCCCCCCCCCTCCCTCCTCTCTCTCTCTCTCTCTGTCTCTCTCTCTCTGTCTCTCTCTCTCTCTCGCTCGCTCGCAGCTCAGGCGCCATGCCGCCGGCCGTGCGGTTGCATCCTCATGCGGCGTTGTCACGGAAATGCGGCCAAATAAGGGGAAAAAAATGAAGAAGAAACTGGTGGAGGGGGAGAGGGAATTAAGCCGAGCTGTAGGTCAAACAGTGTCAGGGTGTTGTCGGGGTGGCGGTATTCGCGGCGGGGAGGGCGCGGGACGTCCGCACGCCGCCGCCGCCGGGGGTTGTGTTCGATTTCTCATAGAGGTGGGGTCGTAAAGAGCGGGGACGCGGAGCTGTGGGGCTCGGCGGGGCTCGGCGGGGGCGGCGGGGGCGGCGGGGGCACGCTGCTGCCGCCACAGCACGACCTGCATACGATTTCTTGAAAGAACTGAAGGCAAGGCGCCCCCCGCGGCCAGTGCCACCCCTCAGCTGTGCTCGAGAGAATGTGCGGTTACAGGGTGGAACGGGGGGGAGAGGGGCGGGGGGGTCAGTGAACCGGCTCACGGAAGTAGAGCCACCGCCGCCGCCGCCGCCGCCGCCGCCGCCAGCCCAGCCGTTGCGATGCGCACACAGCGGAGAAAAGGGAAAGGGAGGGTCGGGAGATGACTGATGATAGCAGAAGTCAGAGCGCCGTGCCGTGTGCCGTGCCGCCCCGCCCCGACGTGCGTAGTGCGTAGGCGCGCGCGCGCGTTCCTGACTCGGCTCGCTGCTGGCGGAAAGCCTTCCGGGAGGAGAAAAGGAAATTAATGTTTTTCGCACCGCCTGTCGATGTGGCTCGCCGGGCGCCGGCCTACAGGGTGGGCAGCCCCGCGGCGCATGGCAGCGGTGTGGTTGCCTACCCCGTAGGCGGACGCCCCCCGCGGTGACGCATGCCCCCGGCCCCGGCGCGTGCCTCTGTTGTCTCTCTCTCTCTCTGTCTCTCGGCCTTCGGCCGTCTCCTCCCCCGTGTCTTCCGGCGCATGCCGCGCATGGCAGGCCAAATCCAGCTGTTGCCTTAAAATATTCATCTCGACTCGCCGTCCGCCCGGCCTGCCTGCCTGACTGGCTGGTCGATTAGTCGGGCCGCCTCGAGCCATGCGATAAGAATAGCGGGGAGGAGAGGTATTCGCCCCTGTTTGGCGCGGTACTTTGCGTGCGGGCGCCCCGGCTTTCGCCCCCTGCCTCCGCCCGGCCCGGCCGAGACTCTCTTGCTTGTCGGCGAGCTGATACATAAAGGGGGACGGTCTTGTTCTGCTTGCAGAGCCCCGGCCAGCTGCACCTCAACAAGGATGCCCTGCCCTCCAAGTACAGCAGCAGCAGCAGCAGCAAGGCCGCGCAACAGCACCAGCAGCACCTGCTCTACCAGCAGCAGCGCAACAAGAACGCCCTCTCCTCCCTGTACGCCCCGGCGGCGGAGGTAAGGACGGCCGGACACGTTTTGCCTGCCGATAACGCGGCTCGGAAACATCCGCAGTTTCATTAATATTGCTTTGTTGGGTGAACAGAACCACAAACTCCCCGCCCTGAAGAGCGGCGGCTCCATCAGCTCGACGAGCTCCCCTTCGTCCCCGGGCCTTAACAACAACAACAACAACAGCGGGAGCCGCACCCCCAACAACAACAACAACAACGGCCACCACCACCACCACCACCACAACAACAACCTGGCGGACAGCCCGGCCAGCTCGCCGCCCAAGCAGGACCCGTTCGGCCGACCCCTCCCGCTCTCGCCAGCCCGTAAGCGCAACCTGTCGCTCTCTGTGCCGCATTACATGAGAGGGTATTCAGCTCCAACTCAGACCGGATGTCGAGAAGAGTTCAAGGGTTCCCCCCATACTGGATCAGCTCTTGTGACTCTCGAATTCTTCCCGACATCCGATGGTCCGAGTTTGAGCGGAGTACCCTATTCCGTGCAGACGCTCTGCGGCAGTAGCTCGCTACGTCATCGGCAGCGTTCTAATGAGTGATTTCGGGCCGTGTTCGCGTTGCAGAAGCGGTCAAGTACTACGGGTCCAGGCTGACCGAGTACGAGCGGAAGGAGGTGGAGAGCTACCCGGAGGTGTGGTACCTAGGCTACGAGGCGTCCAAGATCCACGGCGAGGAGGGCGCGGCCCAGAACGGCGGCTTCGACGACGACAACGGCTCCTACAACAAGGTGCTGCACGACCACATCTCGTACCGGTACGAGATCCTCGAGGTCATCGGCAAGGGCTCCTTCGGCCAGGTGATCCGGGCCCTCGACCACAAGACGGGCAAGCACATCGCCATCAAGATCATCAGGTGAGTGCCGCCGCCCCCTCCCTCCCCTCCTCCCCTCCTCCCCCTCCGCCGCCCGGAGGCTGACTCTCCTCTCGTTACAGAAACAAGAAGCGCTTCCACCACCAGGCGCTCGTCGAGGTCAAGATCCTGGACCACCTGCGGAAGAAGGACCGCGACTCCTCCCACAACGTCATCCACATGCTGGACCACTTCTACTTCAGGAACCACCTGTGCATCAGCTTCGAGCTCATGAAGTGAGTCTGGCCCGCAGACACACACACACACACACACACACACACACACGCCGCCAGCCCTCTTTGCTGACGCAAACGCGACTCCTGTTTTCCAGCCTCAACCTGTACGAGCTCATCAAGAAGAACAACTACCAGGGCTTCAGCCTGAGCCTGATCCGGCGGTTCGCCCACTCCCTGGTGCAGTGCCTGCGACTGCTGTACCGGGAGAACATCATTCACTGCGATCTCAAACCCGTGAGTGGCCGCCGGCCCTGCCCCCACCCCCCGCGCCGCCAGCCCGCGGGCGCCAACACCAACCCCGCCATGTGTGTGTTGCAGGAGAACGTCCTTCTCAAACAGCGGGGCAGTTCGTCCATCAAAGTCATCGACTTTGGCAGCTCCTGCTACGCGCACCAGCGCGTGTACACCTACATCCAGTCCCGGTTCTACCGCTCGCCGGAGGTGATCCTGGGGCTGCCGTACGGCGCCCCCATCGACATGTGGAGTCTCGGTGAGTTGGGCCGGCCCGGTCTGCCCAGCGGCGGCCCCCGAGGCCGACGCCGCCCCGAGACCCCCCCAAACTGACTTGACTTGCTCCGCGCCCCCAGGCTGCATCCTGGCCGAGCTGTACACCGGCTACCCCCTGTTCCCCGGGGAGAACGAAGTGGAGCAGCTGGCCTGCATCATGGAGGTCCTGGGCGCGCCCCCCGACCACATCGTCGCCAACGCCACCCGGCGCAGGCTCTTCTTTGGTGAGTCCTCCCTCCCACGAATCGGTAGACTGGCTGTCTTACAGGGTGTCCTCGAGTGTGGAGTCGTCCCCTCGCCCCGTTAAACAACGTGTCTTTGGTGATTGCAGACGCCTACGGCAGCCCCCGCTGCATCACAAACAGCAAAGGGCGCAAGCGCAAGCCCGGCTCCAAAGACCTCGCCTTGGCGCTGCGGTGCAACGACAAGATGTTCGTGGACTTCGTGACGCAGTGCTTACAGTGAGCATCCGCCCGAGTCCCCGTCGCCGTGCGCGCACACCGCACCCCAACTAACAACCCCCTCTCTCTCTGTCTCGCCAGGTGGGACTCAAAGAAGCGCATGACCCCGGACGAGGCCCTGCGCCACGAGTGGCTCGTGTCCAGCTCGTCCATCGGCGCCAGCAACGGATCTCACACCAGCCAGGCCGAGCTGCGGCGGTCGCCGTCGGAGGCCGGGCTGGGCGTGGCGCCTCTGGCCTCCTCGCACCGCAGCGCGGGTAGCGGCAGCAGCGGCAGCGGCGCGGGTAGCGGCAGCGGCAGCAGCGGCACGGGCAGCGGCCAGCAGTACTCCCTGTACCGCCTGTACCGCGGCAAGAAGTGCGTGTCCAAGCTGGTGGACGCCCAGACCGGCGAGCTCGGCGACGTCTCCAACAGCCTGCGGACGCGGGGCGCCGGCTCCGGGGCCACCTCGGGGGCCGCCACCGCCACGACGCGGAGCGGCGGCGAGTGCTCCAGTCAGGCGGTCGACCCAAACCTCAACGACTCAGGCACCTTCCTACCGCCCATTTTGTGAGGCTGGCCTATTGTCGCCATGACAGCGACAAAGTACACTGAGAGTTGATTTTTTTTGTTCTAGTTTTTTTTTTCTATTTGTGGTTATTTCTCTATTTTTGACGGCTCCTCTCCACCACCAACTGTGCATAAATGTTTTACCAACAGAATGTATTTGGTGGAAATGGATTTCGTCACATATAGTTTTGCTTTCTCTCTTAGGAATATTATAAAAATAGTATTCCTCCTTGAGACTAGAAAGCAATTGTTTTTATTTAATTGAGAAGACATTCTGAATTCAATGAACTTGATTATCAAGAAGTTTTTCCCTTGTTTGGAAAGAGTTCTAATTCTGTGTGATACTGTTCTCTCAGTCACTGAAGAAAATTTTGAATTAATGTTTACCACTGTGTACTTGTATTGTGGCCAAAATGCCAACCTCTGTGATGTTGCAAATAAGCAAAGTCTGCAAGGATGCTCAGTGAAGAGTGGATAATGTGGTATCGACTTCCTTTTCACTTTTGAACCAGTCATCTGCATTGTATTGACCCAAGAGCACTACATACCTCTTTGCACACATTATGTTAGATAAATTTCTCAATAATTTTATGTAGGGTTGAAAGGATGAAAGGGAACAGACTGTGTAATGTAATTGATACTGTATTATATATTCTGTGTAGAGTCAAAATCCATTTCTTTCTTTTTTTTTCTTTTTGTACGAGTGAAGTGCAAAGGATGTAAAAGTTGTTGTAGATGGTTTTGTCTTTGTTGAAAAGCTGTTACTGTTGAAAAAATGACTGCCTCTGCTATGTGGCTTCTGGAAGGCTGCTGTTCACTGTCATCATTTCACATCATAAAACCTTAGTAGGTTCCATATATTGCTGAAGGATTGAGATCTCAAGCAGATTTCCTCTTTTTGTTCCCACAAAGCAAGTATTTAGGATGTACAGATGTGATGGGATATGATGTCAGTTGACATGAACCAGTCATATTATTTTAAACTTCAAGTGCGCAATTAATTACTTTTTTCCTTTTTTTAAAAGAAAGAAAAGAAAGTTTTCTGAGGGCAAGGTAGCATGGATTGTCAGTTTCCTATACCTACTTGAAAATTCTATATGTAATTTGGTAATTGATCACAGACATCAATTTTCTATATTTTTTCTGTGTTGTAAATAGTGTATTTGATTTTAAAAGCCACTGCTCAGTGCCTTAAATTAAAATCATTCGTAAGCATGAAGTGTAATTTAATTTTATATCCAGTACGAATGGTGCACTATTCGACAGAATTTTGCAAATAGTCAACAAAAGTTAGTCATACTTTAATAATGTGTAATTCAACTCATGGCTCATGACAGAAATGTGTCAAGCTGTTTTATGAGAGAATCATGGATGTCTTCATTATACATGATATTCAAGTTTTGTCTGTCATAGAAGATAGATCTCAAAATTGTATTATCATCATAATGAGACTATGCCAGCATGAGGGCTTCAATTTGTATCCATCTTTTTTTGAAAATGTACCTGGATGTCTGTGAAAGCCTCAGATGTCTGACAAATACTCGTGCTAGGTCAAAGAACAACGAAGCAATTATGAGTTCTTTATAAACATCCATTTTATAGACAGACAAAGATCATATGAGATGTCATTTTTACCATGTGTACATTTTAATTTTTTATCTACCCATTTCTGTCTACTTAAAAATTGATATAATGAGAGTAGAATTTCAATTCTTACTATCAGTAAATTTGAGTAATGCTGAGATGAAGTGATAAAAACACAACCAAAGTTCTAGAGATTAGGCACTGAGGAAGCTGTGTAATCTGTCCAATAGTCTGAGTATTGGGTAAAAAAGTTGGTTTTGAGAATCTCCAATACTCTCCAGATGGTGATTTTACTTTTTTGTTAAAAAAAAACTTGATTGTACTACAGTGGTTAATTTGTTGGTATGGCCTTCAGTGTCAAAATTAATATCTGTTAATGAGACAGCTATATAGTAGACTGATAATGTCCTTTTGATTTTAGTCTTTGTTTGTAAGTAGTGTAGGTTACCTCCTGTGTTGAAGCAGGTCTGTGTCATGTCACACCTAGTAAAAAGTTTTAAAGTTTGAAATATTTTCCGAAGATTTCATGTTTTTTGCCTCCAAAATCTCACATTTATGACAGCTGGCGTTTGCTCTCTTTGTTAAATTTTGTAATCATCCATGTATTGCTACATAAATTCTAATCTTGGCATATTCTCGTAGATGTTGTTGTTGTTTTAAGTGTCTATCATTTTATTACTGTATTAATGACCAAATAAATTCTTACAGTCAGTGTACTCTTGACTTCATTCTTGCCTTCATCCCTCGCTGCCCTCGCGCATGGGTAAGTCCCGGAGATACCCCCTATAATTTTTATTAATATGTTAAATATTTTTTTAAAAAATGATACATGGATGGTGTAGCCCTGTCAGGCCCCTTTGGCCGCTTCGGCATAAGCCCCATCGTAACCCGGCCGCTTCGGTTGCTCGAAAACACCCGTGGGTGATGGAACACCACCTGTGAACGTGTGATGCAAGTTGTGCTGCCTACCCTCCCGGCGTGGACGTGTTTTTCGCATTTTCCGGAACCATGAGGGCCATGCGGCACACATTTCATGACGGAACGACGTCTAGGGGTCGGTCTACACCCATTCCACGCGAGAAATCGAAATTTTGTTTCCTGACCAAAATCGGAAAAATTGCAAAGGCTATAAGCCTTACCATTTTTTGGCCAATTTTTTTTTTGTGTTTCCGATTTTGATGAAACTGATATAGGAGATAGAGGAGGGCCCAATTACTACAAAACCACCCTTGCTTGCTCGAAAACATTCGTGGTTTCTTCAGAAAAGAGCTTAACGTATGGTGCAAGTTGTGCTGCCTACCCTCTCGGCGTGGGGCCATACCGAGCCCAGGGCCGGGTTACGTTGGGGCTAACGCCGAAGCAGCCAAAGGGGTCTGGCAGGGCTGGCCTGCACAATTTGGTGGGCCCCTGAGGATTGAATTGATATTTTGATTTAAATGTGTTGATATTTTGATATGAATGTAATGTGACAAAAATTATAGGGGGTATCTCCGGTTGGGGGTATTTACGGGATGATAGGTTGCGCATGACGTACTTTAAATGACTGGTTTTGGGTCAATCTCGAGGGAATCCAGAGAAGGGGCATTGAGAAAATGAAAACCTAGTTTGTGTCAGAACTAGTCTTTATTGCAAAGTCACAAAAGAGTCTACTAAGGAAAACAAAAAATAGATTTTGAGAGGAAAAAGCAGACGCGCTGTGTATTAAACTGTGCTAAACATGAACAAACACCTTGTCAATAAACACCACCCCAGAAAAATACATACAACCTTCATCACAGTTCATGCCAAAGAAATAAAACATATACAACACAAAATCCTTGGCAACATCTTGGATGCTTAAGTGGTATGCATGTAGCATGTTGCGCTCCAAGCTCAGTCTATTCCAGATTGGAATTGTATTGGATGAGATTATGAGCATGAGAAAACATCAGTAAACAAATATCACCACTAGCAAAACAAAAATCAAATTTAATTATTACAGCTTTCATAAAAAATACATCAAACACTTATTTATCATTGAAGTGAAAAGACATTGTTAGGTGAAAACGGTTTAAACCTACTGTAATTACAAGAATGGACAACAGACTAAATCATACAGGTATGGGAGGAAAGGGGAGGGAGGGTGAATCCGGGATGCATCCAGACTCTACATCGCTCAGTAGCGGATCCAGGAGGGACTCGAAGGGGGGGGGGGGGGGGCATGTACAACATTTTGCCTGCTTACATGCGGAAAGTTAGGCTTGTCGCCTACCTAGCAGGCGTCCATCGTGGAGCTCAGGGGGGCGCGACGCCCCCCCCCCCCCCCCCCCTCCGTCCGCGCCCGACATCGCTTCATAAGATCTGTGTACCCCAGAAAAAGACAGTTGCCAGAGATAACTGTCAGGGGAAACACTTCTTAATGCAATTCCTCAGAGGACATTAAGTTGGTCCTTTTTCTTAGAAAGTAACATATGCAACACCAAACAACTACATAATAGCCTAATGAAATCTGGAAAACTCAGATCACTGCTCCTCCAAAACCCACCTTTACCAAAGAAGGTAGAGCATGGAGAGCAAGGGGTAGGGCAGTGATAAGCGAGGGCATATCAATAGGAGAACATTTTCGTTGGTCAACAAATCAAGGCCACAAACACAAAAATCCCACCTGACGCTTCCCTTTCTTCATACATGTAACTAGCAATTTTAAAGTTAGTGACTTCTAGTACTGACAAGGAATGTTGGATGAGCTATATTCAAATATTCAAAATTGCCAACAAAAGTAGCAAAGAGGAAACAGCACATTTTATTTGAATTGTCTGAATCCACATTGTAGCCAACAAGCAGATTTAAATTTGATCGTGCAGATGTACACATGGCAAATTTAACATATACTAGCCCAAGAACTTGCCAGATCTCTCTGTCTCAAGGAAAAAACCGAAAAGGAATCTAAAATTGTAGAGTTTATAGAGAACATGTCCATAAAGAAAAAAAAATTCTGCCCATAGGTACTCAGAGCAACATATAGACGAATCATTAGAACCAACGAGTTAGAATAACTTTTATTGGAATTGGAGATCGAGGTTGGTACAATCGTACCGCCCTTAGACGGAGCGAGGCGACAGGTAACGGGAGCGAGAGAGACGGGTCAATATAGACCCACCAAATAGTGATCTCTGACTGGAACACTATGAATAGTAATACTAAACGCAGTACTTTATTTTTCCATTACCATACTGTATGAATGCAGAATGTGAACTAACTGCCAAGAAAAAGTCGAAAATGCACCAAACTAAAGAAAGCACATTTCTTTAATGAAAACATTTCACATTTTCCAAGTCTCAAATCTTCCACGACTATTTGATGTACACTACAGGTTAGGAGGACTTACAAAGAATGCACAATAGTGAATATCACTTAATCACAGACATTGGGCTAGTGCCCATCAGAAGGTAGTGTCCTGTCGCTCTCACACCACTGTGCGCACACACATTCTTACATTAATATCCACACATACATTTTTTTCCACTTAGGATGTATACACTTACGCACGCACGCACGCACGCACACACACGCACACACACGCACACACACGCACACACGCACACACACACACACACATCCTCATAGTATATCTATGCTGAGTGGTGAAACAAACAAAACAATTACAGGTCAAATAATATGTACAATCAAAGTCCTAGTTATTACTTGTTACTTGATTCTTCCAACAGACTTGCAAGACCTAACATGGCCACTTGACAAGTGTCACTGACAGATGTTGATTGTTTTCACTGATTTAAAATACATACACAACAAATTCAAGCTCCTTTACAAGGATACAGTTTAAAACGAAAGTAAAAAACAATGAGAGCAACTGTTCTGACATGACACTATGAGATCTGAATTGAGAGAGAACAAGCCAACATTATTTCAAAGGCAAGATACTACACTAATAGAATTTACAATAACAACAAGTGAATCTGTACCATGACTGTACTTGTGGATGAAAAATGATCTGACAAAAATTCACACCCAACCGACCACTTGCAAACAAATGCATTCGTAACTCTGAACATCTCCAAAGAATAAGAGCGTAGTTCTTTAGTTCAATTTCCCACAACAAAAAAAGTCACATTAAGTACCACTTTGTTTTAACCACAGAGAGTAAGACAACAATTGAATCTAGGATTCCATATGAACTCTTGATGAGTAAGCTTTCATGTCATAGAATTTTTATACTCTTTGCAATCATCTTGAACTTTCTCATCCAAGCAACTACCATATTCCAACACATGTCAGTTGATGGTAATTGGTATAAAACTAAATAGTATGTTAATAAATACACGAGGGGTTTCATCCACAAAAGAAAATGAAAATTTTAAAATTGGTACGGTATGGTTCATCCAACACCGAGGGCATTTCAACAAAAAAGGGCTCCACCAAAATCCTAACAGATGGCCTAGAATGACACAGTTATTTTAAGTCTGTATAACCACATAAGACATATAGTAACAAGTCCGAAACAATTCACAAAATACATTGATTAAAGAAACGAAGACAAGTTTAACAAGTCCATTTCGCATCATAACAGTGTTCTTGGATGAGCACCATCACAGCAATGATCATAAAGAAAATATTCATAGCGGCCAATAAATCGACAGACTATCGGGTAAATGATACTTAGTCATTAGAAGTCTGTACAACTATATAAAAGACGTAACATATAACGTCCAAAATGATGCTTTATGAACTACCAAAAACGTAAAGTAATGAGTTGAAAATGGTAATTCACGAAATTAAATAAACAAATGATATACGCATAACAAGTCTATTCTGCCTCATACACGTGTTCTTGGTTGAGCACCATCACAGCAATGATAAAAGAAAATGTTTGTAGATGCAACCCTCCATTCAAGCAGCCAGTTAATCAACATACTATTGAATAAATGATACATAGTCATTAAAAGTCTGTACAACTATATAAAAGACATAACATAAAGAGTCCGAAATGATAGTTTATGAACTGCACCAAACTTATGTGTTTAAAATGATAACGCATGAAATTAAATAAACAAATGACAAAAGCCTAAAAAGTCATTTCCGCATCATACAAGTGTTCTTGGTTGAGCACCATCACAGCAATGATCATTAAAAAAATGTTTGTAAATGGAACACTTCATTAGAGCAGCCAATAAATCAACAGACCATTGGGCAAGTCTGTGATGTTCCATGTATTTCAGAGAACCTGCAGCACATGCCGGTCAGGATCAACATATACCATTGAAGGTAGACATAAATAAAAGGCCATAACTGAAGAAACGGTATTTCAGCCAAATGAAGCTGTGGGGAAGGAGACCACAAAAACAATAAGGAAACATGATAATCAAAATAAGACTGTCACACAAGTAAATGAATACATACGTGAAGGTGATTCAATGCGGTTTTCGACTGCTGGGCAGGCTGTTGGAGGTTCAGTTGAACTGCCTTCAAGCGGATCACAGTTTAGGAAGTCCCAAATGAGAATGGTGTCATCATGCGAACTGCTCACAATTTGAAATTCATCAAATTGGAGGCGGAAAACACGGCCAGTGTGTTCCTGGAAAAACAAGCAAAACACTATTTGTAGACTGGTACGCAGAATAAGGGTAGGGTTTAAACGATGAAGGTACTATACTTACCACTAAAGTCCTAAGGCAGAGAGTGCCTGAGGGAGACCGTGGGTCCAAAGCAGCAACTAGGTCCCAAACCTTAATTTTCCTGCAATTTAAAACAAGGTCAGTGTTAAGAGACTTACTTTCTCACATTCTAAATGCACCAAACCAAGTAGGTATTATGACTTACCCATCATATGCACCACTGACTATTCTTTTACTATCAAAACGTATGCATCGTACTAGCTCTTCATGACCTTCTAACACTCTTAGGCAGGCTCCACATTCAATATCCCACAATCTGAAAGGCGGAAACATCTTTTACATTCCTCAAACGTCAAAGACGAACATAAAAAATGCAAAGCCTCATAAGAAACAACTATAGAGTAAGTCAGTGGTTGTAGTTTTTAACTATTGTATTCAGATGGTGAGCCTTTATAGATTACTGCCCACATGTAAATACCTTATGGTATTGTCAGAGCTACCACTGACAACAAGTCGATCCCGATACTGAAGGCAGGCGATTCCACGTTTGTGCCCATTCAATGTCCGTACAAATTCACAAGATGATGTATTCCACACTTTTATTGTGCGATCTCCACTAGCAGAGACAATGTATTTTTCATCAAAGTCAACCACATTGACAGCCGCTCTGTGCCCAACAAGAACCCTCCTTAGAGCTATTTCTGATGGAGATGTCATGTCCCAAACAGCAATGGATCGATCCTGTAAATATATAAAATAGGAATAGAGTGGGAAAAAAAAACATAACAGAAGTTAAGGTTTATGAAAAATTTGCCACACTACTTACCTTGGAGCATGTCACCATCATACCATTACAGAAGCGCAAGTGAAGCACAGCTTCACAATGGTGAATAAGTGTATTAACCATTTCACCTGTCACCACATCCCACACTCGCACGGTTGAGTCGCTTGAGCCACTAATTATCACCTTGTCATCATACTGTAGACAGAGCACAGACCCTGTGTGGCCTGTCAAAACCTGCAACAAAAGAGGGAAAAAAATACAATATAGTAACTGTACAGTATTTGAGCAACATTATGTAGCAATCAGAAATAGCTGCCCACATACCTTGATACATTGCAGTGTTGCCCGCTCCCAAATTTTGATTGTATTATCACGCAGTCCGGATACAATTTTATGGTCGTCATACTGGAGGCAGTACACTCCTTTCGAGTTCTCAGAACGGCAATTAATTCTCTGAAGAACGTGTCTTCCCATTCTCCAATTCTTTTCTAGTCTCTGTGAGGGAAACCAAAAATAGAAAATCAGAATGGGAGAACAACAAAACAGCATCAAAGATAAAGACATAAAACTGTACTTACATCAATGTCTGTGATTATCCTTGGGTACAGAGATCTATAAAAATCATTGCTGCGATAACAGTCGCCCGGTTTGGGTTTGAACAAATATTGAATCCTGCAAGCACATTAAGTGTTTAGAAAACACTACAAACAACTTCCAAAGGAAAAATAATTAGTAATTGGGGTACATACCATTTTCTTCGCTCAGACAGTCCCCGCCACAATGAATCTGTTTTGACTTTCCTTTCAATAAGCTTCTTCCATAGCATACCTTCAGAAATTACACGATACCACTCTTTACAAACCATTTGTGCTGAATTCAGTGATTCCGCATCTAGCATTGATAGTATGGTCTCTGCTACATGATCGAGTCCCTTCTCTGGAAAAAATGAATTTTGCCAAAGTGAGTAATACAAACACAGATTTAAATTTTCCACAACATAACACTATTCAAAATACTTACTTGGCAACATAGAGATAAAATCTCTCTGTAACATGGGCTTCAGAAATGTGTTGATGTGTCCGTGCTGGTGATGGCACATTCTTGATAATAGATGTTCCACAAATTCGATCTGATCTTGCTCGGTCCATTTCTCAAAGAGTTTGAGGCAAGTATCGCGTTCTGTAGAGAACAGGGGCGCCTGCTCCCGCTTCTTCTCTCCGAGCACGGTCATCTGCTGACACTGCAACAATACCAGAATAAATGAATTCAAAAAGGTCTACGTTCTAGAAAACGGGCTACTTTAACATGACTCATATAGGCTTCGGAACTAAGAGAACCGGCGGTCCGATTCGACTTGGTTCCCCGGGCGTTCAGTAAAGGCTTGGCGGAAAAGGGGGGGGGGGGGGGGGGGGGGGTTACTGCAGACTACAGAAAGGCTTGATTGGGCAAAACAGCAGTGAGAAGTGAAACAAGACCGCTCCAACAGAGAATCATCTCGTCTCTCTCCCTCCCTCTATCTATCTCTGTTGCGCGCGGTGAGAAGTCATGGCGTAGCAGGCGAAGCGGCGCGGTCGCTTCTACTCCACACTTTCTCAGTCCAGCGGTGCTGCGGGGGCAGCTGGCAGCAGGACGGGGGCGGGCGGGGGCGGGCGGGGGCGGGCGGGGGCGAGCGGGAGCGTTTACCCGGCCCGGCACTGCCAACAACGGCCTGCCCCGCCGCCGCCGCGGACACTTCTTTTTCCTCCCCTTTTCCCATCGCCGCGCCGCGCCGCGCCGCGCCACGCAACGCCACGCACAGCGCGGCATTAGCGCTGCTTCCGCCGCGGTTGTGGACTTCAGCCAAAGAAGATCAGAGCGTAAAGCGAGAGAGAGAGAGAGAAAGAGAGAGAGAGAGAGAGAGAGAGAGAGAGAGAGAGAGAGAGAGAGAGAGAGAGAGAGAACAAGTCCAGTGCCCCCCCCCCCCCCTATTGTTCGTTCAACATGAAAAATTGAAGTTCCTTTCAGAGGCATTCCCCCCCCCCCCCCTCCACTGCACAAGTGGTGAAAACAGCGAAACGCAACGCGTGAGCCAATTAACGAGCCTCTCATGGCGGGCCGGTTCAATGGATTGAAGACGAGGAGGCATCGCAACACACCGCTTCCGGTCCGACCGCGTGTAAAGCGCCACTGCACTTCCGGTGGGCAGGAGGGGAGGGGGGGGGGATGGGAGGGAAGGACACGCCCGGGACCCCGGGACCCGAAAATCCACTCCGCCACCAGCTTTCCCTTCCCTCCTCCTCCTCCACTAGGGCGTTAGGGCCGAACGAGAGAAAGATGGGAGGGAAAGGGGGGGGGGGGGGGCGCAGCAATTCAGAGGTACCATTGCGTAAGGACGGCGGCGTGGCACCTGCGCCAATTCTTTCGCAGTATTTCATTTAAATAGTAAGTAAAAGACTGGACGGATATCCGCACGATGCAGCCGGGGGAGATGCGACGGTGTGAACCCGCCGCCGACCGCCCAGACAGCTTGTGGCGGGTGACGCGCTTGAATGAGTCCGACCGAGTGATCTCATTGGCCTATGGGGCTCCGCCAACGAGCGGGCCGGGTCAGCCAGCGCGCACGGAATATGCATGTGGCCGAGAAAACAGTAACCCCCCCCCCCCCCCAAACAAACAAGATTATTTTTTAAAAATCCCACCCACGTGTGTTGATGATGACAATTGCGACGGTAACGTAGACTAGATAGTGCGCCCCCCCCCCCCCCCCCCTTTCCTCCGTGCGCGCGCACATACCGGCCAGGCAAGTGTACACATATCAACCAACACTAACACGAGACGGATACATCATTTTGGTAAATACCAGCTGATATTGGCTTTGTCAGACAAGAGCTGTGGGGACTGAAGTTATCAACCTGTCGGTGCACCTTTTTTCCCCATCATCTTCACACCACCACATAAAGAAAAAAAAAACTTGACAAAAATCCCTGCTCTCTGCTCTTATTGGCCACAGGTCATTGTGTTTCATGTGAATGTAGCCGCAATCGAGGTTATAATTCTTAAACAAACCCCATGAACACCACATTCACAAAGGATGTGGATTGGAATATTGGATTCAGGGAGAAAGACATAGCTGACAATTAGACGGGAAAGGATGGAACAGTGAAATGCAACAAAGAACCCAAAAGCCAAGAGAATAATAGCCGCTGGTATGGAATATCCGTCAAACTCAAAGGCAGTATGTACTTCGGTCCAAACAACACAAACATGTAAAAGAACTCTGCTGCCAGAAGTAACCAGAATTTATTACAGGATTTGGCTATTTTGCAGTAAAATTAGATGAATGCGCAAACCGCTCACAAGAGATAAGCAAATGTGACACACATAAAAGTTGACAATTGCAGCGTAACTGTGCAGATGCACCAACTTCAAAATGAGTAAAATGACAACAGAAGTAGCAATTCAGAACTTCGGAGTTAATTACTACACCTGCTTTTCACCGAGGAAATAGACCTCATTCAGTAGGGCATATGCTGAATAAGAGAGGGATTCAGGTGACACTTCCATTCATATGAAAACAATGGCAGACTTCAAACAAAATTTCCGCATACGGACGTAAAAATGACTAATAAGCGGATTTCAAATTACAGCACAAAAACAATTAACAAGAGAAGAGCAATACGTTTAAAATAGAGTTTAGTGGGAAGACAGGTACCACTGACGGACGAAAACAGACGATAACTGGAACAGGGGCACGAACATTGGAGGTCACAGCGACCAAATTCAGATATCAACGGCTCTTTTGGAAACAAAATCGACGGCACTGCCCATTCCGAACCAAGATTCAAAGGATTTGGGCTCACTAGAAAATTACACGGACACAGAGTGCAACTCTGACGACCAAAATAAAGAAAACTGCCTAACCTAAATCAAAATGGCGGATGTGATGCAGCATCGCCCGTGACTCATGTTTTCACAACTTTCTACGGCCGAAAGGGTTCCACCTTACCTCTGGAAGTGATCTTCCGTCTTCTGTGACTTTGTCTGTTTCCATTTCCATGATTATTCAGTCAAATAGTGTCCGCAGAGGCCCGACAGAGCAGGAACAATCACACCACACCAGCCCCACCGATTCTCGCTGGCTGAGTTTAGTGGTGGTGAGGTGGGAGGACGATGGGAGGGGAGGGGAGGGGAGGGATGAGTGGTGTGACGTCACTTGACAGGGTTGCCAGGTGAATTGAGTTCACGGAGTTCAGCTGGTTCGGGAGTTCGGAGGTGGGAAGTTGCGACCTATATTTTGTTTCCTGAATGTATGTGTAGGATATGTTGAGCATAATGGGTCGGCGGTGTCACCAATTCCGAAAGATTCGAATCAGCGTTCCACAAATTTGATCTGTCACTTCGTAGCAGACGACAGAAGTTTCCCCCCCCCCCCCCCCCCCCCCCCCCTCCGAAAAAAACAACACAAGGGGATCAAATCAAAGGATCAAGAAATAAAAATGATAATTTCAAAAATTCACAACGTTACATTTAATATCGACAATTTCACCATTAGCTGGACATTGTATGGCAAAAAAGATTTTTTCTTTTTAAATGGTTCAGTTAAATTTATGATTTATGAAATAAAATTTTTAACACCAACAAAATCTACAAAGCATTTATGGGTGAAACATTAAATACATAATATGGACAACTCAAGTATGACAATTTCTAAAAGCAAATTTACGGACAGTTCATAACTGAAAACAGAATTCTTGTCTTGACCCTTACATCGTAAACTCAGCAATTTAATAATATCTCGCCAATAAAATCATCATACAAATATTCCACAGGCAACACAATACGAAAAAACTACCAAACATGTCCAGATGGAGCAAATACTAAAAAACAACATGCAGGATGACGACTTGGTCTCATTAAATCTCAAAATATTGCCCTAGTTATCACAGAATTTGTGAAAATTAATAGAAACAAAGTGACTTCATAATCTGATAATAGACGGTCCATAAACAGAAAAATATAATACTCAAGATACAATATCATCACCAACACTAAGGACAAAACCAGATGATTAGCATTTTTATACTGTCACATTAATACAAAGTGATTCTGGTCTAGTACATGTGATGCCCATTAGGTGACTGCCAGAATGGAATAGCCAAAAGAAATATCAACGAGTTTTTTTTTTTTTTCATTCCTTCAGGTTGTCGCAGTAAGAATAGATTAGGATGTGATGACAGAATTCATGTGCAAGATAACAATTCCCAAAATTATCATAGCCAATAATGTGTCTTAATATTAAACCTCTATTGATGTCAGAAGCTGCAATACTGTTAATGCAGATTAAAGCACCAGGGTGCTCCAGGGTCTGATTCCTGGCAGGTACATTTGACCTACAAACTAATTTATCAACACAGCTAGCTACATTGGAAATTGTCAATCAGTTCAGAACACTTAATGGATACATAATAATGACTAGCTCGAAACAGTGTCAAAGAACTATCAGGACCACAAAAGACTTTCAAGAACTTTCAACCATACAGTATAACTCCTGCTATCAATCTTGAATAGTGTTTAATTTAATTCATCACCAGCCAAGCCAAGGCGGCTGCTTGTGTTTTACCAGTGGAACGTAAGTCAAATTGACTGGAATATTAACAACTGCTCGTTTTCTGCGTAATTTTTCAAGTGTCCTGCGTATCATGTGCCTGAGAAAGTACATCAGTAATTTAAGTTAAGATAACAATTAGCAAGAAGTTATAAATTGATTTAAAGAACAGTGAATATTACCCATTTTTTCCAAGAAGAAAGCCTGCTGGAATATGAACCTCTCTTAGTGTGTTGTCATCAACCATATCAATGAAGTGTTCATCTCCTCGAATGTCGTTGTCTGCCACAATCACAGCAAGAGCTCCTACTTCTTCCATTTTCAGTGCTTTTGATACAAAAGAGCACTCCCTGAAATTATAATCAGCATGGTAACAGTAGAGCTTCCAAATTGTAATTGACACAAAAAAAAATTCTTTAAATAGTAAATCGAAAAACTTCATAAGAACCGAAGAACACACCCTCTTTCCACCAATGCTATGTTCCCTTCCACACTGTCTGCATTTTGGGGCCAACCACAGCCACTAGGTGGGTCAACTGGGACTAATCCAACGCCTACTGCTTGAAAACTGTCATTCTGAAAGAAATAAAAATATAAAATTAAATATAACAAAAATAAATAATTTGAATATCAAGAACAGTATACTTACAAAAGGAGCTCCAAAGTCCTTAGCAGGTCTTAATCTGTATGTGTAGCCCAACTCTCTTGGGTCTATTATCTCAAAAAACACATCCGACCCTAAGATTTCTGGGATACTTGTCCCTTCCATTAAATGAAGATTACTTGCTGCAAAAATACATGAATCACATTCAATACCTTGTCTATAGTTTAGATTGTCACACCGAACATATGCATATGTACCCTATTTACAAAACATGTGTTGCTTATTGATTGCTTAGAATAGATAACAAACTTACCGACAGAATTAACAAGCAGAACAAAATGAGAGACTAAAAGTAGCCATGCAAGCCATTGGAGGTTGTCAACCCACTTTATACGCCACATTCTACACTCTAACAGTTGGTGATCACTCCGATAAAAGGGAGAATCGGATGTATTTACTAGTGCCAGTCAGAAGGGAAGCTGGCATGAATACGGCATCACAAAATAACACCTGATTATTATCAATAACGCGGCGATTTTTTGCGTGTTGCGTGATTGTGTTGAAAGTCGTTGACGTTCCGCCGTGTGCAGACGTGTGCAGTGCAAATAATGATTCTCTGCGGTTCGTACTGCAAATAACTACTTCTGTCGCATATACAATTTCTCATAGAGGGGAAGGAATGGCGCATTTTTCCAAATGTTTTTATTTTTTGCACTTTTGCCCATTACGTCATTCCCCATAAATAATATCAAGTAGAGTTAGAGTAAGTAAGAAAAAATTAAAATTTGTAGCCTTCCGTATGCAAATGCTATTCTGTTTCTGCTTCTGTTTCCTCGGAGCGGCGTGGAAGCGGTAGCTTAGCAGCACCTGTGCTTGTGCTTCCCTTGTGGGCGGTGGAGTGGGCGGGGCGGGGTGTGGTGCAGTTGCGGGGCGGAGTGGGGTGGGGTTCTGAAAATCCGTTCTGCCGCGAACGCAGGGAATTTCACCGGAATCGAGGTACGGTTGTAAAGTAATCTGCAAGCACGGTTGTCTTCTCCGAGTAAATTATGAACGGTCGTCTTACATGACCTGTTACACCAGTCGAGAATCATATACTTTCTATTAAACATCGCCTGAGATATATGGTGTGGTTATGATTCAGATTGTTGCCTGGCTGTAGTTGTTCTTCTAACTGATGACTACCCTGTGTTCAGCCAAGTTTGCACATATTTATCTTTCTCCTCTGTGTTTGCCCAGTTGTACTCCCCACAAAAGCTGCTGATTACCGAAACCTCAGTACCTTCAAGAAGTGCCCACTGTTCACTGTGGTTTCAGATACCAAGATGTTTAAGTTTGCTGCTCAGCATTTCCCAAGCAGTCTTCTCAACGGCTCAAAGTTACATGTGCAGAAGCTTGCAAGTTCTGCAACATGGTCTCATCTCGCCCCAATGTCAGTGGCAGGGAACCTCAACAAACCTTGCACAGCCAGCTCATCTCATCTATACTTGAAGAGCACATTTCACTCCTCCTCTGTTTCCAATAACAAGAATGACCTACTCAATGAAGCACAGAAGCGTTACAAGCACATGACTACAGTAGTTGATTGGAAAGAAGCAAGAAAAGCCCCTCAACCAGCACTCGTGTATGGAGCGACGGGCTTAATCCCATTCGTCATTCCCCCTGTAGCTATACTTTTGAATGGAGTCTTTTTGCCTAATCTTGGGTTTGTTCAGATGGCATATGCAGCAAGCATCTTGTCATTTCTCGGAGGTGTGAAGTGGGGTTTTGCCCTACCAGAAAATTCTTCACAAAAATTAACTTGGGAAAACCTTGGGCAAAGTGTATCTCTCTCTTTGGTTGCGTTTGGCAGTCTGATTCTTCCTCCTTGGTTGGGTACAATCACCCTTGCTGGAGGCTTGGCAGCTTCAGCATATATTGACATTACCACACCAGGGTATCCCCAGTGGTTCAAAGCTATGCGAATGTGCCTTTCAGCCATAGCTATTGGTTCTTTACTGTTTTCACTTCTTCTAAGAATGCTTCTTTAAATTGTCAAGCCGGTGAAAAAAAAATTTGCTTATTTTCATTTTAATATTCTAGATGTAACCTGACCACTTTTTTTACTGAAATGTCTAACATGTAGATGACTCGAGTAACTGATGCGCCACTTATACCCCTTCCGTTCAATCTATTGTAGTACCGTACTCAGGTTGAGTCCATGTAGTATGTGGGTTTCCACCACATCCACATAGTCTCGATTCATTTCTGGTGGAGTCTTGTTTCAATTGTTATTTGTTTGAGGAACATCGCTTTCTGAAAATGCCAGCAATGTGAGTGCGAGTACCTGTTGAACCGCTGTATTTTTTGTTCAGTGGGTTGAGAATAAGAACATTAAATGATTAATTTTTGAAATGAACTTTTTATTCTCAGTGTGCTTGTCCTCATGCCCTTACAGTATTGCATTATCTATGAATACAGTATTGAATGATCAAAATACAGTATTCCCTTATGCGAAGGAGAAGATTCTCTGGAAGTAGTGATTCATAGCACATACTGCAATAACAAAAAATCACGTTTTGAGAATTGTGCTTCTTCAAATAACAATCACAAACTGGAAATAAACAACAATGTTCAGTTCTAATCAAACAATATTAAAAACAACAAACCTTCCCAAACCAAGTCATAGTTTCACACATCCTGGATGACATTAACTGCAATGTGCTCAATAAGGACCATGAAAGCTTAGTAATAAACTCAACATAAAATAAATAGTAAAAGTATATGCTATAATGAAGGCATGTTCATATCTTGGTATATATATTTATTTATGTAATTTATACATAGACACATCAGGGATAATCATAAACTTTATGAATTCAGTATAAATCCTCCAATTAAAGCTCAAGCCTCTAACCTAGTATACTCAAGAAATCAAAGTAATCCTTAAATCTACGTTCCAATGTAAAGGCTAGACCCTACCGTAAGTTACAAGCAAGGTTTTGAATGGTTTCTGCATTTGCAGAGGGGCTTGAAACCCAGCGAAATAATCACAGATCTTGGTGCAAAAGCCTCTCCTCTCATTACCCTGCAACTCCGTTGAGGGGTTGGGAACATCACATGGGTTGAAATAGAGCAAGTACATCTGCAAATGCTAAATATGATAATATTTTTAACAACTGTACTGATCTCCTAGAGAACATGGATAGGCTAGCTTTAATGCAAAAACATCAGAGCCTCACAAAACAAGTCGACAGAAAAATTGAAAGAATTATGCAAACTGAACAAGTAAGTGATCAGAAAGAAACTGGAATCCTCCCATTAATCCAGATGAGAATATAATAGATATTGCAATCATATTTCCATCCTGTAAGTATTGTTTTTATTTTAAGTTGGCATGTCTAATAACAATTCTAATGCAAGATAACACAAAACAACAAGAACACTGAACTGAACAAAAGTCATACATCAATACAAAGAGTGATAGGATTGCAAATATATTATGACAAAACCAGGAAAAGGTTTCCTTAAAAACTTCTATCAATAGATTAACTTGACAAGAGGGTGTAGGCATGTGACAAAAACAAAGAAACAGATTTGAAGTTCTTAAGATGGTAGAATGGTAAATACTTGGTGTAAGTATTCAAAAAGACAATATCTAAGAAACTAGTGCCTGAACACGAATCCGAACATATTGAGACTTTAAGATGTTTGAGAAAGCATTTTCATGACATGTTCTAAAACACTGTCTGTATGCTCTCAATTGAACACAGAACTAAGGTGTTGAGTTGAAGCATGTACACAACAACTGTTTGGTTTGGTAGTCCATTTTGAAGTACATACTAAAACGCTGATGCTATGCAACATTTAAGAAACAAACAAAAGAACACTCTGGGCATAAAAGATTTAAAAAGCCATAGGTAACAATTCTCAAACTTCAGAATGGTGACTTACAAGTGGTAGCAGTTAACATTATGTTATTAAGTAAACAACATAGCAACCAACTAAGGGGTTCAAAATGAGGGAATAGTAACTAGGGCCATATTTGCCTAGTTCAACCAGCAATGCATGAAGACTAGTTACCCTATAAATTTAGACCAAATGCACAAATCTTTCTCATCTTCAAAATGGTCAAAGTATTTGATAGGAACCTTATTAACTATTAGATCACAATGTTACAAGATAGTATCTTCACGAAACATGCTACTTAGAGAGAATACAATGTTTCATGTTACAAAGCACAAGCCAGTTAACAAATGGGAACCACAAGTATCGGCAATATTAAAACTTACTACAGTAAGTAAAGCTATAACCAGTATTGAGGTTTACCATAACTTAAAACAAATTTTCAAAACAACAAAACAATCAAAAAATCACAGTAATGAGCAAAATCTCTTTGAGAGGTATTGCAATTGCCAGACACTTTTGTCAAGCCTTAAGTATGCTTATACACTATGGATAGATTTGCCCCACTTCCAGTTCAGATTGAACTCTATTATTTGAAAAGAAACAAAATGGCATGGTCCTATTCTTAACTAAACCGCAATTCACAATTACAGCCATACCTAATGCTCCGAGAAGCTTTCAGAGAGTGATATCCAATGGAAGAATTTTGATTGTATAGTACTTTGTAGCATTTGTCCGATGAATAAGATGAGTCATTTATAACATTGGAAATCTTGTAATGCAACCATTGAATAAACGTCTAGCCAATGATAAAAAATCAGCACATTCTTAGACAATTAATCCTCATAAAAATCAAGGCCACAGCTACCAAGATCACAGTGCATGTGACCAAATCCCATACCTTGAGGGGCACACTAGGTGACACTGAAGGGCACCATGGTCGTGAATTGAATTGAAAGTTTTAAACAAAGAGCAAACTGTAACCAACTGATCAAACTATCAAAACTGATGTCAAGGATGGAGATGCAGGAAAAGATTTGAAAGCCTTTAAATAATTATTTGAGATAATCAACCGAACTTCTTAAACTCTTCAGCCAAGACAGGAAATGCAGACAACAAATAAATCCTTAGAAATGTCGTAGTAATGCAAGCACACCAAACACCTGTCAATTTAAGGCTACCTCGTAGATGGGCCCGCTTCACAATCGTACATACTCCCAGCTGCAGATGTAGAGGGGCACGATGAAGAAGTTGAAGGTTGAGGCTCATCACTGTGTGAGCGCTTCTTTAACTCATCCATGTACTCTTGTTGAGAGGTGGCAAGTACCTGGGCTAGTATGCCAGCATCGTCCCATTCACTCAAACCTATAAGCATAGACAAAATTGCAGTTTAGCCTGAGCAGTATGGCAACTTACAAGGCAACACTGATAGAAGTCTTACCAAACATTTCTGGGGGTAATAGATTCAGAAATGATGCAGTTTCCATCAACTTGAAGCCTTCAATATCGCTGACATTTCCTCGAGGAGGTGGACTCTTCACAGCATTTCCATTATTATCTCCTTCACACTGACTGGTAGATGTGGAACATGCAGATGTGTCACTGGATGTTGATGTGGATGCAACAGAATGTGAAGGATCTTCTCGGCTGCTGCATGGTGAAGAGCGAGGAGATGCACGAGGAGAGCTCCTTGGTGGTGTGCTCACACCCAAACGACTGCGAGGAGACTGACGAGGTGACTGACGTAGCTCAAGAGATGTTACAGTAGCACTTGAGGTGGCAGTAGCAGAGCGTAAAGCCTTGCTACGTTTCTCATTGTCTTTGATCCACTGAAGGTAACTGTCCCTAGCAACTTGTTCTTCTATGGCCTCATTAGTAGCCTCCCAATCTGTTGCTCTCAGTTTGTCCTCCAGCATTGTCTATCAGAACACAAAACAGGGTTTAGGCAAGTCTAGCTTATGAGCTCCAGCCCATAACCAGATAAAACATACCTGTTCAATTGCTAATTCTTCACTGTGTCGAGTTACATCCTTTATCAAATTTCGATCAGCAGAACCTGGCGAATAGCCTGGAAGGCCAAGTCCGACACCAATGGTTGCTTTGTATGGATCAACAATGCTGTTGTAATGGCTACCACGTTGATAGGACAGGCGGATTGGTTCATTGTCGGTCTTGTGCATGCCATGAAACGTGTTGATGGGGTCTAGCCAACACATTTAAAGTATTAGAATTGGTGTGAACGAAAAAACAACAAAATAGCATCAGAGAGAAAATTGAGTGAAATTACTTACCGCTACGGTAACAGAACACTTCCACGGGGCGATTGTACATTTCACTCATGGCCTGCATCTCTATGTGGTTACCATGTACATTGTGTTTCCTCTTGCGGTTAACATATGATCCAACATCTTCAGTCAGATATTGAGAAAAAAAGTCCCGGTTTGCAGCCTTCAGAAGAAGGATAAAAATTGTAAGAACAGCCATAAATTTAAAAATGAGTTATGCTTACACATCTAATGAGTCTTACAATGTAATCCATGCAGTGGCCACGGACCACAGCATGCATCTCCTGGTCGCCGTAAACTTGATCAGCAATGGACCGAAACAGACACGCACCATCCTGGCCCATCTGCTTGATGACAAATCCTCGTTTGCGCATTAGCTTTTCAAATCTGCGGTCCCTCTGCAATAAAGTGGTGGACACCAAGGAGAAGAGAATAAATATTACTTTAAAATCAACAAAGGACAAACAAACACCAGCATAAATTTAAGAGAGCATACCTCTTGCCATTCTGCTTCTGTCAAATCCTGAGATTCACAAAAACCATACTCATCTCCGCTATTGTAACCACACGAGGCAGTGTTATAATCTTCCATATGTTGAGCATCAGATGGCCCTGCCTTGGGTGATGAGCTTGGAGGTGGCGAAGCAGTTCCATTGCGTTCTCGATCTCTCAATTTACTGCGAGTAGTTCTAAAACAAATTCAATCACAAATTAATACTAAGAGCCCACCTATAAGAATGAGACGGAACTAACAATAGTGACCTACCTATGGGGACTGGCTCGATGCCTTCGTTTACTGTGGCTTGGCCCACTGTCATGAGAACTGGTGCTCAGCTGAGGGCGCTTTTCCTCCCTTTGCAATGGCCAGCACAGAGGTGATCCTAAACGCTCATGATTCAGGGGTTCATTACTTTGCTGAAATGACAAACCAAACAGGTATATATAAATGTGTCAAATGGTTGCAACAATAAAATAAAGAGATTAGTACCCTGAGAAGAAGTGGCCCACAGTGAAAATTAAAAGGATAGTGAGACATCTTTTGATCATGGAAAGTAGGTTATTTAAGGCGTACACGAAAAACAGAAATATCAATTTGCACAGACAGAACTGTTGGGGAAATAGAGACGCACAAACGCAAAGGAGACACTCCAAGCGTATCAGGACATACGAAAAAAACAACCCAACAATGAAAACACTCAAAGGAGCGAATGTGTAGTATGAACACACATCAGACAAAGTAAACAGAACCAATGTTGATCGTAACACCGTAGAACCCTCGGCGAGGGACGAGGAGGGGGAGAAAAAGGCAGATGAAATGTTCAGCGTGTCACAGTGGGGCACCGGGCGTTCGCGATCACGGTCAAAATAGAGGCATTCCTCGCATCGGTATGCACAAACCTGCGAATGATTTGGCATCGATCCATGTCCGTGCTGGTGATTGAGAGCGAGCTGGCCCGCATGATGACTTGACGTTTCTGTCGCCTCCGGCTCCGATTTCCCCTGGGAAGGTTTCTTTTTGGATAGAATAGTCATTTCGGATGTCCACAAACACTTTTTCGACCATCAAAGTCCCACAGAAGTTGTTAAATCGTGCACTTTTTAGAGGAACGGATGGACGGGACCACGGTCACAAAATGGAGCTTGTCGTTCTTTAATCGCAGACTTGCCAACAACAACGCCACACATTTTCTAGTGAGGTCAGTGATGCCAACATTTGTACTCTAGATCGGGTTCGAGGCGGAAACCACAACTGATGATTTTAAGTGTCTCGTATTGCACCCCCAGTTAAGTGGTGTGCGTCATTCCCCAAAATATCTTCAGTTCGAGTGACATTTCGATCCCAGCTGATCCCGTCGCGATTCCCATGTCCTTGATTTCGATTCATACCCAAAATAATGTGCATATGAGAAATATAGTAAAATTATGAGAAACGTAGTCTGACTTGTTTATGTTGATTTTTTGGGGAAATGTCACCACATCAGCTGATAAGCGTCCTACATTCATGCAGGGAAGCTTCTGAGACAATCTGACTGAACTTTAGTCGCCGCCATGGGAGACCAGTCAGAAATTAATTGTTCAAGTATTCTTCAGTTTACAAACTGTCTCATTCTCAGAAATCACTCCATTGTAAAGGATGATCTGTGGGTTAGAAATGGTAAGGTAATTGATCCCGAAAAGGTGTTTTTTGATGAGAAAACTGTTGCGACTAAGAAGTTTGACTGTGCTGGCGCACTCATTTCACCTGGCTTCATTGAACTTCAGATCAATGGTGGGTGCATTGTTATATGTTCTCTTGAGCCTGTTTTAAACCAACATTAAGTTCCTTATTGCTCACTTTCAATTTCTCCAGGCGGTTTTGGAGTTGATTTTTCTCACAACATAGACGACATTGATGCAGGAATAGCTAAAGTTGCTCATGGTCTTCTTGCCCATGGTGTTACATCCTTTTGTCCAACACTTGTGACCTCAACTCCAAAAGTTTATGAAAAGGTAAACTTGTGAGTTTAAGTCAACACGATTCTCTTCCTCTTCTGACAACAGTTTGAGTATGGATATAAGATTGACTAAATTGTGCAGGTGCTTCCAAAGTTAAAGCCTAAACAAGGTGGGCGACATGGAGCCTCTACTCTGGGGGCTCATCTGGAAGGGCCTTTTATCAGCAAGATGAAGAAGGGAGCTCATGATGAAGGCACCATACAAACTGGCTTTAAAGAGGTAGTTTTTCATTTACCATTGGCTCAAAAATATTGTTTTCAGTGATTCTAAAAAAAATGTTTGCATGTTTTAGGGTGTTAAATCACTTCTGGATGTGTATGGTTCTGTGGAAAATGCATGTATTGTCACACTAGCTCCAGAATTAGATGGTGCAAAAGATGTCATAGAGTGGTTGACTGAGAGTGGGGTAACAGTATCATTAGGTGAGTGAAAATACAAATTTTCATCATTTTCATGTATACAACTTTTCTTTTAATAGAATGATTTTTTTTTTCAGGTCACTCAATGGCTAATCTTCAAGAGGGAATTCTGGCTGTGCACCATGGCGCATCTTTTATAACACACCTCTTTAACGCAATGCTTCCAGTATGTCCTCTGAGTTTCTTTCCTATAAGATAACATGATATTCTAAAATCCTATACCCTAAAATTACACTAGTCTTCACTGGTCTTCTTCACTAGTTTTTCTTTTTTTGCTTAGTTTAAAAAAATATTTTTGTTGCTCTGGTTTACTAGTTTCATCACCGAGACCCAGGACTAGTAGGTTTGCTGTCGTGTGACATGTCAGAGGGGCGAACAGTGTTTTACGGGATAATTGCTGATGGAGTTCACACTCATCCTGCAGCTCTCCGAATTGCTCAACGAGTTCATCCAGAAGGTAATACTTCTTGTTCACTTGCCCTAAAAAGTAGCTTTGGAAGCTGCTGTAAACTTTCCTCTCCCCTTTTTATCATTAACAGGTCTAGTATTGGTGACTGATGCCATATCAGCTCTTGGTTTGGAAGCAGGAACTCATAACATAGGCCAATTACGAATGGAAGTCCGTGACCAGAAGGCATATATTGCTGGTACCAACACCCTATGTGGCAGCATTGCAACAATGATAGAATGCGTAAAGAATTTCAAGAGTGCAACAGGTATTACATGCTGTAAAATGAAAAATGTACGGTCTGCACCACAATTTTTCACAATTCTTTCCCCCCCCCCCTATTTGTACAGGTTGCAGTACAGTCGAGGCTCTCGAGGCCGCAACCTTGCATCCAGCCCAAGCATTGGGGTTGGACAAGAAAATAGGCACCCTAAATTATGGTGCTGACGCTGATTTTGTGCTGCTCGACCCCAATGAATTGTCACTGGTATCTACTTGGATAAGTGGTCAATGCGTTCATCACACCACAATCCGACCATTGCACATGCCTTGAACGTATCATCACATTTCCATGAGACTGATGCATTTGCAGTTATGGATAATCCCCAGTGATAAGTGAAGGCTTAGGAAGCATGCACTCGCATGCGTCTGTTTCACAAAGTTCTAGATTATGTTGGAGCGGTGCCATGTTCAGATTGTCTGAAATTACATGTTAAGATATTTTTTTAATAAAGTTTTTTTATTGCATCTTAGTGTCATTTAAAGTCATTAGGTGGCAGTTATTAGAGGGACAGAGGCAATAAACAGTAATTACAGTATGTACTTTAGTTTATTCAACTGTGTCCAGAGCAAGAAATATTTCTGTGAGCGACATTCCACGTTATAGCACCGCTATGGTAGAATTTCCTACAACACAGCCATCTACAAGATACTGACATAAGCGATTGTTGGTAACTTAAAAATTGTTTAATGGTAATGATTTTCCTACGTCTTGAAATGACATTAATGGAATTGTGGTATTGGGTGGTCATGTGGTAGACCAATGACACACTAAGAAAATATGTCCTTTTCAAAGAGTTTATCCCTTGAGGCAGTAGTAAAATAAAAACAGTCAAAGACATCTTGGTAAAAAGCCAAGTTTGAATCACAGAAAGAAAAAAAAATCAATTGATATAATCAACAACTAACACTTGAATGTTACTGCACAAAACAATTCAACAGGAAAATACAAAGACCATCAATACAAATTCCTATACAGGTAATGCATTAGTTTCCAGCTTAGGTAGTTGACCCATGGAGGGAAAAATACGAACGACCTTACAGGGTACTATGAATTAAGTGAATCTCTGCTTGAAAATGAGTATATGTATTGCATTCATCCTAAATCAGCTAAGACTCAGGCTGGACTGTGGGGCTGGTCAAACTTGGTAACTTCGGAATGATAAGAAAATTTAGCTAGCATGGCACACTTCATTCTTTTTGCCATATCAGCCTCCTGAATGTCATATATAATGCATTTACACAGTTCACTACACTAAGACATTTCTCTTTGACCTTGGAAGGAAATTCAATAAAGCTGATCTAAAATGCAAGTGCATAAGGGCAGAGAGGAATAGCGCTATACTTCAGATGCTAGCGTGAGTTATCAAATAACAATGTCCAAGTCCACATAATTATTAAGAAAATACCTTCATTGAAGCTCAGAGTGCTTGCATTTCAAAAACTCTTCTATGCAACTCTTGCAACCATACAGGTGTACAACTAGCTGTACCATTATTGATTTCCAGAGACGGACAAATTCGACAATACATGCTGCTGGTCACAATGAGTCATGGGTAGAAGGAGCTGAAAGACAGCCATCTGCAGAAAATGGGTTTGCAGCATTTTCAAAGTTTGAAACCCTTCAAACAGATTTAAGTAAGTCTATACAACAACACTTTGAACTTAACCACATTCAGATATAGATGATGATTTCATAACAAGGAAAAGAATATGAAATGATCTAAACAAGACTAGGAGGCCAAATTTAGCTCAATTAATATGGATTTTTGAATCCACGGAACAACAGTCTACAGCAGCTGAAAAGCTTGTAAATTAACCTTTCAACACAATGTGAAGCTATAACAGAAAAGTCACAATAACAAGCAGAGTTCATAGTGTCATAGGGCATCCCGCATGTAAAAGGATAACATTTCTTTTGAAAGAAAACAATACTTTAATATACATAAATTATAATAAAACGTTTAAAACCTACCTAAGACAGTACAAGCACTGTTTTAAATAGAGTCACCATTTCTTTGTTCAAGTTTATTGCTATTAGATTTAACTGTATAGATGAAAAATGTCAGGGCCTCCTTCTCTATGACAGGTATTGATTTGAAGTGTTTCATTAGCACCTGCAACAGCAACAATTCATAAAATTACTTGTAAGTAGTAGAAAATGGGGGCATTGAACTAACCACCTGCACAGCTACAGTAAAAAAATTCAGTTTGATACATACATCAGCAAGTTGGGCTTTGTTCAGTCCAGGCCTCGTGGAAACTTTGTAATGTTTCTTGTACCGCCTTAAGGTGTTGACTCCAAGTTGGAACAGGTCGACCTCTGGCAAATCAGTGTCAGTTTCATTGGAATCATCTTCTGAATCTTTCCTCCGCCTTTTGGTTCTTGCACACTGAATCATAGTCTTGTGGAAGTCACAGATGTATATGTGCCGTGCCTGAAAGAGAGATGTCAACAGTCTGTGACTTCTTCCCAAGAATGAAAGAGGGAAAAAAAATAGGAGTTATTTTAGCAATATCTTACCATGTGATCAAGATGTAATCTAAGCCTCCGCTGAGTGACAGTCTTTTGGATGCGCTTGCTGTATGATGCATTGCCAGCAGGTCGCTGACAGCGCTCCCCTTCATCCACTAGACAGCAAACTTGGTCAGGTGCACCGCGGGAGTCTTCCTCCCCAGTGCTGAACCCATTCATCTTGGCACCCGATCTACAAAAAGAAAAGGTCAAGGCATCTTTTAGAACACAAGCACGGACAAAATGCTGAAGTACAGACAATACAGGCAAAGTCAAAGCCTTGACGTCCATGGTGATTGTACTATTCATTCGACAACAAGCACTTCTCAGGTGAACCCTTTTAACACTTAATTTTCTTGCCCATTAACTAGATTCTGGCAGGTGAGCTCAGTCCACAGACACACGTCCCTTGAACTTGAAAGCACCACTGCCACACCAAGGTCAGGACCACAGAGTCGGACAACAGCAGGCCAGAGCGGGACATACCGCATATTGATTCAATCAGATCCCACCCAATCGCTGGCGGCCTGAATACACTTCACGTCGCAGTTCGCGGACGTTTCGAACAGAGATAGCTAGGTCCGCGGTGGGGCCGACTAAACCATATTGACAGCCGCAGGCACCAGCCCCAGAGCGGAGCGCCGCACACACCCACGGCCGCGGCATCGCACGCTGAGCGATCCCAGTGCCAATCGCTAACAGATACGAAAGCCGCGAGTCAGCCGCAGATGTGAACACGCTGCGCCGTCACTCTCGAGCACCACGAGAGAAAAGCCCGTAAGCCGAACAGCACTGGCACGGCACTGGCACAGGCGTGATGCGATGGCCAGAGCCCGCGGCACGGGGGCACTTTCCCAACACGGCGGGACGGACAAAGACACCGACACGAGCGCAGACGGGGCGGCTGAGGAGCGGCACGCCCTCCGACACCGCACCACCACGGAGGCACGGGACCCGGCCGAAAACAGGGGGAAATAGTGTGAACCGGGAAGAAACGTGAGACACCGCTAGCGACCAACTGGCAGTGCGCGGCTGCGGGCCAACCCCAATACACACCTCACGGCGAATCCGTCCCTCGGAATGAAACACAGACGCGAACTTACATGATTGACGAAGAACTGGCACGCAATAAGTAGAGGAAACCGCAGCAGCGGACGAGCGGGCCGCCAAACTCTAGGCTGAAACTGCGAGCGCAGGTCCGCTCGCCTCACTCACAGCAGAGGGCACAAGATTGCAGCCGCAATTTCACAGTTGTTGTTGTGACTCTCAGATAAAAAGAAAAGTAGGAAAACAGGCTTTCTGCTGGTTGGACTACGGGGGATACGGGGGTGACGCTAATCAAAGTGACAACTAATTTGTCCACGTATCTTAAAACTGTCGTAGCTGGACATCGGTTAAATTCATCTCCATTTGAAAACATTATTTCGAAACGCTTATTTTAAGTTTTACACTTTGACTCGAAATCGGGTGGAGTAATCTATTTTCAGTTTTCAAGAGAAACTTTCGTCTGCTCTGTGTATTTAAAATGGTTTACCGCCAGTATATGTAAGGGGCACCACGATTGGTCAGCACGGGCGACTTTCATTGTCAGCAAGGAGACCACTCATTGGTGGGGGGTTGGCGCGGAATCTGAAATGAACCAATGAGGGTGCGCCGATTCTGTCTGTGCTTTGCTCACGTTGTAGTGCAAGTAGCGTGGGGTCGCTAGTCTCTGTTCGCTGCTATACCCAGTCAACACAGGTAGGATTATTTTATATTCGTGCTATCTGGTGTTGTCAGAAGTTGTGTTATTCAGGATCGAGGCTTTGAAATTTGTCGAAACGATCTAGGTAAGCATTTTCACCATCAAGGCGTGCTGAGATGCCAACTAAAATATGGAAATCGCTGCGTTGTATTTGAAACCGTCAAAGCAATGGCTGCCATAAGCAAAGCATAGGGTAGAGGGTGGCCTGAATGAGACCTGGATTTGGCGTATTTCTCACCGCCGCACGTGAGTGCCGTTTTAGCCACGAGTGGCTTATTTTTCGGGTGATTTATTTGGCCCGGAGTTGGCTTCGTGGCGGGTCGGGTATTGGCGTTTTCGCTGGTAGACTCCGAGGCCAGCGTTGGGAATGGCAGCTGTTGGGAGCCGTAGCCCATTGCCTTGGCCGGTCTTTATATCCTTATGGGCCTTGCGCGTATAGCAATACTGAGGTTCGTATACGGGGATTTGAAATGATCAAATTTTATTGAACGGTACTGACACGACTTTGTGCTCGATGGGCGGGGACGCCCGAGCATCAAATTAACGTTAGTTTGAGTCATAAAATGAGCTATTGACCTCTCTTTGTCCTATTTTTTCACGAAATTGGGTCCGGAGGAATCGTGGGCCTGGGCTTGGTGGAGAGTGCGGGCTAGGCCTTACGGATTCGCCCGCTACGGACATCGGGGTTAGGACTGGCGGCGGGGCTGGATATTCATCGAAATTGTGTTCGTTAACGATTTTATATGAAGCAAAATGGCGATCTTTTCTATTCTTTCGCATGGCTATAAGGGGAAATGAAGGTCAAAGAATCATCCTCGTATGGGAAGTGCAGAGCTGTCATTTCGGGGGATGCGTCCAAATTAGTTTTTCCAGTAAAATACTACCTTGTGTGTGTGTGTGTGTGTGTGTGTGTGGTGTATAACCTTCAAATTGTCTCCTTGTCATATGTCTTGTTTGTTTGTGTGGGAATGGTTATATATTTTTACTTACAGGTTGTTTACAAATTGCCATCACCTATGTTGTTTTTTGACCATGATGTTTTCGGCAATGGCTTAGGTGACACAGGTTGAAATGTGCATTGTGACTTCAAATACATCGATTTGCAAGGATTTCACATTAAAATCTGCATTTGCTGGTAATATTGTGTTTTAAGTATGTCTTCGCAAGTTGTTGATAGGAATTGGTTCTCTTTTCGCTCTGGGAGTAAACGTTTTCTGTCAACCTGCAGAATACTTGTTTATTCAGGATCATTGAATTTAGAATGAGTTTTAAATGTGCATAGTCAATTGATGAGCGTAAACAAACTTAAGTGTAAAATAATGAGTTGGGCTAAGACAACACGTTTTTGTGACAAGTTAGTTTTCATTACTACGTGAAGTCCGTATTGTCCTTAAACATTTCGACATGTGTATGGGGGCTCTGATTTACTCTCGTGCCATTTGTGTCGTCGTTTTCAGTGAAATCTGGCTTTCAGGTCTACTTTTAGAAATCAATAGTGTACTTCGTTGTGTGAGTCCGTGACCCTGTTGTGCTGGTTTCCGTTCTTTCTCTTTTACATCCACAATTTTTCTGAGCGTTTTCAAATGTGTTCTTGCTGCACCGTCGAAGTGACTTGGTGGAATTAGTGTGTTGTCTTGCAGTGACTTCTATTACTTTTAAAAAATTTTTAAGATTGTCTGACTGTGGGCCATGGGATTTGGCTGTTTTAATTTGTTCACTTTAAAGTCATCAATGTTAGGCCTCACATGTAGCATTATTTCAGAATTAGGTCAGTATTTGACATTGTGCTCATTTTTTAATATATCAGTTAAAGTTCGTTACGCAAGGCATTCGGTTGCCGTTTTTTTTTTCTTGCCTTGGAGCGGGAATATGGGCAAAGACGCCACATTATACCACCCCGGTCCCCGCCGCGCCCCGCCCCCTTCTCCCCTCGTTACCCGCCAATGGGCGGCCTTCCTTTGAACGGTCGTCAGTTACGCTGAAAAGGAGGGGGGGGGGGGAGGTGTTATGGAGGGAAAAAGGGAAACTTAGGCGGGAACTTCGAATTTACGCTGTATTCGAATTTCGGAAACCGCTTAACTGGGAGTGTATTTTTTTTTTCGACCGGTCTGGACTGTTTGTTAGGAACCCGGTTTTAGTGCGCCTCTTTTCTTCCAATGCTCGGTTTAATTTGTTTTGAAGTTAACGGTGCCCATCCCCCCCACCTCCTCCACCCCGACCGCTGCACGCTTCTTCCGTCCTCCCTACCCTCCCTACGCGTTCCCAGGACCCCCGCTCTGGGCGACGTCTGGCATCCCTGCCTCTCCTAGACTGGCCGACTATTTTGGCGCGAAAAAATAATGGGTGGACGAGCGATGGAGTGGTGCGAGGCCTGCGCCGGGCCGGCGCGGCGCGGTTGCATGCGGCCCGGCTCGCTCGGGTAGGCTCCGCTTGCTGCGCTGCCCGCGCCGGTGCTGCTGCTGCTGTCTTCGGCTTGTCGGGCCGCCAGCGTCGGCAGCGGAGCGGGTTTGCGTTGAGCCGAGCCTCAGTTGAGCGCTTAGCGACCGCAAGGCACGTCTGTCTTGGCCGCGAGAATATCCAGTTCGGCCGTCCTTGTCTCTCTCGGCGAGGTAAGTGCGCGCGCGGCCCGGCCGCGTCTTGGCGCCCCGTTCAAATTTGGGTCCGTCGGGTGTAATAAGGGCCAAAGGGGCGAGGCGAGGGGCCGGCGGCCGGGGGGGTGGCTTTGGCTGGGCTCGTCGCGGCCCGGCCCGGCGTGGGCCGCTCTGCTCGGAGGAAAGGAAGGAAAAGAGAGGGAGATGGAAAGGCGGAGGGAGAGAGAAGGATATATCGAGCGGTTTGAGCTGGCTGGCTTTGCTGCCGCTGCTCGCGCCAGCGTTTCTCTTCGCTCCCTCTCTCTTCCCTTCCCCGCGTCCCCCCTTCCCCCCCACCGTCTCGCGGTAGTTGGAATGCCGGCCGGGCGATCGGTGGGAGCGCCACCGTCGGCGGTGTTGCCAGACTGGCCACGCCAGCGCGTCCACTTGGCAGCTGCGCCACTCCGCGCCACGCCACGCCACGGCTCTGCTGCCGCTGTGCCTGCCTCGCTGTGCGGTGCCTCCTCTACCCAAGCCTGGCGGCACACTAGTCGTTTGGTCCGCCTGCTCTGCTCTGCTGTGGCGTCGCGGTCGCTTTGAGGCCCCTTTCCGCCCAAGCCCCTCGAGGGCCTTTGGCCAGCGGTGTGGTGCAGTGTTGGTGGCCGCGTGTTCGCGAGTGACTACCCAGCGTGCGTGAGCGCGCAAAATGTGACGCCGCCCCGTTGGATTGGCGACCGTGTGCGTCGCTCCGTCCCTCCGTCCCGTCGGCGGCGGCTAGTGGAGGCATCGTGAGGCGGAGTGTGGAGGCTTCGCTTCCGTCGTGGACCCGGTGCAGTGCAGTGTAGTGCGTTGGTGCGGCCGGGGCCGGTCGTGTTCGAAAACGCCCGGGACGCCGCGTCGGGCTCTGGGCCCACACGCTGGTCCGCGTTTTTCCTTTGTGCTTCTCCGCCGCGGCTGGCTCGGCGGCGGGCGGCTGGCTGGCATCGCATCGGTGTGTGCGCGCGCGCGCGCGCTCTCCCGCGACGGGCGGGGGCTACGCAGGGCTACGGCGCCGCTAGCGCTGCTCGAGTTTTGGGGGTTTGATATTTAGAAGGGACCATGTCTGAACACCACCGCGGCGCGTGGGGCGCCCACGGGCCCGGCGCCGGCGTGGCGGGGCCCGGAGCCGTGAGCGGAGGTGCGGGCGGGCGCGAGGACGCGGTGTGGTGGCAGGACCAGCAGCAGGCCGCCGGCCTCGCCTCGCTGCAGCACCAGCTGGCCCAGCAGCACCAGCAGCAGCTCGCCGCGCAGCTGCAGCACCAGCAGCAGGAGCAGCAGCAGCTGCTGCAGCAGCAGCAACAGCAGCTGTTCAACTACAAGATGGCTAGTTCTTTCCCTAACGCGACGTCGGCGACGGCCGTCTCGTCGTCGTCGTACGACCTCGGTACCGTGAACACTGTGAACACGTCGGTGGCGGGGCAGCTGCCTCAGCAGGCCCTGCAACAAGTGCAGCAAGTGCAGCAGGGTCAGGTGGTGCAGCAGAACAGTCAGTGGTGGTACTCGGGCGGGATCCCCACGCAGATGCCCAACAGTGCGCAGGGTGTCAATGTGAACCTGAACGCTCAACAGCTGATGGTAGGTTTGGGTAGTGTTCGGGGAGTGCGGTGTGGCGGGGCGCGGCAGTGGTGTCACTGTGTGTGTGCGCGCGCGCGTGTGTGTGTGTGGCCCGCGTGGGGCGTTTGACCGTTTGCCATGCGGTCCGGCCTGAAGTCAGCCCGTATTCGCCTGGCCTGTGACGGCCGGTGCTGTGAGCATCCGGTCAGGCTGGCTAGGCAGAGTGCCGACTTCAGGTACCCGGATGGAATTTGTGTGGCGTACACCATGTGCCCGTACTCTACCATGTATTTTTATATGAATGAAGTGGCTAGTGCTGTCTGAGAATTTGTTGGACACTCGGATAGGTGGCTGTAAGTGGCCTGTAGGTGTTAATGATTTAATTGATGTATCAGACTCATTTGAAAACGCTCATTAGCAATTTTGTCACTGTAGTTACTGATAACTTCATGCAAGTTTGGCACCTTGTTTGCTCTTCTGTTTTTTTCAGTATATAAATTGTTATGTATCTTCTAAAGACGCAGAAAGCTGTGCGGATCCAGTACTCTGTGGATGGTTTTTCTTCCCCTCCTGACGATGTTCAGGGTGGATGAGCCGTCTGGCGGTTTGGTGTTGTGGCCCTGTGAACTAAAGTCTGGTTGTGTTGGTGTCATGTGCAGAATCGACAAGGAGGAAGAATGCCACGCAAAGACGCCAAGCCGAGGGGCCGTATGACGGCATATGCCTTCTTCGTGCAAACCTGCAGGGAGGAGCACAAGAAGCAGCACCCCGAAGAGAATGTGGTGTTTGCTGAGTTCTCGAAGAAGTGTGCCGAGAGGTGGAAGGTGAGTCATTTCTTTATTATATTTTTTTCCGTCTTCCTTACAATCTGGGATGGGCATTCTCCAGGGTTAGGTGTTGCGGGGCGCGTTCTCATTTCAAAACCGATATTGCATGTTCCTATGTTATTTTCCCCCCTCCCCCTCAAATCACCTGAGCTTGTAAGAAATCCCCCCCCTCCTCGAACCCCTTTATAGAATCATTTCAGCCTGTAGTATACTCCCCCTCTCCCTCTGGAACTTTTTACCTCTCCACCTTCTCGGATTCGTGGGACTTCCGGCGGGTCGGTGGCCTCGTCCTGATTAGTGTCATCCCTTGATGCCGGTTCGGGGCTGGCCCGGCCCGGGCTGGACCGTGCTCTCGCGGGCCGGTCGTCTGGGAGCGAGTGGGCGTGTGGGAGGGAGGGAGAGAGAGGGATGGCGGCGGTTCTTCGCGACGGGTCGTTGATTGGCCAATTATCACGCGTGGTGGCGGTGAGCGCATGGGGCCGTTCCGTTCGCAGTGCAGCCGCCGCCGCCGCCGCACATACACACACATGCTCACGGGACCTGTTGATCTCCGGCCCGGGGGTTGACACTCTGCATGAGCGATCTGTCTGTCTCTCTCTGGCCAAGAGGGGGCGGGCCGTGCGTGTGTCGTGTGTGCTCGTTGCCGCCGTGTACACCACGTGGAGACCACGTGTCTCGCCTGGTGACCGAGGAGGAGGAGGAAGGTGTGGCCCTGCCGCTGCCGCCCTTCCTGCCCCCCCCCCCCCCCCTCACCCCCGGGGTTTTTGTCCCGGGTTCAACACGCGGTGGCGGTTCTCGTCCTGTGACCTTGCGGCGCGTGTTTTGCGGGCTGGACGCGTTGCCGCCGCTGTGGAGCGGAAAGCGAAGGGGCCGGCGGGCGTGGTGGGGCTGCCCGGCCGCGGCATGGCATGGCATGGCACGGCTGTCGCTGTCCTAGCCTCGGGCGGGGAGCCCCCGGGGGCAGTCCCCGCCCGGGACCTGCCTGTCACCTCGTTGGGATGGGTCAGTGCCCCTGACCGTCATGTCACGGTGCGCTCCCATAACCGCAGTGTTGTAGCGGCGTCCCCGGAGCAACAGCAACCCCCCCAACCCCTGCTGCTTTGGAGGGGGGGCGGGCGGACGGATGGCGCGCCCCCTCCCCCTCCCCTACTGCGGTGAAGGGGGGCGGGCGCCACGGGTGGCGGCGGGCCGGGACACGGGGTGTCCATCAGCTGGACTGTGGCGGCTCTCTGCCGCTCTGTGGCGCGCGCCGGCCGCGTGCCGCGCCTTCTGCGTACAAAGGCGGCTTTTGCCCTGTGTGTGAGCTGGGGATATCGGGCTGGTCTGATTTTTCACGGTTTTGGTAGGTAGGTAGGTAGGGAGGGAGTCTTGGTTGGCTGTATGCACACTTTGATCAATCGGCGGCGAACCCTTCTGGGCGCCGGTTATAAGCGTGGTGCTAAAGCAACTGTGGAGCTGTGCGCGCACGCTGGGGGGGGCGCCGCCGCCGCGCCCCTCTGCAGGCGTCAGCTCGCGCACGCCGCCGCCGCTGCCGCCGCCGCGGACGGCAGACGGGTCGTCAGCGAATCTCGCGGAACGGGACACCGCTCGCTCACTCGCTGCTCGGTCTGGATTCGACGCGCGTGGGGCCCGTCTTCGATTCCGCTCTGGGGGTTCTACACCACATTTTTTTTTTGTCTTACTTTTTTGCTGTGAGAGGGAAGGGCTCGAGTCTAGTTTCTTTGTGGTTTTGCGGGGAGAATTCGCGAGGGCTCGAAATGGGGGCAGTTCATGTCTGGGGCGGCGGCACGCGAACCCGGCGGCGCCCCGCCCCCGCGCGGATGGTACCGTTGCGTCCCTCGGTGGAATGCGAACGTTCGCGGGTTCGAATACCACCGGCGTCGCGAGTCGCGCGTTGCTCCCCGGACCGCCTCGGTCTGCCGTGGGCCGCGCTGGCAGGTGCTGCGTTCAGAGTTCTGTTCCGCCCGGCCATGCGGCTACCGGGTGTGGAGCTGTATTCTTCCCCCATGTACTTTTGAAAATGACGTATTTTTCGTGAATTGCGGGTCGCGGCCGCCTCTCCCCCCCTCTCTCCCTGGCAGATAAGCCGTGTGGGAGATTGCGGCGCTGCGTATTGCGTTTGTATATTTTTTTCGCGGGCGGGCGTGGCGGAGGAGGCCTTCGGGGTTGCGATGAGTTTGCAGTCGGGCGTCAGTGGGGGGGTTCTGCAGGCCGCACCTCCGTTCCGTGGTGGTGGCCGTCTGGCGGAGGGGGGTCCCTCTCTAGGCCCCCGCTGGAGCCGGCCTCGGTCCGGCCTGGGCGCGCGGTGCTGGCCGCTGCTGCCCCGTGGCCGCCTGGTCTGGGCCCCGCCCGGTCTGTCGGCTGCTTGCTTGCTTTTATGGATTGCAGTAAAAGATTGAAATGAGTGGCCGGCCGGTTGGCTGTCCGAGAGGCTGCGCGGCTCGGCCGCCGCCGGGGCCCCCTGGCGGGCCTGCAGGGCTGCCAAGACAATGTGTGTGGGGCACCCGTGCACGTGCGGGCCCCTGCCCGGCCAGCCTGCCGCGCGCGTTCGATTTTTCTGGTACCGCTTCCCTCGACTCTGCCTCTGGGGCGCTGTGCTGTGCTGCGCCGCCGCCGGCGGCCCTGTGCCTCCCGCTGGAGCACTAGGCTCGCCGCTCGAGGCCGGGCTGGGCCGGGAGGGGTATCGATTGGCCTTGCACCTCGCTCTCTTTCTCTCTCTCTCTCTCTCGCCCGCTCGCTCGGCCCTTCCCGTCCCCCCCGCGGCCTGCCGCGCGCTTGCTCGCTCGCTCGCCCACTCCCACACCACCCCTTCCTTTTCCTTGCCTCCCTGTTCCTTTCCGTTTCCACCCCCGCTCGCTCGCTCGCGTTCTCGCTCTGCTTTGCATACGCAAATGTTGGCCTTAGTTTTAATGCCAGCGAGCGAGCGAACGAACCGACCGGCGAGCGCGCGCGTGCACGCACGGGTGGACGTGCGTGCGTGTATGTGTGGGGGGGGGGCAAGATATTTTTCGCCTCATTTTCCCGCGGGGACTCGAACCATTGACCGCGAGTGTTTGGCGCCACCGCTCTGCTCGGGGGGGGGGGGGGGCGTCCGTGGGTACGCGACGACACGGGGGGGTTGTCGCCTGATAAGTGAGAAGACTGTGTACCTAGTTCGCCGAGTTGGGCTCGGCTAGGTTGGAAAGGATTCCCCCTCGCTCCCTCCTTCTCTCCCTTTCCCCTCGCCACACGGCATTATCGGCTGAAATGAAGGCAAACTGGTTTTGGGAGCCGCTGGGCCCGGCCGCGGGAGTGAGAGAGAGGAGGGGAGGGCGGGGGCCTCGCGCGGCGGCGGCCCGGCCCGGACCGGCCGGGCTCGCTCCGCCTCGCCTCCAACTAAAGTCGGAGCGGGGCCAAGCTGAGCCGCAGGCTGGCGGCCGGGGTTCTGGCGTCGGCGCGGCGTGGCACGGTCTTGGTCCGACCCGACTGTGCCGCGCTGCAGCCGCGGGGCGGGTGCTGGTGCGGGGCCCCCGGCCCCTCGCGCCCCCGCGAGTTCACAGAAGTGACATAACTTGCCGGGGCGTTAGATTGGCGTGCGGCGGCGGCGGCAGCAGCAGCGGCGGACCCGCCCGCCTGCCCGTGCCCGTGCGGATCGATACCTACTGCCGCCACCGACTCGGCGTGTATCGTTTTTCGGGAAAGAGAATTTTTCTCCGTGGCTGGTGTAGGTCGAAAGTCGTCTAGTGAAGATGCTTCCCCCAAGAGGAAAAGGGTTCGGTTTTTATTTTTTTGAACGGGGGCGAAGGGAAGTTTTTCTTCTCTTCTTGGCGGCGGTTGTGGTGGCGGTCGGCGGACCGGCACCTGCCGAGTGGGCCGGGCGGCTGGACTGGGAGGGGTGGGGGCAGAAGGGGTGAGGGACAGGTGCGTCAGAGTGGCTGCGGCCGCCGCGGCTCCTCCCGGAGGCCCTGCGTGCACCCGTGTGTTCGGGTGCGACGAGGGTGGGCACCGCCTCTGCGCGTGTCATTTTTTTTTAACTTTACAATGTACCCTTTGGGGCACGTTTGTTGCCCCAGATTTTGGGGTGGCCTCTGGGTGGGGTTGCTTGTACAGTAGCGGGTGACGTGCCCTGGCATTGACGTCACCGCCGGCGGCGGCTCGGCGGTTCATGACGGAAGCGGCGGCGCGGCCGCTCGTGGGCGCGGTGCGGCTCGCGGCTAGGCGTCGCGTTGCCGCCCTGCTTCTAAGGGGGGCCGGTGCAGCCTCCGGTTCGGGGGGGGCGGGATGCGTTGCGGTCCTGGTCAGAGGGGTCCGGACCCCTTCGGACGCGCTCTCGAACTCTACTCTGAGGAAGGTGGGGGGGGGGGCGGGAGTGTGGAAATTGTGGTTGTTCGTGAACCGTGGGAGCCGAAACGCGCCCGGTGATTTCGAGTGGTGCACCGCGAGCCGCTGCTGCCGCCGCGGCTTTGCGGGGTGGCTGGTGCGGCGGTGGCAGCGCTCCGCTCGGCGCAGCGAGAACGGGTCCGCTGGGCGTGCTTCTATTTGCAGACAAGTATCGACCTGGACCCATACCGGCCCGGCACCGCCCCGGCCGTGCCGCCGCCGCCGCGGCCCGGCCCGGCGGGGGCGGAAGGCTGCTGCCGGGGGGGGGGGGAGTGCTTCTTTCCCGCGCTGTGCGTTCTGGACTGGTGTCGTGGTGGTACCGCCCCGGCCCCCCGGCCGGCCGGCCGGTGGCTTGCACTTCGTTCCCCTGGACTTGTGAATGAGAGCCTCTGTGGGGGAGGGACGCGACGGGACGCGTCGGCGGCGACCCTTTCCGTCGCTTCCGCGCTCCGCGCGCGGGACGTGCTGGGGGCGCCCTGCGGCCCTGCGCCGCGCGCCGCCTCGCTCCCAGCCGCCGCCGCCGCGGCTCGGCTCCGCTCCGCTCGGCCTCCGCTGGAGAGGAAGGAGCCGATAGCCGGGAGAGGGGGCCCCCTTACTCTGTCCGCGTGCCGCGGGGGCCCGGGGGGGGGGGGGGGGGAGAGGATCGGGAGGGGAAAGAGGGGCAGCTCGCTGGCTGGCTGGCTGTCCGGCGTGGCTTGGCCGTGGTGGCGGGCGGGCGGGCGGTTGGTGTGTTGGCTTGACCTTGGTGTGTCGTTGCACCATGGACCTGCGGCCTGCGGGATGGGAGGGGGGCCCCGGGCCTTTGCCGCGGCCGGCCCCGGCCTGCCAGGCTCTCACGCACCGCCGCGCCGCGCCGCTCCCGGCGCCCCTTCCTTCCCTCTTCCTCCTCGGTGGTGTTGTCTGGGAACTCTATTTTCTACAAAGTCGGGGCTTTTCGGATCGCTTGGTGGCGTGGTTTTGGGAAAAGGGGTCAAAATTGGCAGGGAAGAGGGGTGGGGGGGGGGGGGCGTGGGTCTCTGTGCCGATTGCTTCCCGCCAACGGCTGCGCCGCGCCCCAGCGCGTGTGACGGGCCGGCCGGGCCCGCGAGGGGGCAGTGGCCGATCACGTGACCTCCCGCGGAGAGGGTGGGGGGGGGGCTATTTCTAGACGCGTCATTTCTCCTTTGGCGCCAAAGATTTGAAACGCGTGTCGGCGCGTGATTTTTATTTTTCTGTTTGGGGTCGGGGCGTGCCGCGCCGCGGGTGGGGCTCGCGTCTCGGATCTGCCTTGCTGGCGCTGCCTGACCTGCTCTCTGTCGCGCCGGTGTCTCTGCAGTGCGGTGCGGTGCACGGAAAGACGCCGGTCGTGGAGGCGGTTCGCCGGCCGCCCGGCGTCTTTCCGGTGATGCGGGAAAGGGGGGGGGGGACGAGCACGTGTGTGTGAATTTGGCGCCTTCGGCGGTACGTTCCGGTTGGGTTGCGTTGCGCGCCGCGCCGTGCCGCCGTGGGGACGCGCTTGCCCGCGTCGGCCCGGCCCTCGGGGCTCGGCGCGGAGGTTCTGGGTGTTTGAACGGCTGGCGTGACCGGAGGGTTTTGAGGCCGGTGGTGAACCCGCGGCCGGGCCGGGCTGAGCTCGGTGCCGCCTGGCTTTCATATCCCCGCCCGGGCTCACGCCGGAGTCTCGGGGCTGCGCTGCGATGCGGCGCGGCACCGGTGCAAGTTTCCTCTGAATTTTCACACGTATTCCCAGATAAATTTCTCCACAATCTGGCAACAACGCCGCCTGCCTGCCTGGCTGCCGGCTTGGAGGGGGGGAGGGGGGTCTGCCTGGTGCCGGGCCGGCGAGGAGCGAGAGAAGAGAAGTCTTGTGAGGCGTGGAGCGGAGCGGAGGTAGCAGCTGTGGCGGGGAGGAGGAGGAGGAGGGGGGGGGGGTGCCGGGGCCGGCTTTGTTTTTCCCGAACGTGGCGATCTCCCCCTCTCTTTCCTTCCTTCCCGCGCCGCGCGCCTCCACTATCCGGCTCGTTCTATCTCGCCGGGTGATGACGGGGTTTGAGGGGGCGGAGGGTTGGTCGGGTGGGTGTTCGAACGGGGTGGCGACGGGTTGGTCGCGGCGCGCGCGCGTTTCCGCCGTCTTGCTGGCGGCCCGGGTTTCCGGCGCCGCCACGCGTCGGCCCCGCTCACCCTGCATTCCTGGCCTGCTTTTGGTTGGGCCGCGGCCGTGGGGGGGTGGCTGGACGGGGCTGCCGGCCGTCGCGGGGTACCGGAGGGGTTTGTCTCTTTCCGGATTCTGCGCCGGCCCGCTGCTGCCGCCGCCGCCGCCGCGTGGCGCTCGGCTCCGGGATTGGAAAGGGCACGGCCGGCTGACTTGAGCCGCGGCGCGGAGAGGGGACTTTGGCGCGCGGCTCGCCGCTCGGCTTGGCGGCTCCGGTCAGTCCTCCGCTGCCGCCGCCGCTCACCTCGGGGCCCCCTAACTACTCCCGGGCCGTCGGTGCGCGGCCTGGGAGTCGGTTTCTTTCGCCACCCCCCCCCCCCCCCCCCTCCACTTCTCTCTCCCGGTTTTTGGCGGTGTAATCAAACTCTGTAATGAGCTGACGCTCGCGGGGAGCCGCGCGCTCGCGCGCCTGCCCGGGGAAGGGCGGTGGCGGCGGGGGGAGGGAAAGGGAGCGAACGAGCGCGCCCCGGTCGGCCTGGATTCGCGTTTCCCCAAGGGCCGCGTGGCGCCGCTTGTAGATGTGGGGTTCTCTATGAAAAATCGATGGCGCGGTGGGGCGGGGCCTAGCGGCGGCGGCGTCGGTTGGGCGGGGGCCGCGGGCCGCGAAGGACTAAGGGTAGCTAAGGAAAGGGCGGGTGGGGGTGGGAGGGGTGGCGGTCCGGCCGGCGGCGCGAGGGGAGGAGAGAGAGAGAGAGGGAGGGAGGAGGGGGTGGGGGTCGCAGGACCACTCTCATTTCGAGCTTATTCCCCATTCCCGGCTCCCCGCCGCCTCCTCCCCCGCGCGGGGTTCGGGCGTACGGCCCTTACTTCGCGCCGTCCCCCCGTGGTGTGGTGGACCGGGCCGCGGGCCTCGGGGGCCCCGCCGCGGGGGGGTTCGGCTCTGGCGGCCTCCCTCCGGCAGCGCGCGGCGGGGTCCCCCGTCATGGTGCGGATCAGCCCCCCCCCCCCTTCTGGACAAACTTGTCCTGATCGAGTTTGTCAAAGGGTTAGAGCCCCGGGTTTCTGTGGTTTTTCTCGGTCGGCTATTGAATTTGTAATATCGGAGCCCCCCCTCGGCGGGTAGGGGACGGGGGCTCCTGAAACGGCGGCGGGGAGGGAGGGGGCGGTAGTGTGACGCCGGTCTCGCGCCGGCTGCGCCGCGGGCTCGCTAGCTCGCTCGATGGCGGGCTGGCGGGCTTGGCGCGTTCACCTCGCGGTTGCAACCCGCATATTTTCTTTTTCAATGAGTTCCTCCTTCCCCTCCTCCTCCTCCTCCTCCTCCTCCTCGCCCTTTGCCCCCACCCCTCCCCGTCTCTGGCCGAGTCTAATTTATCTCCCTGCCTTCCCCTCTCGCTTCTCCCTCCCCCCCCCTCCTCCTCCCCCTCCTTTCCTTAGTCCTCTGTAATATTTTCACTTGCGATTCCATTATACGGACCATATACTTTGTGCACCCCTGTTCTCCCTCCCTCTCTCTCTCTCCCCCGTTTCTTCCTATTTGAACCCCCTCTCCCCTCCCCTCCCGAGCGATTTTCCTGCATTTCGGCCGGGCCTTGTTTCGGCGTTTTTGCGGACGGCCGTGTCCGAGGCTTCCGGCTAGCGGGCTATTGACGCGTCACGTGTGCATTGGAACGCACCCTGGGAGGTGGGAGGCGCTTGTCGCGGCGCGCTCGGTGGAACTCGCCGCGTCGCGCCGGCCGGGTGCTTCGTCTGTTCCCTCTCCCCTTTCTCCATTCGCGCGCACCCCTTTTGCTCGCTTTTGCATTTAAATGAGGAAGTTATTAGATTGGCTGGGCGCGCTGCCGCTGGCTTGGGCCGCGGTGAGGGACCTACCCTACCCTGCCCTCCCCTCCCTCCCTCCGCCCGGCGCCAGCGGTTTGGACACTGCGGGCCGATTTGTTGGAGGAAGGGAGATCCGTGTTGGTCCTGGCTTTATCTTCCGGGGGGGGGGGGGGGGGCTGGGGTGACACCTCGATCTTTGTACACCGCTCCCCCCTGCCGGGCCACTTGTGTGACGCGCGCTTCCCGGCCTGTCGTCTAAACGTCTCGGTTTGGTGTTTCTTGTTGCAGACCATGCACGATAAGGAAAAGAGGCGCTTCCACGAGATGGCCGAGAAGGACAAGAAGCGGTACGACACCGAGATGCAGGACTACGTTCCCCCCGTCGGGGACAAGCGCGGCAAGAAGAGGAAACAGATCAAGGATCCCAACGCGCCCAAGCGCTCATTGTAAGTGTTGATGCCTGCCGGTGCGGCCGGCTGTCCGTGTGTCCTGTTGCCGCACGGCTCCTCCTGATGCATTTTTTTTTGTCCAGATCTGCTTTCTTCTGGTTCTGCAACGACGAGAGAGGAAAGGTGAAGGCCGCGAACCCCGAGATGACTGTAGGAGAGATTGCCAAGGAGCTGGGAAGGAGGTGGTCCGACATCTCCCCCGAACTGAAGAGCAAGTACGAGCAGATGGCCGAGAAGGACAAGGCGCGGTATGAGAGGGTAAGCATCGAAGTCCGTCCGGGAGTGTTGCTGCATTGTGCCCTCCCTCCTGTCCAGGGCAGTGTCCTCATGCCTCCCTTTTTTTGTTTTTGTTTGCAGGACATGACCGCGTACAAGAAGAAGCCCAAGGGTGGCATGCCCATGCCCGCCATGGGTGGTCAGCCAAAGGCGGAGAGTGATGATGACGATGACGACGACGATGACGACGGTGATGATGACGAATAGACTAATTCCAATTAAGGGTGGATTGCGCTCGATTCCTGGGTCAAACATTCGCTGTTAAAGACATTTTGTATCCATTTTTAAGTCTTAAGGAGCTCCTAGTGTGATCGTTTTGTGACTATTGTGCTGCTTCTGTGCAGAAGCGGAAGAATTGCCAGGGATAAGTGCTAATCTGCCTTCTGTTTACCCTTCCTTTTAAAAGTTCTCCTCGGCTCTCCCCACTATTTTCTGTGTATATAGGAACAAGTTGAAGGCAAGTCTCTCATTTGCATTTGCAACTATGTGAAGTGTGGTGCAGAATTTGAAGGGAGCCTTTTCAATCATGTTCAGTTTTTATTTTGTCATAATCTTAATTAGTATGCTAAGTTTAAAAAAATGTGTGTTAGTGTATGTGTGAAATCCATCTACATGTGAGAGTGAATGTGATTTTTATTTCAATTTTTGTACATCTGAGAGGAAGCCACAATTAACTTTTTTACTGAATGAACTGACGAATTTGGAATTAAGGTCGAGTGTGTGTTAAAGTTGTGGCTCACTTTAAGAATTCCTGCCTCGGTTCACTCAACAGACAACTGCAATAAATTATTACTGAGATTTCTGTCTGTTTTGTGTATATTTTCTCAATATTGTACCTGCTAAGTAAAAGCTTTACTTTTTTTTGTTTATACCCATCAAATGAATAGATGTGAAGTCCCCTTCTGAAATAGGAATAGTCCAAGTGACGTGTTAAAACCACATTGTAAATATACCAACTGTTGTTATGGCTGTGATGCCTTTTTTCTGCAGCTGATGGTGTATGTTACTTGTAAGGTTGTCCAAATATTTGTATTTATTAAATCATGTTTTTACTGAAGGGACTTTTGTTACTGTCGTTTTTAATTGAACATTCCTGATCTGGTTTTTATTGATATACGAAATTGTAATCAGATACTGGACGATTTGATTAAAGATGATGGGTTGAGTAAAGCTGTTAACATATTTTTTCAACTAGGCAAGCACCATTACCCGGTTATTGTTTTCACTTTAAGACAATTGATCATGACAAATTTTTCATGTATTGTTAGGAAACTTCTGATTGATGGCAGAAGCGTTCGTACTTATCGGGAATAAATGATAAAATTTCATTAGTTTCTCCCAACTTTTGTTCAAATCCCTTCACCTTCAATGAACTTGAGGCATCTAGAGGTTGTGTCAGTGTGTGTTACCTGAAATCTGGCAGCTACTGAAGAAAAATAAAGGTTGCTATTTTGGGAGAATTTTATTTTTAATTCTGACCTTTGCTGGTGAAATATAGGCACACACATTATTGCACTCGGTGACAACCTATTAAAGCAAAACGCAAGTGAAATGCAACTATCAGTTGTGCAGAAAGAAAGCGGCTCCGGCCTGTATCCACGTGTGCTTGTCTTGATTACAAGGCACTTGGAGGCTTGCCAGTAATGCGTGTCGGTCACCATTGCGGTACAATGGAAGCAGCATCTTCGATTCTTCGTCCGTGCTCGTTTGAGAGCTCTGCGACGAAAGAAATTATATTACTAAGCGATCGCTTACAGTCGACTGATCGATATACCTTACACGTAGACTTGCCTTTGGAGACCAAGCAAGAAAGAGCAAGGGGATGGTCATGGTGGGAGGGGAGTTCTCCGTGCACTTGGTGAGCGCTCTCCCGTCCCATACGGCGCCCTCGAGCTGGACCCCGCTTAGCCTCACGGACCTGCCCTGCCCCCTGACCACGGGCTCCGTCCAGCTGCAGTCCAGAGTCAGGGCGTCAACGGGGAGCTTGAGCTCTCGGGCCGTCTGTTGCTTGAGTGCGCCGAGGAACGTCTCGGGGTGTAGGAGGTCAGCCAGGTCCAATGGGTCCCTCCAGAAGCGTTCGTCCAGAGCACGCTCCCTCCAGCGCTGAACGGCTACAGCCCTGGTGACTAGACCGCGCACATAGTGCAGGGGGCTGCCCGGCCCATCCCACTGTTGCTGCCACGACATGGGAGTCTAAAGCATCACAGAAGAAGAAAAAAAAATCAAACTAAAGGTAAGCGTAGGAACGCTTCAATGCAATGATGTCAACTGCGCACCTCTTGTCGGATGAGGGATCCACCAGTTGCCAAAGCATCAGTGTTTGGCAAAGATGTACCCCGTATGACTTTGCTAACAGCAGCCAGGGACTGATGCACATGTTGGACAAGTTCAACAGCTCTGCGAAATTCTGCCATCACAAACATTTCCATAGGACTTTTAGCCATTTTCTCAGTCTCCCTAACTTCCTTGGATTCAATTTTCATGTGAATCAAACCAGAATTTTGATTTAGTTTCTTCCATAAATTTAAAATTGGGGATAAAAGGCGTTGCCACTCCTCCTTGTCAAATTTCTGTTCTCCTTCTTTAGAGCGTAGAAGCATTTTCAGCTGATTTACAACAACAGCACTTGTTACTCTCTGCCACGACCGATCCACATTGTTTGGTAGTCCAAAATATGATGGTTTGTCTCTTTCTGACAACTGCTGAATTGTTTTCATATGATCATTAAAATCTCCAGTGTTAGGCAAGTATATTCCATCACTGACTAGCTTTGATCCTTCGTGCAAAACAGTTTTATTGAAAAACTGCTGCAAGTATGATATGAGTACGGAAGTGTCATACAAATTATCGACTCTTCCACCATAAATAGCCTTCTCCAAAAGACCATGGATAAACTCCCACTGTATGGACTGAGCCCCTGTAAAATCAGAAATAAATCATAAACAGGTCATAAAGCTAGATAGTTGTGTGAATACTTGAAAATTCTTGATTACCCTTCTTGTTAATTAAGCTTTGAAGAACCAGTGCGGCAGCTTTAAGATCACCATCACTAAATTCATAAAAGTTAGCCCAGCCCTGAGGAATGAATGTGCGTCTCTCTTGAATAACAGCATGAAACCAAGCCAAGGCAAAGAGAGCTCGGGCATACAAGCGGTCAGTTTTATCCAACATTTGTGGGCCCCATGCAGCATATGTACGTTGCATGTTACGTTTCACTCCTTGTGGGGCCTAAAATAAACAGAAGTGTAAGGATCAATACTGCTCATCAAAAATATGGGCTGCCGGGATAAATTATGTTTTTGTAGGAGTATTGCATACCTCATAAGTTATCTTCAGGCATGATTGGGCAACAATTGGAGAGAAGCCAGGGTGTAGTTCAGTGATTAGCCATAGACGAAATTCAGAATGGAGTTGAGGAAGCAATGAACGGAACTCCTTTTCCAAAGTCTCCAGCCAAAAGGTTGCTAAATGCAAGTTCTTAATACAAAGCCAGTGGCCATCCCTAGCAGCTAATACAAGATGTTCTAGAACTCTTCCCTCTTGTCCTTGTCCCATAGCAATCTGTATGTAAAGAAAGTCACAAAAATAAAAAAAGAAGAGCACAAAACTTATGTAAAAAGCCAAAAGAAAAAACTTACCTCATGGTAATGACTCTCTCCAACAGTTGAATGAGCCAGTGCTCGTAATTCTTCTGATGGATCTGCCCCAGGAGAACTTATGAGAAGCACTGGTTCAGATGCCCAGAGCTCACTAAGTAGTTGAGATAAACGTAAGGTAGGAGGAGATAAATCTCTCACGCCTGGAACATAAATTGCTCAAGTAAAGGCAAAATTAATCAAAATTTTTAAAAATTCTGTAAAATATCTTACCAAGAGTGGCCAGAACAAAGTTCATGAGAGCTGAATGTAGGCGATCTGGGCGCAAGGTTTGAATCAATAGGACACGCTGGAAAGGGGTGATTTTTCCTGTCAGATGAGCTGGCAGGATTTGCTCACATTGCTCACTTTGCATGAAAGCTGACCATGCATTTTTATCATTCAGCTGCAGTTCAGCATAAAATTCAGGCAATGCATTCTGGAGTTAAAGAAGAGTAAGGTGTTTAGATATATGCGAACAGTTAGGTCCAGAACTAATTGACATCTGATATGTTTGTTAATACCTGCAATAAAAATACTTCAAATGCCTTGTCTTCCTCAAGCCATTTTGGAACATTGTCACTCATTTGGCTGGTGTCAACCTTCAGATCTACTAGAACCTGTCCAGTTAGAGCTTCCCATTCCTAGGACATTACAATTTTGAAAAAATAAGACCTTGAAAAGAAGTAAGGATAAATTATTCATAATTTTGTCTTACTTACATTTAACTTAAAGCTGTCTGGACACATCTTATGAGCTAGGTGCAAAGCAAATGTAAGTCTATCAGCTTTAAACAAGGAGCGACTAACATATTGGAAAGTTAGCAATAATAAATGTTGTTGTAGGTTCTTCTGACGATCCTCTGATGTGTGAATGTCCTACCAAAAAGAAAAGGGGCAATTATGTCAAACAGAAATTTTAAATGAGACACATCTACAGTACTATTATTCCAAACTAAAATCACAAACCACAGATATCTTCAAAGCTTTCTCAAAAATTCTCATAAAAGCTGTTATTGATAACTGATATACAGAGCTCAGCTTTCCCAAATCAATCGTTGCAAAGAAAAGATCACTACCAAATTTAGCAAGAGGTCTGTAAACATCACATTCTTTGCTAAGTTCTGCTTGTAACCGAGATGACTCCTCAAGAGATTCTGATATCGCTGCACTCTTTGCTTTAGTTTCATTAAGGGATGCTAAGAGGTCCTGAATTAACAAAGACAGATTTTGATGCAAAATATTTGGAAGAAGTACAGTATGAAATGAATATGTAAAATATGCTGACCTTGTTTTGCAAAATATCCCCTTGAGCCTGAGCAAGTTGCTGCAAGAGACCATCTTGAAGAATGTGAAGTTGAGCTGAGAGTTCCTCCTCTCGGCGCAATAGATCACCTCTGCGCTTTTCCAGCTCAGGTTTCTCAGCACAAAGCGCACAGGCCAGAAGCTTTTAGGAGGCATACGAAAAACAAAATTAGTACACCAAAAGTTGTTTTTTTTTTCTTAAGTTTGAACACCTATTTGACCTCTGTTACCTGACCAGATAGACCAGCTGAAGATGTTATGAAATTGACTAATGTGACAGAAGAAAAGATATCCGGGGGGATGTCTGGTGAAATGTTTCTAGTTGTTAAGAATAATTGAAAATCTGAATTGAAATCAACCAATTTTTCTCCAAGCTGTACAACTTTCCGAGGCCCTGAAAGATAGAACCACAAGTTATTTGTTTGCTAAGGTAATAAAAGAATAGGACATTGGTTTAAGTGCAAGATTACACATGTTCATGTTTCTGTAAGCTCTTTTTCACCTTGGTTGATGAAGTCGCCTCTCAAGACAGGATAAAGAAGTGGGTCTATGTGGTCCACTTCTTGAACAATAAGTACTTTCCCAAACCTAAACATACAAATGCATTAGTTCTCCTGCTTCAATCCTTCCTTATAGAACAAAACTATGCAACAAGCATTGGGAGATTGTTAGGCTGATGCTTTGGTGCAGGATTAAGTTCACATTCAAACTGACACCTATACTGCCTATGTATAGGTATGGCAAACAAACCTGATGGCCAGTTCTAGGACTGTGGTAAATCTTTCACTATGCAGTGCTATAGTTTCCACCATGCGGTTTGCCAGATTTTTCTGAAGCCATTCAGCTGCAGTGTAAGAAGGATCCAACAGCAATGGCCGCATCACAGTCTACAAGTATGCCCCAAAGTGTTAAAGATTGGCCAGCAAAGATTTACAGTGAGAGGGTTTTTCATTTTACCAAACTTACTCCAGATTCCAAAGAAGCAAGCTGTAAATAACAAATGAGAAAAATTGTTTAATGTGTCCAAAATTTATCCTTTCATTTTTCATTAGAGTTGTTGTGCTCTATATTTACCTGCATGATTATAACAGCATTTTGAATAGAAAGCTGATCAGATGGCAAACCCTCAGATTGCCACTGAAGCTGTTGTCGCTGGGATGATAAAAATTGTGCCAGGTGGAAATCAGGTATCCCAAACTTCTTCTGCCATTCATCTAAGTGTTTCCTGCAAATTGTTTTGTTTTTAGGCTGTGCAAAAATATGAAAATGTAGTTGAGTCACTGCAATAGGTTCAAACATACTTGCGAGCATTCTCTGGGGAAGAAGAAAGGTACACAATACAAGCCGCAGCCATTAGTGAGCTCACAGGCAGTTGGTCTAAATTACAAGATATTTCAGCAAGCTAGAAAATTTAAAAGATAAAAATAATTTTACAAACGGCAGGCTTGTCATCATTTGTGATTATGATGTGTCAAAACAGTATTACCATTCCTTTCCACCTCTTATATTCCTCATCTAGTTTCATAACAAGACCCTCAGCTGCATCTATAGTTTCCCGGGCTTTAGCAAGATGTATTTGAATCTGTGCCGCCTCTTGTGTGTAACTGTTCAGTTGTCCTTTTAGTTCTGCCACAGCTTGGTCAACATCAGTTAGACCAGATTTAAGTTTTCCAATTTGAGATTCTGCTCGCTGCAAATTCCTACAAGAATCCATAATTTAAAGGTGTATGAATTAAAATGTTTAAATTCACAGAGTAGTGATGAGTCTTACATGAGCAGTTTGCTTTGTTCCTGTTCTAAAGGCCGAATTTTTTCCAACACCCTCGAGTATTTGACATTGGCTGTCACCCATGCTGCAAGGGGAGCAGCTGCCACTGACGCTCTTTTAGCATTTTTGGGATCAAATGATTCCTTTCGTTCTTTCAGAAGCTGTTCAACTGCAGCACGACTCTCCCCTGATATACTATGAGCATCAAAAGATCTGAAAAGAACCAGTGCTGTATTACTTAAAACTTTCTCTTTTAATATCCACAATAACTTACAGTAACATCACCTGATGTCCTCTTTCACGCCACGTTTAGCAAGAAAAGTTTTCATGCTGTTCCATGAAGTGTCAAGTATGCCCATCAAACGAAGTACACCCTCAAGTATATCTCTAATGACGTCAGGTGGTGCGCGCAGTGACCGAATTTCGGAGAGTGATTCGGCTTTAATGTTGCCGATAGCTGTTCGAGCTTCATTAACTAAAGGTTCAATTTCCACAAGCTCTTCTTCTATTTCTCGTTTTCTGTAAAGAAGATTATAACTCACATACAACTGACATATAGTACACAGACAGATTAAAACTTTAAATTGTCTATACCTTGTGATCAGAACCTGATTTTCTTTCTCAGTGTGCTCTTTTAAGGATTCCATTTCACTTTTCTGTGTATTTGCATTACGCATAGTTTCAGTGATCATTTCTAGTGCGTTGTTAGCAGCTGCTTGTTTCTCAGCCAATAGTTCTTCCTGAATATTTGCATCTGATTTTAATTTAGCTACTACCTGCTTTGCTTCAGTTAGTTTTGCAACACCAGCCTAATAAAAAATCAAGTATTGAAAACAAAATCTATAGAACAGAGCATTTTTTATAATACATATATTTTCAGAAATCTAATTTTTACCTGGAGCTTTTCTTGTCTTTGTTGAATATTTGAGCTAGAACTCATGTATATCTGAAGATAAGTGCGCACAAATAGCATAAACTTCAATGGTGTTTTTTGTTGGCTGCTTGCAGCTAGATGGATATAGAGGAAGCCATCAAGCAAAGCATCCTCTTCAACCTGCTTGTCCTTGTTACTCTTTGCTTTCTGTTGAGGTAGAACTGCATTTTCCCTGAGTGAAGCCAAAATATACTGGTAAAGGAAATGATGCAGTGAAATAAAAAAGAATAGCAAAATGTACTTACCTTTCAAGTAGAAGTTTTGGTATAGACCTCATGCTTGTATTGCTCCAGTCAGGCCACCACATCACTGAGCATTGCTTGTACAAAGCTGGATTGCTTTCACAGAGAGTAGTAAAAGTGGGACGTGTAAAATCAAGAACCAAAACTAAATGAAGATTTTTCAAAACACCTAGAGAACAAAAAGTATAGAATATCGCACAGTCTATCAACATGTGACAAAAAAGGGTGAAAAAATAAGATTGCAGAACCTACGTTGGGAAAAAAATGTTAGAGGGGATCCCTGAAAATCCTCTTGAGCAGCCAAGTTCCGGAGAGGTGTTACGACTGACTCCAACTCCTCTGGTTGATATAGACCAGGAACCTGAAAAATTCGAACATATGTAACAGTGATATTTAATAATTTTTAAACAGTATTCTCACCTCTCCTGATGAAAGCAGACTGTTGACCATATCAAGGAAACCACTTGAGACATCACCTAGCTGATAATCTTCCAGTAACAGGATAACTTGTTCTCCATCCACTCCCGCACTAAGCATAGCCTATGTAGACCAACACATATCAATGCTACAAAGTACAATTTCCTATTTTTAAGATAAAGCTGCTAGAAAAGCAAAACCAGTACACAAGTAAATTACCTGTTTCAAATCTACTTTAAAACTGTTGATGTTGTAGTTGCGGCCCACTTTGAGTGTAAGAAGTTTGTTAGAATGCAAAGCAGAAACAATTCGAACTGAAGATTTGCGACCCACCCCACTTCTTCCAGCAAGAAGGAGTGAACCTCTTGGGGCAGATAACACTCGGTCAACACAAGCGGCTTGTTGAAGAAGCTCAGGGAATAAAAGTAAGTCCATTGCCAGTCCTTCGCGGCCTGCCAAAGAATTTTATGACAGTAGCCAACAACTTATAAAAAATCAATTTAAGACATGCTTAATAAACCCAGCTCACCAAAAATATTCATCCCATTCTTTACCATAGCAGACCAATCATTTCTGTCAAGTTGAGACAACAGTCTACCACACATGGATTGGTTAGGACTAGCGGTTCCCGGTCCCAATGTTACATAGTATGTATCTACAAGAACACAGTACTTTAAACAACATGTTTGCATGAGCATGTAAAAAAATATGGATGAATCAAAAACCCAATGTACCTTTAAGGTCATCAAGAAGTGCTGCTTTATTCCAATCACTTTCCAAAACAGAGGCTACTAGATCATTAAATTTAGTCTTGTCAGAATCGCAAACAAGTTTGTCAAAAAATATACGCATAGCCTCATGAACCATAGCCTGAAAAATTGTTTTTTTAATGAACACCATGCACAATAGAGAGATTCGGTTTGAAAAGTCCCTAAGGTCTTACCTTCAAAACTGGAACCACTGAAATATCAGTTGGTTTCAAATCATATCTTAAAAGACCCAAACACCAACGAGTTAAATCTCTTGGGGTGAAGAGGTAATGGTTCTGTTGGATGGGTGTAAAGGTAGAACACACCTAAAAAAGATGAAAATATTTGAGGGAGAGTGTTAACTGTAAAATGTCTAAGCATTAATCGACATTTACCTCTGCGTAAATTCGTATGATAGAATTCACAAGTGTGGCTATTTTGTTGGCTGAAGACCAAGCTGGATGTGATGGTACACATTGCTTGAAAACAGCCTTCATGCACACATTGTATATGGACTTCAGTTCATCAGTTTCAGGCAAGCTAAAAAATACAAAGATGTGTAATTGTTTGTTATAAATTCCAAATCCAAATGTCTGTCTTGTCTGTCACCACATTTACCCCATCGCATGAATATGCACAATAGATGTGAAACGAGTGCTCAATACATTACGTCCCAATCCTCCAGTCATGCTGCCAACAATTTGCACTCTCTCAAGAGTAACCCACTCCAGATCAGAATCGTAAAATCCATGGTAAGTAATCAGCTAAATTAAAATATTAAAAAAAAAAATTAGAAATTAGATTCAGTAAGAATTTATAAGAACAGAAAATAACACACAATTACCTGCTGTAAAAATGCAATGAGCATGCTGGAGCCCCATTTGTCTGGTTTTGCCAAGTTTATATCTTTGAAATACAAAATCAGTCGTTCAGCATTTCTAGGGCGGTAAACTCGGCCCATATTACTGGACACCACCATACACACCTGAAGAACAAGTAATTGTTGATGAACAGAATGGACAATGCTTGTTCAAGTACTGAAATTCCTGATTAAATACCTGATTTAATCTCTGTAAAACATGCTGAGGGGTAATTTGAGCACTGCAGTGGACCACTGTTACTTCAACGCCTCGTAGGTTTTGAAAACTTTCATTCAAAATGATGCTGCATGGATGATACATAACATTTGTTTAAGAGACTTTTGTAAATTCCTATTCACTTTAAAAAGAAAATGAGGTGAAATAGTTAGTTACCTTTTACCGCATCCAGGTGGTCCCACCAGAATAAATGGCTCCAAGGTATCGTGCTGTAGCCAAACAGTGAGAATACTTAAAGTCAACTTCACATTGGCAGTATGAACCAAAGGAAGTATTTGGTCAATAGACCCAGCATCTGTTGACCCCTCTAAGGAGTAGGTTTCAAGGCGACCTCTTTCAGCATTATAATAACAGTTGAGTATATGGGCTGGATCTAATGGATACTCTCCAAACCAATCAAAAACCTGCAGAAAGGGGGGGAGGAAGAATACATTTAGTTAATTAACTTATATGCATGGTGTTGAAACAGGTTGAACATATCCATTCTTACCTGCTTGGCAAACAATTCCCTACTGGCAAGGGTAAGGTTTGAGCCAAGGCCACGTATTAGAGAAACCATGAACTGGGGAGCATTTTCTATACCAGCTAAATGAGAAAGACCTGTATGGATAAGTGAAGCAATGGAACCTGGCAGGGTGAGTTCACCTTGGGTAGTCACCCATTTTAAAGCTGTAAACCAAAATTCACTCTGTAGAGGCATTTTTTTCTTCATTGGACAGTTATAAGATAGTCACATGAATGAAACTACTATACCTTTGTGGAAATAGTCTTCAATAAGTTGTGACACAACTTTCTGAGATCTCTCAGGCTGATGGGCTAACCAAACTGTTATCAGACCTTTGATATCGATATCTTCATCACTTTCAAGGGGAAAAAATAAATAATTATATGCTGTAATTTAGAATGTAAAATAAAAAGATATAAAAAATGTCTAATTTTTTAATTGTAAAAATACCTCATCAAAATCATTCCCATCCGAGATATTGTTGCTGGCGAGGCATAACTTAAGTCATGTGTTTCAAAAATAAAGTTAACATTAGGACCAAATTGAATGCGCCACCCAGATGGTAATGTGAGGAGACGATTATCATCTAACACAGAGTTTAATGATTCAATCCATTCTGGGTCCACATCACCATCACACACAACCCATGAGTGTATGTCTGTAAATATAAAAGTCATGAAGACCCAATGTAATAGTATCTTAGCATCCCAGTTATGTACTGCTGAAACTTTAAAAATTGTATCAAAATTACACTGAAATACCTGGTGGCTCAGCATAAACCCTCTGGGCACTCATGGTTAGCACTCCATCCATCCATTGCCGTGTATCCAAATCGATGTGTCCCAGTAACTGTGAGCGAGGCATTGCTTTGGGATTGACAGTATGTTGTCTGACTACCTGCCCAAGTTGTCCTAGCCCCTACCAGAGAGAGAGAGAGAGAGAGAGAGAAATTTTTCTGTGAGTCAAGAATTATAGGTGAGATCTAATTAAGACCAATACAAAATACTTGCATATTTCAGAAGACGGCACAGTGTTGTCTTTCCAGATCCAGAAGGACCTACAATGACAACACCCATTCTCTGCTGCAGCTGTTCATAAAGTTCAATACACTTATGTTGCTAAAAATAAAGTAAAAAAATATTTATAATTTCTTTTTCATTCCTGAGTATTACTCATAAGAAATATGAAGAATTTCAATACGAACTTGTCTTTCATTGTATTGCAATCCAAGAGGGGCAAAGCTTTCCTTTAGTATACTTGTCAACCGCTCATGACCTGAACTCACAAACTGAATGCCAGGGAAAACGTCTCTGACAAGATCATCAAAAGCAGCACAGTCTCTGAACAAAAGTTTTGACAATGTATTGAGACGCAAGGCTTGAACGGCAAGCTCCATCTCTGTCTCTTTAGAGAGTTCAGCATTGCCTCTAGAGCTGTTGCTGCTTGTGCTCCACCAGTTCCTTAGCATGCTACCACACCCACCTAAAACTGTTTTCAGAGCTCTAAGTCCCCAATCGTAGTGTTTCTGTGGGGATAACAGTTTCCTAGAGAAAAGCTTTCAGATCAGACATTGACTTTGGAAATTATGTAAATGTTGAGAAAGGATTTCAGATTAGTCATATGTACCTAGCTAGATCAAACACTTCAACCAGCTTCTTTCCAATGGCCTTGGCATTTTTGAATCCTTCACAATACAAAATTACTTCAGCTATGAGCTCATTGTCTGGTTCGGACATGACAACAGGACGGAACAGCTGTTTCAAATTGTCTGGTAACTTTTGCCTTCCTCCGTAGCCCTTCCCAGCTGGGTTTAATGTCACAAATATACCAGCATTTGTATCGAGTGGGACCTGATAAGAGAAAACCCATTGCTACAGAAGCTCTCAATTTCAAAATTTAAAATACTTCTATGCAATAGTAATACTTACTTCATTTTCCATAATTTTTACTCTTGATTGATGATTTTTGATGGCACTTTGAATAGGGTGAATTTGCATTGAAATTGCAGATAGAGTTGCTTCTTCCAGACGATTAAACTCATCAAAACATCCCCAAGCACCACATTTAACAAGGCCAATGAAAATACGGCTCATTGACACTACATCAATCCCCTCATCACAGTTAAATACCAACACTTGTCTTCCCAGGAGAGCTCCCAACGCTTTCACAGACTCTGTCTTGCCAGTGCCTGCCGGGCCATAAGGATTTCCTCCAAGACCCATGTGCATACCCTAAAAATGATTTCATAAGAGTTCAAGATGTTACTCAAATGTATTCCTGCAATTGCTTTTGCTACCTTACCTGAGTTAATGTAAGGAAGCACTTGTCCGTAAGGGGAGTGTGCACTAACTTTGGTGCATTTCCAAGATACTCATAGGTGTAGTTGAACTCTGCATCAACCATTTTAACAACAACTTTGTTGTCTTTCCCCATATAAAATCTTAACCAGGAAAATCAAAACAAATTAAACTGCCATTCGTCTTCTTATAGGTAGATAGTAAATAAACTAGAATAAACATAAGGTAATAAATTCAGAACCAAAACTAAACTAAGTACCTAAGTTGCCTTTGCCAACACCAGTCCTGAAGACTGGCAACACCAGACTCAATCAGGTCCTCCACAATATGTACATGATGAACTATATCAACAAGAAGAGCCTTCTGCTTCAACTCAAGCACCCGACCTTCATCATCACTGCCTTCACCGACACCAGACAGCTCTACATTGGCATATACATCCTGTTGGGCCTGCAGGAAGTGACAAATAAATTGAAAGATGCAAACACATGACATAAAACCAGGAAAATTCAAAACGGAAGTTTGAAAAAAAATTAGATGCCCACCATTAGAGATTTTAAAAGAGAATGCAAAGTTCCTTTCTGGATTGCTTCCTCACACTGAGCTGTGAATATCATACTCTGTGACAGACACAAAACCTGTGAAGGAAAATGTAAAGGATCTGGACCTCCATCCAAGTTTTGATTGGATCTCATACATTCAGCAGTAAGCTGCTGCAAGGTCCTGCGCATCTCTAAGCACAAGTTTTGAAGCCAAACCTATTGAAAAAAAAAAATGAAAGAAGTCAATAAGAAACCTCATTTTGGGGGATCCTCATAAGATATAAGATCCCATCAAGTAAAATCTCATCAGGTGTAATTCTCATCAGGTCTAATTCTGTCTGATGAAACAGTAAATAAATAAATTTAATAACCATTATTTATATCTATTGGGATTTAGACCTGTTGGGATTTCTGTGAATGAGAAGAAAATAAAGTAGCCTTATATCTGATGGGACCTTATACTCGGTGAGAACAACTCCAAATTTTGGAAAAAAATATTTTTTTATACGCCATTGTTGTTTTTAGTGAATTACCTCTACAGAAACAGATATATCAACAGGATTTGAAAGTGGAACCATTTCACCATCAAGAGATTTCATAGCAATTATACATAAAGCATCATTTTCTCCAGTACCATCAAAAACAACAGAATTTATTCCAGCAAACAACTTTTTTAAATGGGCTTGAATAACACTTTGCTTTCGAGATTGCCCAAGTATCTCTAATAGGTCTTCATCTCCTACAAAATAAAATCTTGGAAAACTTGAACGTTTTTCCTGTAAGAACAAGAGTAAGATGAGTATTTGTGTGTGGTGCAGAAATCATCTACCGTACTACAGACAAAATGCTTACCTCTAGGTATTCATTTAGATTCTTTTGACATCTGTTCAGCTGATCAAGAAGGGTGGTTAATGTGTGGTGGAGATTACTGACACGACACAGTGCTGTGACTTTACTATCATTTGCAACAGATTCCATGACATATCGAAAGTCTCGGTCAAGACGCTCAAATCTTGCACCATCTACTGCTACAGCTCCGCCTCCAAATATAGGCTCCAGATAAACCCACCTAAAAAAAAAAAGTTGATTTAGATTAAAACCTTTTATAAAATAATCTCAAGTTTTCTGTAAAGCACATTGAAACTTACTTTCGCTGAATCTGATTCAGGTTACGAAGAAAATAATCAATATCAGCAAGTCTTGCCTCCCACACAGCAACTCTGTCATTAAAGCTGTCGTAGTTGGATGAATTTTTGATTGACTGCAGCAAACTTTGGTTATCTCCAACCTACAATAAAAGAAATCCACTAAGCACATAAAAGAAAAAATCACCTGGCTTCAACATCAGAATAAATTTTCCCAACGAGAAAGGCAATTACCTTGTTCAGAATATCCTGAAAATCTTTAATCAGCATGACAATGTGACCCCTTGAATCACGATGTGTTACAAGTTGGAAACGAGCTTCAACTTCCCAGATGTCAAGTTCAGTTAATGCTTGTCTTATAACAATCTCACTTGAGGCTCGGCTATTCAAGGCCTAAAAATTCCAAATATAAATTTTATAATAAAACAATGCAGGAATTCAGACAGCAAAATGTGAAGAAACAATACACCACCTGAAGCTCTTGTGCTCGAGACATAATGTTCTCTTTCGCTAACAGAAAGTCTCCAAACACCAAGTTCTCAACCGGTTTGCTTGGTATACCCAAAATACCAAGCATTTCAATCCAGTGTTTATCGCTGAACATATCACCTCTTACCAATTTCAGAAGTGGTAGTAAAGACTTAAAAAATACAAATGCTAATTAGTAAAATTGAACCTTGAACAAGTTTAGGTCCACAATTTATTCATATTCACACACCTTATATTGTTCTACATCTTGTAAAAGACGAACTGTGAGACTAGTTTTATCAGGGATTGACTTAAGTCTTGCTTCCCAAACACTTAAAAACTCTTCAAAACGGTAGCTCTTGCTACGGAAAATTATCCATTCCTCCTTTGACATGCTTTCAATCCCTAAAAAGTTTCAGTGTGGTTAAAATGTAACATAAAGCAACATAGTAGTGACCTAACAATCACACAGCTCAATTACCAGTATTAAACTCTTCAAATAAAGACCAGATATTTTCATGGTACTTTAAATCTTCTTCAATTTTGTTACACATTTGGAACTCCGGGATAGCCAAATTAAAAAGCTTGCAATCATCACTGTAAAAAACAAAATTAGATAGAGAAAAATTACCTTCTCAACGTATGGTAGCAAAATAGAACACTATTAGACAGATAGGAAGCAGCAAAAACTACCCACAGCATCTTATCTTTGCGTTTCAGTATTTCATCCCACTCAGATCGCTTTTCTCGTAAAAACTCAAGACTCTGGACTAGCAGTTGCGGTCCTCCATCCAACAGACTTGTTTCACGAGGCTTGAGCTGTTCCCAGCGCAAACCAAAGTTTTCTACTTCCTCTTCAAAACTGTCCACTTGACTTTTGATTGTGTTCTTGATGCCTTCAACCTAAACATATGTAATAGAGACATAAAAATTACAAAAGGGTGAAATTCAGTTACCACGACATTTAAAAGCTGTACCTGCTGTTCTAGGAATAACTGGTGGTTGTTTAAGAGAGCTTGGAAATTGTCCCAGCTACGAGTAACTCGGGCTACTTGATCAACTTTCTCTCTTGTCCAGCTGGCCAAAGTTTTGTTCTTCTGCTGAAGTTCTTCTAAAGAAGCCATCACCTAAAACATTGAAAGTTATAGAAAAGTGTATGGACATTTCTCACAATATGCTTTACCATGCATACCTTGGAAGATTTTTCAATTATTTCAGTGTAAGTTGCTTTTGCTTCCCCTATTTCATCAACAGTGCGTGGTTGCTTGGATAAAGCTTCTGTTGAATCATTGATGAATTTTTCCACTGCCACTGATTCACTTACAATGGAAGATTGAAGAGAACTTGCAAGCGTATCCCAGTAGTGACGATTTTGGAGTTCAATCTCAGCCCTTACAGGTGCAAGCGAGACACTGAAGCACTCTAGTTTCTCATCAGAGCTGTCAAAATTCACTTGTTTAGCCCAATAAATCATTGCAGGATTAAAAGAAAATTGAATAGCTCTTACCTTGGCAATTTTGCTATTTGTTGTCCCCAACTCTTCGATGATTTGAAATTGTTATCCCAATCTTCCCACTTATGTAAGTGCTCATCAACCAACTGTTCCAATGGGGCAGCTCCTAAAGCTACCCAGGGAATCCAACGTTCCCTCAAGGCTTCAAGCCTACCAAACAGTTCCTCTGCTTTTGCAAACACATCAGCAAAACGATGTGCATTCCTAAATCAAAGTTTTAACTAATTAAGAAAACTTTCCTTTTCGTAAATGTAGATTGGTATGGATAATACGGACTTCAGTACCTCTCAATCATTACAGGAAAGATAGAGTTGTCCCCCATCTCTGAGACTCCTCTAAAAACATTTGGTATGTTTAGATAACGCTTTAATTGACCGTAATATTTCATTCGAATTTCTTCTAGAGGAGGGCGGAATTGAAGAATCTGCTGCCTGTATATAGCAAGTTTGAGAAAATAAAAAATTAAAGCAGGAAATAGAAGAGGAAGGAGAAAGATAAATATGAAACATGGTCAGACCTGTACACAAGCTCAATGGGGATTTCAGTCAAGTGCTGATTTAAATTTTGTAGTCCTGATTGATACTGGTATTCTAGTGCTTTATAAAGCTGGTGATCCCAGTGGAGGCGCCAAGAGCGCATGTTACTAAACTGATTGAGATTAAAAAAATAAATAAATAATAGGTAAATCAAAACACGCCATACAATAACATAAATTAATTTAATTCACAACCAGGATTACCTCTTGCTCAACTTGAGTCATAATGCCACGAATTTCTTTCAATATCTCTTTCCACTGCTGTTGTTGACGAAGTAAATCAGTATCCATAAGAGAAATAACCTTTAAAAAAATATGAATTACAGGCACCACTGTTTAGACTGAAAAATAGAATGCTAGAGTGACAACTGTGTACATTGACATACTTTTGAAGCAATTTGAGAATGATAAGCTGCTAGTTTGTTATTTTCTCTTGCTAGCTTTTGCACGACAGTTTGCAATTTGTTGATGTAAGCATCAACAGCAGTTGTGTTGGTCCATGTGACACTTGATTGCTCTTGAACAAGGCGTGCCAATCCCAAAGCAGTTGTAAGCATCATTGGCCTCTGAGAGGCAATCATACGATCCCCAATAGTGTTGTGGAAATTAGCCACCTACCAGATGGAAGGGAAGAGTTAATAAAAATAATAATACAATGAATTAGGAAAGAGGTTGAAACCAAATGTTTGAATTACAGACTTGTTGAAGTGATTTTGCTTGCCGCATAAACTGTTTGGCAAGATCAGCTGCCTCTAGAATGGCAACAGGAATTTTATACCCAAGCAGGGCAATATGTCTTACTTCTCCAACAAAACTCACTAACTCTGGGTTGTAGTTGACGTACATAAGCTTTCCTTGCTCAAAGTATACAACTGGTTCACCAGTTCGTAAGCTTTAAATTCAAAGATTCATAAAAATAAATATTTAAAGACAAAATTGTACAATGGAACAAAAAGAATCTGCATAGATTAAAAGTTAATAACAAACATTTACCTCAACTTTTTGGATGACACAGCAGTTCGCGTTTCCTCTAGCCATACTTCCCATTGTTGGCTCCGATATTCTTGCACTTCTTTTGTAAGAGAGTTCAAAGATCTTTGAAGATCCGTAAAAGCACTCAAATCATTCAAAATCTTAGAACCTGCTTTATCAATTTCACTGAGCTGAAAAAAGTAAGAGAAATCTTAGAGTGGTAGCTAAACAAGTAGATTCTTAAGTAAAATTAATATTGAATGGGAGGTTCTCTCTTCTCTTCAATGATAACACACCTTATACTCTAATTGCCGAGCCCAATAAATATTGCTTACAACTGGAGGTAAATCCAATACCTCATTGCCTTTGGGAGCAGTACCAAAATTAGAGGCTGTGTTGTGAACATATTCTAGTAGCAAACTTAAAAGATTTTCCCTTTCAGGGACTAAACTTCGTTTTACATTATCAAGATGAATCAGTTCTTGATATCGTTTGAATTCGTCAAGAAGCTACATAAAAATGCAAAGATAAATAAGTAACATGACAGCAGGTTTGTGAATTATGAGACAAATAAGAAAGATGGCAACTATACCTGCAATGTATTAGCATTTACACTACGAAGTTGAATCTTTAGTTTTGAAGCAACCCTCTCTTCAGTTGGGTGAAGGCTCTGTTGAAATTGGTGAACAGCTGCTCTCCATAATGGTTCAGTATATGGATTCACCTAAAAAAGCAAAAAATAAATAAATAATAACAATTTTTTTTAAAAAGTGAAGTGAATGAATGAATATTGTTGTGCCATGGGTCTTACCAAAAGAGGGCTAATTCCCTGGAACGGAAGGAATGTCCTGTTTGTATGGAGCTCTTCTTGCTCTTGACGAGAGAGTAACCTTGTTAATTGTCGATGAAGAGTCCTCATTTCAAGTACTTCTTTTAAACGTTTGGAAAAGGCCTGAATATGTTGTGGAATATACGGTTTACCACTCCAGGCATGAAGGGAATGATTTGGCCAATAGAGGGATGTTAGTTTCTTGCAAGTATCAATCCACTTCTCACAAGCAGTAACACTCTAAAATATGATTTCCTCGTGAGCACAAGTAACAGTAAATAACTGGAAACAAGGAAATAATTCTTTTAGAAACATTACCTGGCTCAGTTTTTCCTCCACTACAGTAAAGGGCAACTCCCACAAGTCTTCATCTTTCAGTTTTGCCTGAATAAACTGTGTGATGGAATTCCCTAGAATATAAGGGAAAATAGAATTAAAAGAAAATGATACAAGGGCATAATACAAAATTTGAAATATTCTTCTCACCAATAACTTCCATAAGGTTTTCCATCCGTTTTTGAGGATATCTAAACTCATCCAATTTCCAAAGATCATCTAAAGCATTGTGAGCTGTTTCTAGACTTTCCTCTAGTGATGCTAGCGAATCTGATGATCTAAGAAAACAAGAAGCATCCTTAACAGTGGCAATACTCGGTAAGTTATTACATTTGTAAGGAGCTTACTGGAGATCTTGAACAAGTGGTTGGAGTGCCGAGAAAAATGCTGTGGCTTTAGCAGCATCCTGTCCTCTTGTCGATGATGCTGCCAATGCAGACCAATATTGGAGTTCATCTTGAGGGGAGATGATAACTGAAAGACAATAGATCTTTTTATGAAATACTTTCATTTCTTTTAATTAAGTATGAGGTAATGGCACATATGGACCTCACCATCAGCATTAGGCTCATCACCACTACCTTTCCGAGCACTGTCATTCTTGTTCAGTACTGAGCGTAAATTGATCTCTAATTGACTTAAAAGTTCTTGCAGTTTGGGATCAATGCTGCTTTCACCCTGAATATTCTTCAAAAGCAATTTTAAAAAGAATATGAGTCATGACTTTAGAAACTAAGAAACACTTCAAACTAATGTGCTGACTTTACCTTCAAAAGCAATGGAGCATAAAGTTTTTGTAGTGAGTGGTATAAAACTGATGCCGGAGAATCAAGCATTGATGACACAAGTACGTTACTGTGCATATTTTGAGGAGTGACAACATCGGGTCGTAGTTTGAAGAAGACTAGCATATTTCCATCTCCGGGCAACATCTGGGATAAATTGATTGAATTAATCGAGTGTGATATAACTGTGCAATTCAGTGTCACTATCTGCAAGCAACATACCTGATTGTGAAATGAAAGATCATTTCCATAATGTCTAACAGTAAGGGTGGGAGAATGCACATCATCTAAGAAACTATTGAGGGAAGTGTCAGCACTTAATGTTGACACATCAGAATCTAAAAGTTTCTTGTTAAAATAGTTAGCTGAAAAAATTATTGATATTATTATTATTATTTTAGGTAGGATAACAAATGCAGCTATACCATTTCCTGAGACTGTTCCAGCAATTACTCACCTGAGGTGGTAAGAATAAAATTCTTTCTAGCATCACTTGACATGGTCTATTTAATAAATTGAAGGTACAGGGAAGTGCTAAAGTTGCCCCCAGACTTCAAGACCGGGTTTCAATCGCCCACAATGTTTTTCTGACTATGACACGGAAAACATGGGCAAGAAGCGTGCGAATAAGGGTGTTCTGCCCTTAATTCCGAGGGAAGCGACATTTTCCCCGAGGTATTTCTATCAAATATTTCCAATCGATTACACGTTGACGGGTAACTTTCGTTATGTTTTGATTTGAGACAGGTGCCGTTGCCATGGCAGCGAGTTTTCACTTCGTACCTCACTAGTGCGGTTGTTTTCAAAAATGCTAAAAAAAAGAACAGTGGAGGTGGAAAACTATTGCATTTAAAAAAATATATATATAATGAGTGCTTAATGAGGCTTACCTTTAATCGCCACAGCTGTATACAAAAATTGAACGGAGTTGGCGAAACTGTAAATTTTTACAGGTTTTGACAGCCTGTTGCACGGTAACTATCTCAAATAAGGGGGGGCATTACTTTCCCAGCTTTGACTATTTAGCGAAGGCTGAAACGATCTGATAATAAATATGAAATGGTAATATATTGTATACATTTAAGAGTTGGCATATTTCGAAAGAACGGCTTGGCAAGAACTTTCTCTTACGTTCTGTAGAGTTGGCAAACATGTTTACAGCGAAACAAGCGGTAAATTCAGACTGCAGACTGCCCTGTCAGCCTAATTATCCTGGGGATAAATGTTCGGTCTCAAAACGTGTTTGTTTATATTTGCTTGTCGGAATAAAAGCAATGACTTTTAACCACAGCGCTCTTTTTTCTCAGGTTTTTAGTTTGGTTGGTGTGCATTTAATCTTTCATTTCCCCAATCCTTTTCCTTCCCCCTCCCCCCATGCGAGTGACGGAGACGGTCGGACACCGTAAACATTGAACCGAGGAGGGATGTTTGTAGGGTTAAGTTAAATGTTTTCGCATCTGAACTCCCATCATTACTGCCCGGTTCTCTAGCTTCGCCTAGGAAATATCCATGATATCCAACCAGTTGCGCAAATTGAAGTAACTGTAAGCTTATGGTGGCCTCAATTCAAAATGCTACCTTCGCTGGGATGCTTCTCATCACTGGAGTGTCCTTTCTACAATGGAGGTGCAGGCCAGTGTTCTCGCCCTTACTGTCATTACAGGCACGCTAAAAGAGGTGAGTCGATATCAGAAAATATTTTGCGATGATAATTTTTGTGTTTCGTTGAATGCCCTTTGTGGGTCGTTCGTCCTCCATTCCCGACTGTCAGAATCTGCGGTTGCCTGTACTCTCACAATGACAGTCACCGAACTGAAGCAATATTTTCTCGATTTTGAGGACATGACATGAGCCTGACAGCGTCCATCGTCACTCCTCGTCTAAAGTTCACAAGCTGATACCGGCCTCAAGAATTTGTTCATCCTGTCTAATCTAACCCTTTCTAACCTAAATACGATTCTGTGATTGCCTTAACTTTGGTTTTATGTTGTAAGTAAGACACTTTTCTGTAATGTTTCAGATCCAAATGCCCCTCCTGAACCAGCTGAAGACATTTTGGGACCAGTACCTATCATTGAGTCTGAGAAGGTTGCCATGTTCTTTATCCATTAAACAAGATAGCTAACTATCGGTCTTAGTCTTTCAGCTTTTATTAACTCTGCTCTTTTTTTATTTTTTCCTGTATCTGCAGGTTGAAGATGCTGTAGGACCAGGCACTGAGGTCAAAAGCCGTGCCCCTTTATATAAGGCTCTAGTTGAAGCTGCGCCAACTTACAATCCAACTCCTATTGCACAATTAAAATCCTCTCACATACCTATTCCTTACACACCAACGTAAGTTTTGACACATGCTAAAACTGTATTATTCTCCAAACATTTGGTTGTTTGTGCTAAAACAATATTCATAATTTTTTCAGCATTCCAACTAGAAGCTCTGTTGTAAAAAAGAAACCCAGTTCAGAATATGTGCCTCATCATGTTGGTACAAGTCGTCCTTCGTATCCACAATATTACCCATCATCGATTGGCAGTCTTAATTCTCAAGGACAAAGTGATCCACTGAAAAATCCTCTTTTTGAAATCTATGGTCCAGAGGGGGCTCAGTACAGTCCAAATGATGTTGAACCAGTTGCCACCAGCTATTCATATGCTCCTGAGAGTGTTTCATATTCTCCGTATTCTCCTGAGTATGTACCAACCAAAGTTGGATATAATCCTCAGTTTAGTCCTCAAGACTCTCAGCTGTCAGACGAGGATGATAATGTTGACTTGGCAGCCGAAACTGCTGCTCAAACCAATGGTGATCCAGGTGGAGGAGTGAGCCTCATTGATCTTGATTTATCTGAACTAGACAACTTGGAGTTAGACTTCATAGAAGATAATGGTGTTGGAACTGAACCAATAAAGGAAGTATCTGGAGACCTTAAATTGGAAAGTAAGAATTTAAATGCCAAAGTTTCAGATATTCTGGAAGTGAAGAATCCAAAGGATGATTCACCTCATATTAACAGTAGTTCCCACAAAGCAGAGAAACGAAGGAGCAGTAGCACTAGTTCAACTAGTGATTCTAAAAGGCATAAACCCTCTCATGAAGGTAGTGACAAAAATAGATCTAATGAAAATGATAGAAATGGACTGAAGGATAAGAAGTCATCTTCATCAAATTCTAAAAAGAGTTCTAGCTCTAGCAGTAGCAGTCATAGTAAGAAAAGCAGCAGTCAGAGCAGCAGTAGCAAGAGTAAATCATCTTCTACATCTTCCTCAAAATCATCATCCAGCTCAGAAGAGAAAAAGAACCAGTCATCTGATCCAAAGAGCAAAAGTGGATCGTCTAGTTCCAGTAACTCTAGCTCTAAACACAAGGATAAGCACAAAGATAAATCATCAGACAAAGATAAATATTCGGACAAAGATAAATCATCAGACAAAGATAAATCTTCCGACAAAGATAAATCCTCCGACAAAGACAAATCTTCTGACAAAAAGGAAAAATCAAGAGATAGGGACAAAGAAAAACACCATGGAAAGGATAAAGATCACAGTAAGAGCAAACATGGTAAATCATCATCACATAAATCATCTGATGAGAAAGGTAATAATTTTTATTTTTCACCTTCCCTAAAACTTACATCTGCCAAAACTAATGTGTGTATCTCTACAGAAAAAAGGGAAAGTCGGCGTGAAAAAATTGATGAAGAAATAAAGATGCTGGAAATGGAATTAGATGCCTCCCTGGAAGATGAGGATATGATTGAACAGCAGTGTTATGAAATGTTCAGTGAATATTCAGAAACAATCAAAAACCAACCATTCGTTGATAAAACTGAAGATGAGAGAATTACTGTCAATGATGAGGCAACACCTTCGGCACCAAGTAAAAAGAGAATTGCTCACCAAGCATCAAATTCATCAATGCAGACAAACCCCAAACCAGTTCCTACAGTTGCCAAAAAATGTTCTCCCTATCAGGTGCTTTTTATGAAGTATTTGTTTTTGCCTTATTATTTTTAGTTTAAGAAAGAATTGTTAATTTCCTTTGCACAAAAGCAGCCTATGTAAAGTGTTGTGTGTTAATTTATTGTTTCTCTGCGTTAGGTCATGAAAGACCGATGGATGATGTTAAAGAAGGAAAAATTGGAGTCTTTGGATCCTAAGACAACTTTAGCTTTGGCTCCCACTTCAGTTCCCAAAGCTGTTGCACCTGTACCATATTCATCCACTAATGCTCCTCAAGCAAGCTTGCCTAATTCATTAGGTAAATGAAATACATTTTTTAGCGTTTTGTTTATTTTTATCTTGTTTACTCATTAAAATTGTTAATTATCGCCGAACTCTCTTCTCCCTCTTTGTATATAATTTCATCCTGCAACATTCTATTACAGGGAAAAAAAGAATTGCTGGTGTACCAAATGTTGCAATGCTACTTAAACCACCTGCCACAACTACTACTTCGACGGGCTCTGTCTATACTTCAAGTGCTGGGTCTTCTCCAACTCGCTTTTACAACAAGTCATCTCAACGTATTGATGAATATGGGCGAGTTGTAAAAGTCAGGGTGGCTCATGCCCCAAATATGGTAAAATTTCATTATTTGTTTTTCCACTTTAAAAATCTACCATCCTTCTTTCTGATTTGTTCCACTGGTAGTCACTAATCTACTTTGTGAATTTCAGGATGCACCCATAATGCGTAAGCCTGTTGTCAATCCAAGTGACTGCAGAAAATTCAAAGTAGCGACCAGGCAGGCCAATGTAAATAAATTGTACCAAGCATACATTGATGCAGGGTTTGGTGACGCTTCACATGATATGGTTAGTTTATCACTCAATTCAATCTTTCTCTCTCGCTCTAACTCTCCCCATCTCCCCTCTCTCCTTTTTAATACTTTTTAGAAGTAAATATCTCTAAAATATTGTGTTTTAAATATATTGATTCAAGGCATTGGAGTCTGAAAAGACAAGCACACAAGGAACTGAAAGCTTGGGTGTATACAGCCACAGGATAATACAGATTTTGAAAGATCTGAGAGCCTGTGCTGAGTCTTCTCAAAATGGACCGAAATGTGAGACATCAGTTACTGAATCTTTTGAAGTAGTTTACAATTTTTTCAGCTGCCTCTTTTATTGTACACATTCTCTTGACATTTTCACAGTGGATGGCATATCAGGAATTCCTAATCGTGTTGTTTCTCATAATGCCATGCTGGCAGGAAAGCTTGGAGCAAAAGTGTCATGGAGCATACAGTCAGTGAAAAAAGAGGCAGAATGCAAATCAAGTGAGCATTTTAAAAAGTTCATGTTCCGTAGGATTATTATATTGTCATTTACTAAACTTTATGTCCCACATTCTAGGTTTGTCCCTGTATGAACAACTCCAGTGTTACATCTTAAGCAAGGAAAAATTGGAAGAAAATGGTTTTCCTATGCCAAGTACTGAGAAGGGCTGTGCATCAATCAGACCGAGTTCTTACCGAGTCATTAAACAACCTGACAACCCACGTGAAAGAATATGTGTGCGTTGCTTAAAGCCATACTCTGTGAATAAACGTGGTGAACAAGTAAAAGAAGAGGAATGCTTTTATCATTGGGGGAGAAAATTGACTACCAGACGTAAGTGTAAAAAATGATTGCTTTTATTTTGAGGAATACTTTTCTCTCGGGAGCAATTTACCTCTCTAATACCAGTATATTTTAATCTCCAGAATATCGCCAAGCAGAAACAAAGTACACTTGTTGTGATGGAACTGGAGGTGGCTGTTCTGTTTCCCAATACCATGTATTTGAACAGAACTGGGAAAAGACTACAGGATTTATGTCTACTTTGTCAAAGCCTCGAATGGAATCTAACCCTGGAGTTTATGCTCTTGATTGTGAAATGTGTTACACTTCAGCTGGACTTGAACTCACCAGAGTTACTGTCATTAGAGAAGATTTAAGTGTTGCTTATGAAGCACTTGTAAAACCTGCCCACAAAATATTAGATTATAATACAAGGTATGTAATGTGTTTTAGCATAAAATAACCCTTCAAATTTTTGTAAAATGCATGTCCACTCACTAGTAATGAATCAATTTTCTTCTGATATCAGGTTTAGCGGTATTACTGAGGATGACCTAAAAAATGTGACCACTACTATACTTCAAGTCCAAGCAACTCTGTTAGGTATGTTCTGTGATAAAACAATCCTTATTGGACACAGTCTAGAATCAGATATGAAAGCACTAAAGGTATGTGGTCCATTCTTTTACATCTATTTGAATTTTGTTTTCATACAGTTATATTTTTGATATTCTATGTGTTCCAGTTAATACATCCAACAGTAGTCGATACGAGTGTGGTATTTCCTCATAAAATGGGTCCACCCCAGAAGCGAGCTCTTCGAAATCTCGCTGCTGATTATCTCAAAAAAATTATTCAGAACGATGGTTGGTATAAAATTTTCTTTTGACTGCATCCGCTCTAAATTTGTTTCTACATGCCTATTATTATTTTTTCAGTCGGAGGTCATGACAGTAAGGAAGATGCTGTGGCTGCCCTAGAACTTATGCTATGGAAGTTAAAGGAAGATGAAAAAACAAGGTAGTGATTACTCAACTTGAGTCAATTAAATAAATTATAGCAGTATATCTCAATAAAATCTGGAAAGTGCAAGCCAAACCATGTAGTCAACATGAGTTCTAGATCTCTTTATTTATTGTCAGTATTAAGTAAAGTTGATAGTTGATCAAAAACTATCTTCATCTGAAAATATTTTTCCCTCAATCATAATGGAGTAGCCCATGCAAATATCAATTTTGCATGATGTCTTTGTTCATGCTTTAAAAAACTTGTAGTACAGGATTTTTAAATGCTGTAATGTCCAACGAGTTATTCAGTGGTGCAGTTGATATTATTCTCTGTCCAAACATGTTTTCCCTCTGGAACTGACATCATAGCTTTACCATTGTGTTTTCAAGGAACTTCTATTAAGGTAATACTATTATCTTTTGCCCGGTTCTTAAGAGGGTATAGAATTTTTCTACATGAACCTCAAACTTGTCTTCACAACTTTGGGGGGCTTGTACTTAAAGCAATACTTCCAAGAAAGACTGAATAAATGATGTTTGAATTTAGATTGTAATTAGCAGAATTAATTTGTTATAAATTTTTCCATTTTGTATGTGAGTTTTTGATTTTACTTGTGTAGTCAGGTATATAAGCCATAGAGAAGCTCTTCCTCTGCAAATATCTGTTATGGAGAGGAATTTCTTCTCTCATGGAACTCTTGAATACTGGTGCAGCTTCTGGAAGATGTCCAGTGACTACACTGATACCAAATAATTTATACATAATTTTGTTGCCACCTTCAAAGTCACCTGTACTAACTGCATAATGTGTATGTGTGTGTGGTTTCCAGCATCCAGCTAGGGGCAGCAATTTTGTTTCCTGTTGTGTTGCAAAGATTGTGATATTATGTTAATGTGTGCAGCTCTGTGTCCTGCACTACCTCAGATGTTTGATTGAAGGATGCAATATGTACCTTGATCAGAAAACAATTTATTTATGATACAATGTAGAAGTAACCTACCTCATTGCCTTCGACTGGATGCAAGGGTGCTGTAATTTTCTCCTACAGTACTCCAGGCAAAGTTTGGGTTTTAATTTCCTTAATTAATGTTCTGTCGAACATTTGACTTCAAATATCCATGATAAAATCTAATAAGTATTTATTTTTACCTTTGTGGATGAGAAAGGCTTAAAAACTATCAAGTTATATGAATGATACCTACATTGTGTTCATGCTGTTCATCGCTCGACCCAAAATCTGTTTTTCATTTTTTTTTGTCATGTGACCATATTGTAGTGCTTTTTTCAGGGTTAATCTGGTTCCTGATTAAAGCTGAAAAGAGCACATTAATTGTTTGTTTCAACTTTTAAACCAGTGCAAAAAACACCTGAGTTTTCATATGTGGGAGTATTGTGTTGTCATGCTGGTTATTAAACTATTTCTTAACTATTTTAAAAGATTGGAAATGGGGATGTCTTTTTATAATAAATTGGCAAAGCAATACCGTTTTTTATTTTTTGTCCATACAAACACCCGCCCTTTCACTACCCTCCTGCTGTAGGCACCTTCAGGGTGACATCAATACATAAAAAAAGGTATTTTGGGCCGACAATCGATTCCACACATCAAAATCGATATTGTTTCTATCAGTCACTTCTCTTTGGGGCACGTGCGCGCGTCCTGTCCTACATTTAGGACACGAGGGCCTTTTAAAAGGGGCGGCCAATGGCGTCTCGTCTGCGGCACCAGGAAGACGCGACGCGGCACGCCCTCTTACCTACTTGCGGATCAGATAAACACGGAGATTAAGTGCGGGCAGGGCCGCGGCCGTGGGAGCACAAGTGTTCGCACCTGTTCTCCAGGTTCCGCAGGAGCCCGCAGTTGCCGGCAGAAGCCGTGCGCGGGCGTGCATGCATCAGCAATTGGGTTTACTAAGATGGCGCCAAATTAACAGTTTTTCTAAATATCTCAAATGTTAAAAAAGCCGGGATGCTGGTACAGGACTCCAGAAATCTCACCCGCCTGCTTAGGATTTTCCCACAATGAGTAATAACAGGATCGATTCGCCCCACGCTCAGCACCGGCTGGACTCTGACTCGTGGAGATCAGCAAAAGCCGGTCGTCCCTTCACGATCGGACATGGCCCCCGGCAAGTCAGTTGTGGAACGACCCTCCACTCCGGCCACGGGGTCGGGAAGATTTTATTCCCTGGCACAACCCCTCGCGTCCCCACAGTGGACGAAGAAACCGCCCAGACATATAACGGTCCGGTCAGACGAGATCAGCAGCGCGCAAAGCGCGCAGCAGTTGCACGGTGGCGCCATCTCGCGGCGCCGGGTCGCAACACCCGAGAGGTTTGGTGTCGAGGTAGTCGTGTAAGACCGACAGATACGCGCCGCGCGAAAAGTCGGCTGCCAGTTGCACGGTGGCGGCATCTCGCGGAACTCTGGCGTACTACCCCCACCCCCACCCTTCCTCTCCACCCTCCCCCCAGCGGTACTATCTCCCCACCCTTCCCCTCCACCCTTCCCCTCTGCACTGGGGGGGGGGGAGGGTGGAGAGGAAGGGTGGGGGTGGGGGTAGTACGCCAGAGTTCCGCGAGATGCCGCCACCGTGCAACTGGCAGCCGACTTCTCGCGCGGCGCGTATCTGTTGGTCTTACACGACTACCTCGACACCAAACCTCTCGGGTGTTGCGCCCCGGCGCCGCGAGATGGCGCCACCGTGCATCTGCTGCGCGCTTTGCGCGCTGCTGATCTCGTCTGACCGGACCATGATATGTCTGGGCGGTTTCGTTGTCGACTGTGGGGACGCGAGGGGTTGTGCCAGGGAATAAAATCTTCCCGACCCCGTGGCCGGAGTGGGGGGTCGTTCCACAGGTGACTTGCCGGGGGCCATGTCCGATCGCGACGGGACGGCCTGTGCTGGCCCGCCCCCTCTCGTGGGTCGAAAATGTCTCGGCGGCGGCTGTCCACGGGGTGCCGCCCTGGCCGGTCTGACTCTGAGTCCTCGTCGTCATCGACGTGGAGTACTCCTCGATGGATGTTCAGGGCACACGACACGTCTCCCCCCCCCCCCCCTCGGCACGCCGGGTTTTGACAAACGGCACCGCGGCCCATCACATGGCCTCGCGGCGTCCGCGTTGCTTTGATACGACTGGTAATCGAATCACAGCGCGACCCGACGAAGGAGCCCGCCGGGGGGGGGGGGGGGGGGCAATAGGTCAATCTGTCGAGAGAGGCGTCTGCCCCGAGTCAGTCAGTCATCGTGCAAAACTGTGGAGGGCGCCCCACCCTCGCACCCCTGCCCCCTGCTCCTTACACACATGTTGGATTATTAACACCTCCTGCACCTTCGCACTTTTTTGTTTGTGCGTGTTTATTTTATATATATAATTTTTTTTGGGCGGGGCGGGGCGGGGAGGGGGGGGGGGTTGTAAGGGAATCTGGGTGGACTTGGGCACTATCTCTCTGCGCATCTCCGCTCCGTCGGCATCGGCAGCCCCGCCGTCGTTCGCGTGAGCAAGTCGCGAGACCGCGATTAGAGAGCAGACGAGCAATGCTGCTGCCGCCGCCCCGCTCCCGGACGGCTCCCGCCCGGTCGCCCCCCGCCGCGTTGTTAAAAATGGCGATGCTCGTGGCAGCGCGCGCGTGCGCGCACACACACACACAGACACACACGTCTTATACGACGCGCGGTCCATTGGCGGGGCTGGACAGAGAGCCCTTGATTGCGTCGAGGGGACGGGCGCGAGGCATCGTCATCACGAACGATGCCGTCTGTATTGTTCTCGAGGAGTGACAGAGACAGAGGGCGGGAGACAGGACTCGGGCCGGAGGAGTGACAGAGACGGACAGATACAGGGACCCGCGGGCGTCGCATCGCGTCGCGTCGCCTGCCGCGCTTTGCGGCCCCCCCGCGGGCTGAGGAGGGGCGTCGCTGGGTGTCACCGAGGCGAGGGGGCGCGCTGCGCTCCCACGCTCCCACGTTCACCTGGGGACTTATTGGAACCGTCCCGATTCTTACGTCAGCCTTCTCTCGTTTCGGTCGCGTGGAAGGCGCGTTTGCGTCGAGTCAACATTGGCGACGCAGCGGGCGGCGACGTTCTAGAACATGGACAGCCGTCAACAGAGATTAGACGCGTTGGACGCCGAACTAGGAAAAAGCCCGCGCACGGCACGGGAGGAGCAGGGAGGGTGGGAACGCAGGGGAGGGTTCGGACCGCTGACAGCAGCCTCCGGGGCCGGCGGCGGGGGCGGGGGCGGGCGTGGGGGCGGCGGCGGGGGCCCAGCGGCAGGACGCAGGATACGCGGGTGCGTCTCTCGCGGCGTCCGGCGGTGAATGAACAACGCGGCCGCTTAATTGCGTCTTTTATCTCTCTCTCCCTCCACCTCCGCCCGGCGCGCAACCGTCTTTGTTTTGCCGAGGTAAACTACGATAAACGGCGGCCTCTCGCCTCCCCACTCCCCCCCCCCCTGCGGTTGTTACACCTGACGTAGTATTACGTTACGGCCCTGCCTGCCGCATCTTCTCGCGGCTACAGGTCCGCTCCAGAACAGTCGGCGCGCGGACCAGAGACGGGTACGCGACGCTCTGCGCGGCCGGCGTGTAGTCCGCCAGGATCACGGTGTGGTCCGCGGCGGGAGCGCGCCCGGGGGGCGGCCACGGTACGGCGGCGTCCCGGCCGCGCCACTGCGCCGCTGTGCGTGCGTGCGCCACCAGGGCGGGGTTTTAGTCGGCCAGGAGCCACGGACAATAATAACAAAGTCTGGGGCGCGGCGCGGGCCCTCCACAAACAAGGCGAAGCGCGGGGCGGGGCGGGGCGGTGCGGGGCGAGCAGATGACGGGATGAGGATATGAGCGGACAAAAGGACAGGGCTGGTAGAAAACAACGGTGACGGAAGCACTGGGGGGGCAAGGACCCCTGACCCCGCGGGGCCGCGGAGTGTGTGTGCGTGTGTGTGTGTGTGTGTGTGTGCAATAAACAAATTGCCCGCGCGGACCAGAATCTGAATGACCCGCGTAATTTGCAGTAATTAAAAGCATTACGTTCGGATGGTACGGCGCAGGTCAGCGGTCATAGACCGCGCGCGCGCTTTTAGTATAGTGAGAGTGAGAGAGAGGGAGGGGGGGGGGGGGGGGGGGGTGAGAGAGAGGGAGAGAGTAGGGATGATGGGTGACGGTGCGTGGTGCCTTGTTGCCCAGCTCGCGGCCCTTCGCGTCGCCGGGGAACAACTAGCAGCCAGCATGCAGAGCTGCTTGGGTTTCCCCCGCGGGAGGTTTCCGCCTCACCCTACTGCTGCGGCCCGGCTCAGACCAGAACCAGAACCAGACCTCTCTCTCTCTCTCTCTCTCTGGAAGTATCCAGTGCGTCAGGAGGGCCGCAGGGTGGTGTAGCCGCAAGATTCCGGGCAGCGCTTTCGTAGCTCTCCCTGTCTCACTCGCACCCCTACAATAAACGGGACACCCCACGAGAAGCCTTCCCCCCCCCCCCCCCGTCGTCATCGCCGACCAAAGACCAAGGTGAGGATGGAGGAGAGGCTCGCGATGACGGACGTCGTCCGCCACCCGCCGCGGCGAGGCGCGACGACGGGGCGCCCTTTGTGCGGGGAGTTCCCTGCTGGGCGCGGCGCGGCGGCCGCGAGGCCGTGTGACGTCACCGATCCGCCGGCGTGTCGGACCGGCCGCCCGCCTGGTGATATTTCAGCCCCCTTTCACCCCTTTGGCGGGCGGGGGCTGATTCCGGACACTTGCTTTCGTGGGGCTGTCTCTTTCGCACTCGTCGGGGTGTCCCATAAGAGAGAGAGAGAGAGAGAGAGAGAGAGACAGAGACAGAGACAGAGACAGAGAGAGTCAGAGCGCCACCCCGTCGGCGTCCGCGTCCCACCGCGTCCGCGCCGCGACTCGACGCGAATCTTCGTCATCTCGTGGCCGGCTTGGCTTCTGCCGAGCAGCGCAACGCCGCCGTTCCGCAGCCGCCTTAGCGATACGCCGCGGGCGGGACGGAGAGGCGGGGAGCGCTCTCCCTCCCTCCCGCTCTCTCTGTGTGTCTCTGCCTCACTCTCTCGCTGCCTCTCTCTCTCTCTCTCTCTCTCTCTCTCTCTCTCCCACACGCTGTACTATTACCGCGCGGTGCAATGGCAGGGCTGTGAATCAGTCAGTCCAGGCCGCCGCCAGTCGGCTGGGATCGGGGTCCGCGTCAAGTGCAGCCCGGACCGGACCCGCGCTTAACCGCTTAACCCGACCACGCCGCCGTCACCACCACCACCACCACCACCACCGCTGCCGCTGCCGCCGCCGCCGAAGCGGAGCGCGGGTAGCGTACCGCCGCGCCGCGACGAGATACGGGCCGCGGGAGCGGACGGGGCGGGCGGAGCGAGCCGCGGCAGAGGCAGAGTCGGCGGAGCCCGGCCACAACGCAGGCAGCCGCAGCCGCAGCCGCACACACGCACCCCCTGCGATGGTGGTGGCACCCGGCGCCCCGACCACGCTCGTGCTCTACTTCGAGTGCCTCATATGACTGGTGAAGGCGGCAGGCGCCACCTCGACCCGGCCGACGACGACAGACTCGCGGCGCGCGCGGACCCCCAGCAGCGCCGGTAGCGCCAGCCCAGCGGTCAGTACGCCCGAACCCGCGCCGCTGCCGCGGCCGCCCTGCACGTACTCGAGCTCCACCCGGACGGCCCGGCTCCCGACCCCCGGCCCCCGGCTCCCGGCCCGTCCCCCGTCGTCCGCCTACGGCCCTATCCCTATCAGCGGCCCCGGCCTTCGGTGGAGGCCTTCGATAGGAGGCGTGTGCCTTCGGCCGCTCCGCCAGTGCCGTCTCCGCCTCCGCCGCCCGCCGCCGTCCGCGGGGGAAAACATCGCCGCCGCCGCCGCCGCCGCCATCTCCGGGGGGAAAACCTTTTCTGCAGCCGGCGCGCGCTGCTGCAAGCCGCTCGTCGCTCGCCGCTGACGCCGCCGCCGCCGCCGTCAGTCAGTACACCATCGGCATCCCGTCGGAGGCGGAGGGGAGGACCGCGACCAACGCGACCACCGCGATCACCGGGACTCCGCGGAGTGTGACACGCTCACGTCGCGCGCGCTCTCCTGGTGCTGGGCCCGACTCGGCTCCCCCGAGTGAGGGAAGGTCAGGGCGCCACCGCGACGCGGCCCCGCCGCCGCCGCTACCGCCGCTACCGCCGCTACCGCCGCCTCATCACATCGAGCCCGCGGCCCGGGCAGCGCAGTCGCTGTCCGCCCTACCGGACCTACACCCACCGGCCGCTGCAACCGCAGCAGCCGAGTACACGTGGGATTACGCCGGCGTCGCAGAGGGATACCGACCGCCGAGAGAGAGGGAGAGAGAAGGAGAGAGGCGGAGACACGGAAGGGAGAAGAAAAAGGATTGACGGACCGGCACACCACGTGACAGCGGCGAGGTGAGTCAGTGGCTCCGCGGCGGGGGCGGGGAGGGGAAGGTGGTGGGATAGAAGGGGTTGACGCTCGCGCGCGCTACGGTGCAGGGAAACGAAATGACATATCCGATTACAGTATAGGTTGTAATATGGCGTTGGCTTATCACGCGTGCGCCTGTGTGTGTGTGTGTGTGTGTGTGCTCTGGCTAGTCATCATGTTTTAACTGCCGGCGTCCGCAGAAACCGTGCCGGTTATGAGAACATACACGTCGTGTACCGAGCGCTGCCGCAGCGGGCGGCGGGGGCGTGCCCGAAAGGGGCGTGGTTCAATTGTTTTCAAACGGGAGTTATGGCTTGTGGGAAGTAAAACGATAATTGGTATTTCCCAAGAATCCTTTGAACCCCCCCCCCCCCAAAAAAAAAAAAGATATCGTTTGAAAAAAAACCACAACAACTTAAATGCAATTATAAGTCCTTCGACCGGTACTGTAGAAGTTTAGAATTTAGAGGCGTTTCACACACACAGACGCACGTGTGCGAATAAGTGTATATATCAGTATATATCAGCCCGCCCGTCACTCGCAGCCGGGCGGCAGCGCAGCGGCGCCGGCGGCTCGCAGGTGAGACGGTGTTCATTATCTTTGTGTACCCTGCCGTCGCGACGCCGCCGCCGCCGCCGCCGCCGCCGACGCCCCACTTTAGCAAAACCGTTTGGAGGGTATACACCGCACACGTCCGATCCGTTTCGCGCTATTCGCAGCACTCTGAAAATGCCGCGGCGGCCGCGGGGCGTGCGCGCGGGGTGGCGGGCGGGGCGCCGCGCCGGCGGGAGCGGGGGAGGGGGTACCCGTAAAATCCCGGGGGGCCTGACTGATAAGGAAGCCATTCCGGTCGATAACCCGCCCTGCGAGCTTTTCCGAATAAGCGCCGCGCGCGGGCCGGCGCACTCGAGCTCGGTGTCTGCACCTTCCCCCCGACCGGCGTCCTCGAGTGCCTCCTCGCCGACCGTGGGGCCGAGGGGAGGGCCGCCTCCCGGCTCCGGGCCCGCCGCGGGTGGCCGTCGGCGACCGGCGACGCGACGTCCCGCGGCCTTGCTGCCCCTGGCTGCCCCTGGCCCGGCGGCCGGGTCGGCAGCCCGTGCCGCGCCGGTGCCGCGACGCCCAACCCGACGCCCGCGTCGATCTGCCGAGCCGATGCCACACGGCGCCGCGATAGCGACTCGTTTCACACGCCGACCACTGACTGATAACGGAAAAAGCCCATCTAGCGTTCTTGTCGCGCAGAGAGCAGAACAGCAAAAGACAGAACCGAGAGGAAAAAAAGAAACAGAAAGAAATTTAAAAAATTAATAATGCCCGCGCGCGCCAACTGCCGTCATGCCGGCCGAGGGGCCGGGGGTCGTCAAGGCCTCCCCTGGTCCATGCTGTATGTGCAGCTGTAATCACTATATGCGGCTGTGGGCAGCTGCGGGCAGCTGCGGACAGCTGCAGGCAGATGCAGGCAGCTGCACCAGGCCGGCACCGGCTGGACCTCCCATTGAGGCGGGGGCGGAGCCCGGAGGCTCACTCACTACACGGCCATCACCGGCCATTTGCAGCGGCGAGGCGCGGCGAGGCCCCGCATTTCGAATGGATGGCTATCCGGTTCGGTTCGGCGGACAATCGACACCATTACGTCACGAGCTGCCCGCCCCGCGGGGACATTTGCACACATTGAGGTCCGTTTTCGGACGCGCTCGCCGCTCTCTCTCTCTCTCTCTCTCTCTCTCTCTCTCTCTCTCTCTCTCTCTCTCTCTCTCTCTGTCTGGCCGCCCTCACCTGTCCGCGCCGCCCCGGCGGAGCGACAGAGATGCAAAGAAGCGCGGTCCGGACCGGACCGGGCCGGACGGCGGCGGCGGCGGCGCCATGGGGCCATGGAAATGGAGGCAGAGGGGCGGCCGTGAGCGGTCATAGGCGGCGGCACCCTCGTCCCGTCTCTGTTGCACTCGCGGTGCACACTGGTGCGCGACGGAGAGCGAACGTGTTATTTCTGGCGGGATGGCGTTGCGCAGAGGATGCACACCACCACGCCCTGCCGCCGCTGCCGCCGCCGCTGCCGCCGCCGTCCTTGGCGCCGCGCGGCTCCGATCCCGGCCCAGCCCAACGTGGCCCCGATGTCGATGGGCGGCCCTGCATCCCGGTGTCCGGCCCGTCACTATCACAGGTGCTCACGCCCCCGCCCCCCGCGGCGCCCCCCCACGGAGCCCCCTGCGGCGCCCCCCGCGGTGTCCCCTTAAGGGGGGGGGGGCCTTGGCCGCCTCGTTGTCGACTAATTAATAGGAGGATCCCTCGGGCCCCTTGGCGCAATGACTAGGGAGGCCGGCGGCGGCGGCGGCGCGGCAGGAGCTGAGAGCAAGGGGGGGGGGGGGGCAACAGCCAGCAGCATGCACTACTTGTTGCTCCGCGGCGCATCGGGTTATCTGCCGCCGCACTCCCTGGACAGCAACAGGTGGCGGGAGGGGGGGGGGGTGCGGGTACGCCGTGGACAGCCATCACCTCCCCGCGACAGCCGCACGCGGATGTAAACACACTGTTTACACACACGTCCGGCTGTCTGCTCTGCCCTGCCCGTGCGGCACGGCAGCAGCAAGCAGCGCCTTCGTCAATTGGCCTCTGGTCTGGCGGGGGGTCCGGCCGGGTCCGGGAAAGAGCTGCCCCAGGGCTGCGCGCCGCGAGCCCCCCCCCCCCCTCCCCTCCTGGCCCGCACGCGCCGCCCGTGCGTGTGGAATTCCCCTGTCCGACACCCGTCTATAACGGATCGCATTCCATCCCCCCGTGGCTGACATGAGGGCGAAAGCCGCGAAAGCGCCGCGCCCTGAACCCGAGCAGGAAGCTGTTATGGTGGTGGTGGTGGTGGCTGTCTTGGCGCCGCACTGACAGGTGGACTTTCCAAGCCCTTTATATTGCAATTACCAAAAAAATAGAGGAAGGTTCACTTCCATTTCTTATTTATTTTTATGCGGGGCTATGATACAGAAAGTAATCTTAAATTACGTTCTCAAATCAAGTCACGAAAAATCTGACTTTCTTGTTCTTTGAGCGGCCATATTTTATTTGTTTAAACAAATTCCCGTGGCGTTGTCGTGTGATGCATCTCTTTTTTGTTAGTGGAGCATTATCTTGACTTGTTTATTTTGTACGGTATGGCGTATGGCGGCTTCAAGGAACTGTCTGTGCCCGATTGTGTCTCGCTGCATGCGCATGCGCGGTAGCGTGTGAGTGTGTGTATGTGTGTGTGTGCGTATTATCTTCTGAGACGAGAAAAGGGTCATGGGAGCAGTGATGTCATTTGCACCGTGCGAGAAATTAATATTTCGACCGATTACACACGTTTGGCGACATATACGCAGGGCAGGGATGTTGGGGGGGGGGGGGGGTGACTAATGCTCGGCAGCGTCACGTCAATAGGCAGCTGCGAGCTGACAGCCGACAGCTGCTGAGCCTCCTGTTCTCCCACCAGCACGTGACTCAGATCTGAGTTCATTTTCCCATTTTGTCACTTTGTGGAATCCTGCGGACGTGAGAGAAAAAATTTAAAAATAAGCGTCGGTGACTTTGGCTGCGTAGCGGAGTCCGAGGGGGTGTGGGGTCGCGGCCACGCGTAGTCACTCGGGTTTCCGGTGAAAAGCTTCTGCTTTGAGTCAGGATGAGTGAGGGAGAGGGTCGACGGTGGTGGTGGTGACACACCGCCTGCTCTGTCTCTGTCGCACTCATGGGGCGTTCATAAGGGGCGAGAGGGAGAGAGTCAGAGAAAGAGAGAGAGAGAGAGACGACCCTTTACTTCGGGATCGGCCTGCAGTGTAAGTCGGGCCGTGGCCTGTTTGCCGTGCCTTGCCGTGGCCCCTTTGCTTCTGCTGATGATTTTGGCGCGTTGACCGGGTCGTGGCCGGCCATGGCTTGGAGGTGGGGGAGGGGGGGGGGGGGCACTGCGCCGGCCCGCGGCGGGGTGGGAGGGGAGCCAAAGTGAGAGTCAAGTCATCGGCCTGCTGCGGACGCTGTGGACGCTGCGGCTCGGGGTGGCGAGCGCGCGGTACAGTACGGGGCGTGCCGAGAGGCACCGGCACTGTAACAGCCCATAGCTGCCCATGGCGTGGCGCGGGGGGCTGCGGGGGCCTCCGTGCCCCACGGGCGCAGCCCGCCGCTGCGGTCGGCCCCGCTGTACCGGTGAAACATGTGGCCGTGTCGACAGAGCGGCGGCCGAGCGGCGGCGGCAGCGGCAGCACAGAAGGTGCCGAGTCGGGGTGAGGCGGCAGGGCGGCAAGCGGCCCGCGGGCCCACTTGGCGGCGCGCCAGACAAGCTTTTTGCCGGCGCCGGGAGTCGAACCCACGTATGTGCGCGGAGCGCCGGGCCCCCTGCAGCGTGAGATACGCGCGCCGCCACGAGCCGCAGCACTCTCGTTTCCGCGAGGAAAAATCCCGATCGAATCGCCGGTCACGCAACGCGCGTTCAAATTTTTTTCCGAATGCGATTCTGAATGCCTTACAGGGGAAATTCCCCTTGCAGCCCGGCTCCCGCAGCACGGGGCGTGGCGTACCCCCGCGAGGGGTGCGAGCGAGACAGAGCTATAGCCGGTCCGCGGCTCTAGGGCCTTCCCGCGGGGACTCCCCCTCCCGACATCTGGCGGCGCCCGTCACCGCACGCGTAGGCAACGCCACGGCACGGCCGCGCTGCGGGGTTGCCTACCCGCCGGCGGCCGGCTCCCCGACCCTCACCCGTCCCAGTAAGCTTCATCGGACGCGAATCGAAAAATACGGCAACGAGTTCTGATTTCGAACCAATAATCAGTTTCGGGGTGGGGTTTTGTGGGGCCCGTCCGTCCCGTTCTGGTGCCCGCACCGCCGCCTCACTGCCGCCGGACGTTTGAGTCTACCGGGAATGCGGCATGACGCACGGCGCCCCGGGAGAGCCGAGGGCGAGCCGCGGGGGGGGGGGGGGGGGGGGGGGGGGGGCGCCGAGGGCTGCGGGCAGAGCGGGGGCGCCGGCAGGGCGGCAGGTGGACGGGTGGATGAAAGGCATCGGGCGGGGCTCCCTCCTCCTCCAAGGCCCCCGTCCCCATGGCTGACTTGAGTCCTGGTGGCGCTCCGCCGCTGCTGCCGCCGCCGCCGCATCGCCGCAGTACGCTGCGCCTCGACTGGTATTTTGGGTTCTGGTCTGACCGACTTTCCCAAATAAAAAAGTGCGGCTAGTATGGCGGCCAGTTCTGGGCGGCGGCGGCGGCAGCGGCCCTCTGACGGGAAGGGATCTCGGAGCCCCCGCGGCCCCGCCGGCAGCCACCTCCATTCACCCGCCTTCGGTGAGAGCGCTGCGGGGCGCCGCCCGCCCCGCGGCCGCGGCCACCTCCCGCGTCTGACTCACACCGGCCCTGCAGGGTGGCGTGCGGAGCCGGGCGACGACAGCGGCCGCTCCTGTCTCACTCGCTCCCCGTCGCGTTGCGTCGCCGCGTCTCACTCCCTCTACGTCAGACTCGTTTGCCGCGGTCATTCGGACATCCGCTTCCGCCGGTGCCAGGCGACCACCGGAAGCACGCAGTCACCCGCAAGGATCTCTGTGCCGAACGGACAGTTCTCGGCGACGCCTGACTCACCCGCCACCCGCGGACAGGACAGCTCAGGGGCGGGGATGGGGGGGGGGGGGTCTGCGGCGGACTCCCCCGAGGCACCGGCTCTGGTGGTCGCTATGAGAAACTCGGCGCGGTGTTGCTGTCCTGTGCGGCGACCTTTCAGCCCGTGGCATTTCAGAGCAAAAACCTCCCCCCCCCCCAGCCGGTCCGCCGCCGCCGGGGGTAGATACGCGAGCGGGAAAGCGGGATCCGAGGCGGCGCGGAATATGCATCGAATCGTCCTCATGTTACGAGACGACCGTCCTGACTCCTCGCGCCCTCCGCAGAGCGCCTGCGAACGTCGGGGTAGGCCAGCCCGCATGGCACGCGTGCACACAGCTCTCCGCGGCGGCCTACCCACCGGGCGCCCTCCCTCGAACTGAGAGCGGAGGAAAGCGTCTCGTCGCTCCGTCTCTGTCGCGCTCATAGGACGTCCCTTAGGGGGGCGAGAGAGAGAGAGAGAGAGAGAGAGAGAGAGGGAGAAGCGCCCCTTCGGAATGAGCCTGCAGCAGCAGTCCCGGCCAGCCCTCGCAGCCCCCGCCCGCCCCGCCCGCCCGGTCGGTCGGTCGGTCGGACTGTGCACGGGGCCCCGCCCGCGGCCCGGCCCGCGGTCCCGCCGGTGGACCTGCGCTGCGGCCGCGGCTGCTGTAGCGCCCGGTGGTCGGCACGGGACGGGTCGGGACCGCGGACGGGACGGGCCGGACAGCAGCTCGCAGCTCTCGTCGGCCGTCTCGCCAAGTCGGCCGCGCCGCTCCGCGTCGAACAGTCGTTTCGCACCGCGCCGCGCCGCGAGCTGCCGCCGCCGCCGCCGCCGCGGAACAGCCTCCGCGCTTCCGATCGCGCAGGTCGCCGTGTCCGAGTCCCGCACCGTCCCGGACGCGGGGCGGCCCCGGGGCGGGTGTTCGTCGGCGTCCTCCGTCGTCGTCGGCGTCCCTCCGCCCTCCGCGCGCGCCCGCGCGTGAGCCTTGTCCGGGGCCGCTCAGCCCGATGCCGAGGGCGAATGTGCACCACCATGGTGGCGGCTGGCCCCGCTAGCCGCCCCGGACGCCCACCACCCCCGGCAGGGTCCCGGTGCGCGCAGGCCGCCGCCGCCGACGGCGACCCCCCGGACGTCGTCCTCAGCGGTGGCAGGTACGCGTCGCAGTAGGCGGCAGGAGCCCCGCCGCCGCCGCCGCCGCCGCCGCATCCCCGACCCCAGACGTCCACTGTAGCCCTGTTAACTCCCCGTCACCGTCGTCAACTGCGTCTCGCCTCACACTTTCTCTATACAGCGTTAACGTGGCGATCACAACAAGTGGGGCCCCACACAAAGGCAGGTTGTCGATCCGAGGTCAGTTTGCCGCCTCCAGTCTCCGCTTCCTTCAGCCTCTTCCTCCCCCTCCCTCTCACCCTCTCTCCCTCCCTCCCCCCGCCGCCCTTTAACGCCATAATAGGCCTTCATGAGCGTTATCAGAGGCGGAGGGGGCGGCCTTCAAACTCAAACGGGGCGACGTCACCCGGCGGAGGCATCAAGCGTGAGCGGCGTGAGGCGTCAACAACCTTCACTCACATCCAGATTCACATTGGCGGGCGGGCGGCGGTGTGCGTGGGGCCCTGGAGCCGAGCCGATCCGAACCGCAATGTGTGTGGCGGCCGCGATCCGTGGGGGAGAAATGGACGGGAGGCCGCGCTCTCTTTTTTTTTCCCGTTTCGCGGTGAGGTGACAGCGGAGAAATTCTCCCCCCCCCCTCCCCTCTCCGCTCTGGAGCGGCTAGCGACGCACGGTCGCATGCAGCGCGAATAGCGACGCCGGCGGAGCGGGCCAACGTCCGCATCTGCCATGTGTTCGCCCCCCCCCCTCTCCGAGTATCTGCCTTGGAGCGCTGCCACCCCGCCTCCCCTCCCGTCCTCTCCCCCAAACTGCCTTTCGGATACGGAGTACCACCAAAGTACTACACCAAGTGCGTGTCCCTCTCGGCAGAAGCGGTTCGCCGCCGCCGCGAGCCGAAGGCCTGCAGCGTGGAGGCGGGCCGCGGGCCGGACTGAGCCGGGCTGAGCCGGGGAACGAGTTGGTTACGCGCTTGTGCTTGTGAGCGTCGCATTTCACCCGCTCCGCTCGCGTACTGCGCGCGCGCGCGTGTGTGTGTGTGTGTGTGTGCCGCGCGTCTTTGCGAGCGAGCGAGGGCCGGAGCGGAGCGCGGCGGGAGCTCGGCAGGGGGTTTGAAATCCACGCCCGCCGTACGGCGTTGCATAACGAATCGCAACCCGCGGGGGCCAAGCCGGGTCGAGCCGACTGGCCGAGTGCCGCTGCTGCCGCCGGTCCGACCGAAACGTTTCCGATCTGTCGCGTGCCGTCCCTTACCGCACGCCGGAGCAGACGCCACCGAGGAGGATGAGGAGGAGGAGGAGGAGGAGGAGGAGGAGGAGGAGGAGGAGGAGGAGGAGGAGGAGGAGGAGGAGGAGGGGATGAGCTAACATGAGAGATACAATAGTGCAGACGTGTGTAGTGCTCATACGGTTCGCATTACTTCGTATATTTTGTTTTTCGTTTCTTTATTTCGAAATCCGGCTCATGCTGTCGTTGTCGTTGCTGCTGTCGGTTTATCGACACGTATGGGCAGTATTAGTAGTGCGCCGTCACGTGGTGTAACGGCGAGCGCCATTCGTGGCGGCGTTCATGACTCGGATCGAATCGTCCGCACCGCGCAGGTGTCGCCCGTGTCGCACGTGCGGATGACACAGCGGCGCGCGGACTCTCTCAAAGCGGCCCGCGGGAATATATTTTGTTTCTTCAAGATGAAAAGAGTTGCCGCCTCCGCCGCTCATAGTAGAACCCCCCACACGAGCTGTCACCCTCGTCGCTCTGTCTGTCTGTCTGTCTGTCTGTCTCTCTCTCCCTCCAGTCGGGGTTCCCCCCGAAACGGCTCGGCTCAGGTGGAAGAGTGAGTCACGATGACTACTTCCGTTCAACAGCGCCGTGTCTTGTGTTGCAGCAGCAGCAGCCCCGTCCCGCCGCCAGCCCCGCCGCCGGCAGCCGCGCCGCCAGCCCTGCTGGCAGCCTCGCTGGCAGCCCGCCGCCCTCACCCCGCTGAGCACGCCGCTGCCACCACCACCGCCGCCGCCACCGTGCGCCGGCTACCTGTTGCGACACTTTGAACAGTGTTGCCACCCTCTGACTGTGGGCGCGGGCCGGGCACCCACCGCTGTCCCCCGCAACGACCATGTTGATGAAAAAATGGCGGCAACATCTCGCTGCCATTCTTGGTGAGTACAGGAGGAGGAGGAGGAGGAGGGAGGAATTGGTGGTCGGGGTTGGGGGGGGGGGGGGGGGGGGGGGGGGGGGGGGGGGTGAGGAAAGGGATGGGGAAGAGAGGAGGGAGGGAAGCGTTCACCGCTCGTTGCCAAACCGTCGCCCCTTCCCGGGCAGACAGGACGGCCACACACTCACACACACACACACACAGACCGTGAACCTGACCTTTGAGGGGTACTCTGCCGCCTCACGGTCGTGAGACACAGCGGCAGCGGCAGCGTGTGGCGCTCCGCAGTGCTCCGCATCTCCAGCAAACACTGACCGACACGGAGTGGCCGGAGTGGAGCGGAGCGGGGCGGTGTTGACATTGCGGCGGCATGCCGCTATGCTCTGTCTCTCTCGCACTCACAGGAGCTAATGCCGGAGCTAATGCGAGAGCCAGAAGGGGGGGGGGGGGGGGGGGGGGGAGGAAGGACCTCGCAATTGACCCCCCCCCCCAGAAAAAGGGATACTTGATTTTTCTGATACTTGTTTTTTTCAAGTAAAATTTACTTGCCTTAAGTAAAATTTACTTGATGTAGGTAAAATCTACTTAATCTAAGTAAAATTTACTTGTGAAAACCAAGTACATGCAATTTGAGACTAAAATCAAGAATTCATTTTTCTGGGTGCCCTTACCTCTTAGGCTCTTAAATAGCCGCTTAAAATGCAGGCAACCAGCAATACACTTTCCGCCCGAAGATAGGCAAAGAGGCGGTGCTTTGTCCCACTCCCCTCACGCCGACCCTTGATCCGCCCCTGGCGAGAGCGGCATCACACCACACCACCACCGCCTGATTGCCGCCGCCGCAGCCGCCGCCGCTCGGAATTCGGGAATCCTGAAATCATCCCTCGACGCGACCAAAGATAGGCCGGGACGGCCGACGGCGAGGCGCTGTGCGGTGGCGGCCGGCTCTCGGCGTGTAGCCTCGGCCCCGGCCTCGCCGGGCTCGGCGAGCTGATCGCTGACGCCTGGCCGTCGAAGCTTTCGGCCTCGACTCGACGGCCGGGCCCGGCCCCCGCCTCGTGGGCTGGGCGGCTCGACGGCGCGGCCTGCGGGCTGCGGGCTGCGGGCTGCGGCCTGCGGGCTTCCGCCCCGCCCGACCCGACCCGTTCCGAGTGAATTGCATGTGCGGAAAGGAGAGGAAAGGGCTCCCGTTCTAAAACCAGTGCTTACCGGCTGCCGCTACGCGCGCGCGGGGGGACGTGGGAGCGCAGCGGCTGCGGGGGAGGAGAGAGAGAGACAGACAGAGAGAACACAGGGAGGGCGAGGAGAGGGAGGGAGAGGGGAGGGCGGGAGTGTTTGTTGACTTATGACCGAACCAGTGGGAGACACTAAGGCGAGGGTCGGCCGCCGCCGGCCGCCGCGGGCCCCGTCCGCGCCGTGTTCGGTTCGCGTGGCGGGAGGGCGTCCCATCTTGAAGAGCGCGCGCGGCCATGCGCCAGGCCATGTGTGCCGCGCGACCGCACAGACCGCTGCCCGGTCACCGCCCCCCCCCCCCCTCTCTCTCTCCCTCCCATAACACGCATTTTTTTTACTCGCACTTTTTAAAAGTTCCGGTTTATTTCTTTCCTATGGCCGACGCGGCGGCGGCCTCCGGCGGCGGTCGAGGTCATTCTCACAGCCGACTCTCGTGAGAGAATCGGGGCAGGTTTCTCTGTCTCTCTCTATCTATCTCTGTCTCTCTCAGTTTAAGCGCACGTGCGGCCCCTGGCGAGCACCGTTGGGGGCCTTAGAACAGTCCCTGGTTTGTTTTTAATGTGAAGGGAGGGAGGTTTTGATTTTAATTTGTATTTATTTGGGTCAACACAAAAAAAAATCTCGAATGCTGCAGGGTCTGTGTGTGTGAGAGAGATAGAGGGAGAGAGAGAGAGTGAGCGAGTGAGGAGAGGATCTGACAGAGAAGGGGGTGTGGGGCAGGTCGTGTTTCAGTGCGGAGCGGGTGTAATGCTGCGGGCAGTGGACGCGGGGCGGGGGGGGGGGGGGGGGGGGTATTAGGTTCGGTTAGGCTAGGTTAGTAATTTTCTGAGGGGGGACTGTACAGCGGTGCGAGCGCTGCCGGCCCCGCACGTATGCAGTGCCAAATGATGCACTCACTCACGTACACACACACACACACACACGCGCGCGCGCGCACGGACGCTTAGGTAACCCCCTTCTAATACGCCCCCCCCCCTCTCATAGACAGAGCCGCATATTTCACAGCCCAGAAGACGCGTATGCTTCCGTGTGTCAATTGGCCCGCGTCGGCCCTTATCGGCGTCACGTGCCCCCCCCCCCCGTTATCTCGGGCGGCTCTTTCCTTTTATTCCCTCCTCCTCTTCATTCATATGTTATCTTGTGATTCCCTCTCCCTCCTCCCCCACCCCTCCTCTTTCCTCTTCCCTACACACACACACGCACGCAACTTTGCACACGCACACAATGCGCGAACGGCCAGGGACAAAAAAAATAATATAAATAAATAATAATGAATTGCGTGTTTCTTGAACCAGAGCGGGGCAATGGTATGTCACATAACTTTTTATAAGGTCGGGTTACACCTTCCGAAATGTTGCTGGACCTTGCGTGGGGGTCGCCGTGTATCCTTAATCGGGCATCTTCTGCTGTCTCCGTCACACTCCAGCCGGGGGGGCGCCCGGCGGGGTAGGCAACGCCGATCGCTCCGCGCAGGGGTGCCGTGCGGGCCGGCCTACCCCGCCGCTGGCAGGCGCTCGCCTCGCCTCGCCTCGCGGCTCCACCGCCGCCGCCGCCTCTCTGTCCTTTTTGTCCACGACGGTGACTGCAACCGACCAAACTGTGCCTTCTCCGTGTGTCCGCAGCGAACCACACGACGCTGGTGGCCGGGCTGGTGCTGGGCTGGACGTCGCCGGCGCTGCGGCAGATGAGCCTGGACGACGACCAGGAGTCGTGGGTGGGCTCGCTGGCGCTGCTGGGCGCGCTGCTGGGCGCCGTGCCCGCCGGCTGCCTCACGGACCGGTTCGGCCGCAAGCGCTTCCTCATCTCGCTGTCACTGCCCTTCCTGCTGGGCTGGGGGCTGATCGTGGCCGCCGTCTGGGACAACACGCAGGCTGATGTGAGTACCGTCGGCGCGGGTTCGAAACCCGCCGACGCCGCCGCCGCCGCCGCGCGTCGGGCGACTTTACTTTTCTCGTGCGAAACTGGTTCGGTTCGGTTACATCGGACCCCGCCGCTGTTTGTCAGCTCGGATTTGGCCAGCCTGCGGGGCCGGGCTGAGCTGGGGATCCGGCGGCGGAGCCGGCGGGGCTGCCGTGGCGTGCTGACACTTAACGTTCAGCGAGCGCTACGTCTACACCACAATCTTCCTCCCGCTCTCTCTCTCTCTCTCTCTCTCTGTCTCTGTCTCTCGCTCTCTGTCTCTCTGTCTCTCTCTCTCTCTCTCTCCGTGGAGGATAGGGAACCGGCTGAAACCGGTGAAGATCAGGGAGCAGCAGCAGCAGCAGCAGCAGCAGCAGGGCAGGGCAAACCAACATGCCATACGCCTTTGCCTTCCCGTTTGCAGGTCGGCGTCGGCCGGGGCGGCCCGTCCCCGGCCCGGCCGCCTCGGCCCCAGAGACGGTGGCGGAGAGCTTTCGCTAAGTAGCGGCTGCACCCGCAATCGCACTCCCTCCCCCTCCCTCCCTCCCTCCCTCCCTCCCTCCCTCCCTCCCTCCCTCCCGCCGCCGCCGCCGCTCGGCTCGGAGGCGGTGCAGTTTACTCAAGAACAAACATATCATCGTGTTGGCTGAACTCGCGGCGACAGCTCGGCGGCGGCGGCATCCCGCGCTGCGTGAGACTGTATGCTCGGCCTATCAACACCCGCGGCCCGGCCCGGCCCGGCCTGCCGTCATCCGTCATCCGCCGTGGAGGTCCCGGACGTCCTGGACGCCCCCCCCCCCACACCCGCCGCCGTGGACGCACCGCGCTGTGCTGTGCTGTGCTGTACCCGTGACCGACTTTGGCCCGCGACTCCTCCTCCGTGCGTCCATTATTAGGTCAATAGCTTCATCCGTCGATAGGCTCGGCGCGGCGCGGCGCGGGCCGGGGTGGGGAGGGGTGGGGAGGGGTGGGCGCTGTGAGCCCCGCCGCCCCGCCGGCCCGTCCCGTTGCGTCCCGCGGCCGCCGCGGCGCGTACAGTCTGCGTCTTTTTGCCACCTGGTGGGGGATCAGCGAAACTGATTATAGGCGCGCACACACACACACACACAGAGAAAGAGATCAGAGAGAGAGAGAGAGAGAGAGAGAGAGAGAGAGAGAGAGAGAGAGAGAGAGAGAGAGAGAGAGAGAGAGAGAGAGAGAGGCGGGAACGGAACGGGACAGGAGGAGCGGACAGGAGTGTGGACGTTTTGCGCTCACACCTAGTGCACTTCCCCCCCCAACACACACACACACACACACACAATGGTGTGCTTTACGACTCACAACACGCGTTGAAGAGTTCGCGCATGGTCCCGCTGGGTGTCTACTACTGGGCTCCGGGTACCACCTCGGTACTGTATGGCGGCAAGGTGGCTCGCGCCTTGCTCGGTTTCGCAAACCGGCGGTCGCGCGTGCACGCGTGCGCGCTTGTCAGGATGGAGGGGCCTCGAGATAGCGAACACGCGGTGAAGACAGGATATGTTTGATAAAAATTAGAGAAAAACGGGACTCGAAAACACATTAGACCTGAAAAATGTAAACTGTCTTAACGGCTTTGCTCGGCCCTGGGTGGTCCTTGGTCCTTGGCAGCCGCATGGCCTCGGCTGGCGGCCCCGCGGCTCCCCGGCCAGCTGCTGCGTGTCCGTCGCCGTCCCGCGCGCAATAAAACAAGCCGCCTCCATGAAGGCGGCCGGCCGCGGCGCGGGGACTGCGCCTCCCGGAACACCCTCCCCCCACTGACGCCGGGCTGCTGGCGGTGTTGTTTGCAGGTCTGGATGATGTACGCGGGCCGGGGCATCTGCGGGCTGGCCGTGGGCGCCACCACCGTGGCCGTGCCGCTCTACACCAACGAGATCGCCGAGGACAAGGTGCGCGGCGCGCTCGGCGTCTACCTGGACATGATGCTGACGACGGGCATCCTGGTGGTGTACGTGCTGGGCGCCGCCTTCGACGTGCTCACGCTCTCCATCATCTGCGCGCTCGCCTGCCCGCTGCTCGCCGTCGCCTTCCTCGTCATGCCCGAGTCCCCGACGTACCTGCTGTCGTGCGGCAAGGCGGACAAGGGCGAGCGGGCGCTGCGCTGGCTGAGGGGTAAGCAGCAGCACCTGCAGGGCCTGCAGGACCGCTCAGCAGCACGCTCAGCACGCTCAGCACCGCCGCCAAACCAGAACCAGAACCAGCCCAGGCTCTCCAGGGACATGGACTTGCTGAGGAGGGTCGCCCTCCAGTTGGCCGCCGAGGGCCGCGCCCGCGGGCACGCCCTGGTGCAACCTGCCGTGGTATCGAAAGGTATCTCGCTCTCGACGTATCCACTTCGATATCTCGAACGCTGACGGGGGCGCGGTGTACCGTGTTAGCGGGCTCGGGTGGTAGTGGAGGGGGGTCGTAGCACAGTTAGTGGTCATGCACTTGGATGCGGATGGGTCGGCAGCCGGCCGATGTTTGGAGCCGCGGGACCCCGCCGCGGCAAATGCGTCGCGGGTTCAAATACCGTGCCCCTGCGTCTGCGCGAACTTCTTATATTTAGAAACCCAGGATAGTCGGTGGGGTCGTTTTGAGGTTAGACGTTTACCCACGGACCCAGGCACCAGATAGGGAGAAAGAGGCAGAAAGAGAGAGAGAGAGAGGGGGGGGGGGGGGGGAGAGAGAGAGAGCGAGAGAGAGAGAGAGAGAGCGGGGTGCTTCACCCGGCCTCACCGCGGTGACGCGGTCCCCCTGCCCGCTAGAGATGGGCGGACCCGCGGCGGGGGGGCGTTCACCCACGAGCCGCGCCCCGCGCCGCGCCGCTCTCCTCTCCGACCTCTGCCGCGTCCGCCAAAGGGCAGACAGCGGCCGCCAGTAGGCGAGCAGTGGGGTAGATTAGGGCAGGACTGGCAGGACAGGTGAGGTAGGAGAGGGGGTGGGAGTAGATGTGGGAGTGGCAAGGCCCCCCCGCTCCGCGCTCCGCCCCGGCTTGGCCTGCCTTGGCCTCGTCCCAGCCGCGCATCGCTTCGGACATGTCCCCCTCTACCTTATCGGTTACTTTTATAATTGGTCTTATTTTTCCTTTTGTGTTTTTTTTTTACTTTTTTCGGAACGTGTTGCTCTCTGACACCGTCCGATTTTGCATCTTGTGCAACCCCCTTTTTGTGTTTCTCTGATCCCCCTCCTGGGCGCCGGGGCGTGGGACGCACTGAGATACGTATTCCGAGCCGCGTTTCAGCTGCCAATTCCATTATTTGATCCAGTTTGATCGCGTTTCGGCCCGGCTCGAGTGTCTAAATAATCTTTCCGAGTATTGGGGCGGCGTGGACAAAGGAGGTCTTTTTTTAACCCCTCCAGATAGCGATGAATGAAGAGCAAAAGATAAATGAGGGCCGGCCGCCACGCGCAGTACTGAACCCCTTCGGCGAAATTTATAAGGCGTCGCCATTCTGCATGTGCATTTTGTAGGGGCAGTAGGCAGGATGTCTGCATTTTGGAAGCACTAAGTAGTGTAGAGTTTGTTGGTGTTTGTTATTAATCGGTCGTATGAAAAACCGAAAAATAACAACACATCGTAGATACGGGCGATGTAGTCTGTGGTTTGCACCTATGGGAATTGCATGTTTTGCCCATTCTCCATGGGGATTCTAGAGCCTTGTTGATTTCCATGTGATTATAATGCGAATGGTCGTAGAGCGACACGACTTATGGCTCGGGTCTCGGCCGCAGTCGGGGCGATGTGAATGCCGCAGTGACATGCGTGGTGGTGTTGTCTGCACGAAGCAGCTCCCGGGTTTTGAGGGGAGACCTCTCGTCGGCTCGGCTTCCCGCCGCTGGAGCGCATGTGACGGGCGTCTGGAGAGCCGTTTGCAGCCGCTGCTGGAGGAGCCAGAGTCCAGGCTGTCCAGGGCGCTTCTCCTCGGCATGTCGTTCGGCATGTGGTGGTATGGTGGTCTGCACGACTTTCGTCTTTCGGTTCATCACTTGTTGTCATTTTTTTTGGGCAATTTGTGAGAGCCTTTGTGATGTAGTAATGTCTTTGTCACGAATGAGTAGCGGAAGGGTGTAATTTGGTGCATGAATTCTGGTTTGGCGGTTCTGGGCGTACTCTGTGTGTGTAGATTAATAATTTAACTGATTTTATTTTTAATTAATAATTTTTATTACTATTATTATTGCTATTATTATAATAATGATTATGATTATTATTATTTATATTCTATGTACTGCATGCTCGTCTTTCAAATGTTTCCCTCCATTTTTCTTGAAGCAGAATTTCCCCTTGATGAACTAATTTGGGGTTCGTATTGTGGCCCGCAGTTCGGCGAGAGGACGACACCGAGATCCAGCTGGAGCTGGCGCGCCTCCGCTCGCTGGTCGAGTCCGGGGGCCACGGCCACGGCGGCCACGGCGGCCACGGCGGCCACGGCAGCGTTCTCCAGGTCGCCGTCAACGGCCACCCGAACGGCGTCGCCAACGGCCTCGTCTCGGACAAGGAGGCGGCCCTGCAGGCCGCGGAGACGGGCGCCTCGCAGGCCACGGTCGCGTCCTCGACGTCGGCCACCTCGGGCACCCTCGGCGGCGGCGAGGGCTTCAAGGCCACCCTGCGCAAGGTGGTGGACCACGTGACGTGCCGCACCCCCACCGGCAGGGCCTTCTTCATCGTCATGGGCCTCATGACGTTCATGCAGCTCAGCGGCATCGACGCCGTCATCTTCTACTGCGACGAGATCTTCGCCGGTAGGTGCACCACCCGCACGACCACTGGGGTGGGGGGGGGGGGGGGGATGTCCACGCTGCCCTTGCTGTCCCCGTCGCCTTCCACGGCGTCCTGCCTACGCCACTGGCCCCCGCCGAGCGCCGGTGCACTCCACCCCTAATACACAAATAGTTCGGGGGAGGGGGAGGGGCGGCGGCGGCGGCGGCGACGGCGAGGCGCTCTGGTTCGCCGGCATCGGCGCAAAACTCTGCGATCGCGTTCTGTCTATTAATGACGAGGCCCTTGCGGCGACGCCCCGCTCTCGAGCGCCGTCTGCCTCGAGAGCGGGGCTCCCGTCGGGGTGCAGCCAGCGCTGCAGCGCCGCCGCCGGCACGGACGCCCAGCCTGACCCCAATACCAGACCAGCGTCGTACTTGGCCGGCCGTCAGTATCGCACCGCACCGCACCGAGCCGTGCCGTCCTCCCGCACCGTCACCGCCCCCCCGGGGGCCGAAGGAAGGAAGGGGTGGGGGTGCGGCCCAGTGCAGCCCTGCCCTATCCACTTCAATCAAAGTTTATTCGCGAGACGGGACAGGCGTGGCGGCAGGATGCGGGGAGCCGGGGAGCAGGGCGCAGGACAGGCGCACCTACCGACACTGCAGCACGGGCTCGCAACGCCACCCCACAACCCCACACCCCTCTCTCTTTATCCATCTCTCTCTCTCTCATGTGAATGATTTGCCTGCGTCGGTGGGTTCTGACCTGACCCACTGTGCGACCACTTGAGGATCAGGGCGCCGAACTCCCGCGTGGACAGCGCACGGTAGTGGCGCGGCGTGGCATCAACGAAGCACGCGTGCATCGCGGCGAGTGCGTGGGAGAGGGCGAGAGAGGGCGAACCAGAGAGAGAGAGAGAGAGAGAGAGAGAGAGAGAGAGAGAGAGAGAGACGCAAGGGCGCGAGTCTGCCCCGGTGGCCGCAGCGCTGGGCTGCGCGGCTGCGGCTGCGGCTGCGCGGCTGGGCAGGCCAGACAGGATGGGGCACTACTTGACCCGACTTCGTTAGCCAGCGCGGCGCGCGGCCCCGACGGGGTCGGATTACATCAAGAAGAGAGGGCCGTGCGCCCGCTCTGTATGCGCGCGTGTGTGTGTGCGTGCGTGTGTGTGTGTGTGTGGCGGATGTTGTAGTCAATGGAACCATTTCGGCAGAAAACGCTCGCACTCACGATGACTAGCACGCCATGATGACGATGACGATGACGAGCTCGCGGTCGGATTAGAGGCGGTTCGCGGCAACGCACGCGCCCGCCTCCGCCCCCCGTCTGCTGACATGAGTTGTGCCCTGTTTTGCGACCCGTCTAGCAGACTGATTCCGGAGAGATGGATGCGTTTCGTCGCTGTATCTGTCTGCGTCGCACTCATTGGGGGGGCGCGGGCAGTCCCTTGGGGGTGCGAGAGAGAGAGAGAGAGAGAGAGAATGAGCCGCAGCCGCTAATCGCCGTCCCCGCCGCATCCATAACAGTTGACCCCCCCATTTAACACGCCGGCTCCCGCTGCCGCCCGCCCTTCTCTTTCCAGCACATTCCCTGCTCGATTCGCGGTCGGCCCGGGGAATTCTCCTTTCGCCTTATCAGCGCCGGGGCTCCATGATTAAAGCATATGCGCACATTCGAGTAATGTGCATGGCAGCGGGGCGCGGCGGGGCGCGGCGCGGCGGGGTCGGAGGATTCCCACACAGCATGGGCGCACGTGCGGCCCCGCCCCGCCCGCCCAGGCCCGGCCACACCACGCGCTCGCCAGAAATAGAAGTTTTTAAGGATGCGACCAACTTCTGGGGATCCACTCCGCAACAAAAAAAAATAATTAAAGAATGTTGTCTTGATTTTGTTTCCGCAGACGCCGGCAGCACCATGGAGCCGCACGTGGCCTCCATCGTGGTGGCCACCGTGCAGGTGGTGGCCAACGTGTCGTCCGCCATCGCCGTGGACCGCATCGGGCGGCGCGTCCTGCTCATCCTATCCGAGGCCCTGATGGCCGCCTCGCTCGCCTCGCTGGCCCTCTACTTCCACCTGAGCGAGAACCAGGGCTACAACGTCAAGGAGAGCTTCGGCTGGGTGCCCGTCGTCGCGCTGTCCGTGTTCGTGTGGGTGTTCGCGTTCGGCATCGGCTCCCTGCCGTGGTTCATGATGGCCGAGCTGCTACCCGCCGAGGCCCAGGACTGGGGCTCGTCGGCCGCCATCTGCCTCAACTGGTCGCTCGGCTTCCTGGTGACCAACATGTTCGGCAGCATGGCGCGCACGATAGGCGGCGCGGGCACGTACGGCGTCTTCTGCACCATCTGCGTGCTGGGCACGCTCTTCATGGCGCTGCTGGTGCCGGAGACCAAGGGCCGGTCCCCGGACGACATCCAGCGCATCCTGGAGGCGCCCACGCGGCTCCTGGGCACGCGCAAGGCGCAGCGGTACTGCCCGCCGATCAAGGTGGCCAAGGACAAGACCAGCAAGGTGTAGCCCCCGGGAGGGGGGAGCGGGAGCAGGCGCCCCCGGGACCTCACCCACGTTCACCTCGCGTCTCGCGTCTCCCCCGGCCGCTCGCCGACTGAGGGCAGGCAGCCCAGCGCGCTCCCGGGCCCGCGGCCTGCCTACCCCGCGGGCGGGCGGCGCGGCGCTGGGACCCAGCCCCAGGCCGCCCGCGGCCAACTCTCGGAGTGCGTGTGTTCGCTTCAAAGAGTCTACAGCCGATCCGGGCAAGGCGGCGACTGCGACCCGCTCGCCGAGCTTCGCGGCTGATCAGACTGAACGCTACCGTTGACCACATCCATCCGCGTGCAGCGGGCCTGCACCGGTTCTAACTGCGTATTTACCCTAATTTAAGTCGCCTGGATATTGTCTCTGTGAACGCCTGTGTAATTAGTTAGTTAGGTATTATTGTGGCGAGTGATTGAGTGAATGTGTGCGAGTGAGTGAAAGTGTGTGAGTGAGGGGGTGACCACTTCCTGACGGAGGTATAATGGGATGGCTCTCATCTCGCTTCGACTCGGATCTCGAGCTCAAAACAAGAGTAGTTCTTTTTTATTCGAGAGTGTCCTTTTGTGATGTTTCCAACAGTATTGCTGATTCAATGTAGGCTCCGGCTGGCGCCAATGTAATATTATTAATAACAATAATGATGGTAATAATGATCTTCCTGCCTACAATGAGATCGGCTGTCGTTATCTATTCTGTTCTTTCGGCAAAAGATACTGTTTCCGGTGAACTTTCCATTCTCCTCAGCCGCCACCCGTCTGTCTGTATACCGCTTACTGACTCGTCCTGCGATGCTTAAAAATGAGCCGATCAAACGGGAAAATGTGTTTCGGCAGTCAAGATTGCGGCACAATGTCGTGCGCGGGCTGCCTACCTGCCCGGCGGAGCGTGAAGCCTACTCCCACATACGGTGCGCTCTGTTCGGACAGCAAGTATAGAATTGTGATGCTAGTTATTATTATTACCGTTAGCTTCTAGGTATTATATGAAGAGAGAGACTATTTTTTGTTGAGCGCTTTTATAGATGATCTGAACGTGCATGCTTCCAAACCCGATTTCCCGTTTCAGTTGATGGAAAAACATTTTCTCCTTTGGTAACGTGTTTGAAGTGTGGACACACACACACATATATACTTTTATTTCATCTGGAGCAATAAGCAAGGGTGAGAATGATTTCTTTTTCCTGAAGCATTCCGTTTGCTCTTTTACATACAAATCATTCCACATACTATGTATTCCATCCGTCTCATTGTACTGTGTATCAGATTGTGATGTAGTTCTTAAAACGCAAAATAAAGATCATTTGCCTTTGTTTCAAACCAAGCCCATTATTTCCCCCTAATGAGACAACTGAACATAAATTCCCAATCACTGCAGTTCGTCAGCTTAGAGAGCTGTTGAAAGTACTGACTGAAGCCTCATCCCCTGGAGTCTGTGTAGTGAAATCGTGCGCGTGCGCGCATGCATCGGCAAAAATCTGAAACGTCGAAAAGGTGCCAGGAAGGGACTTCAGAAATCTCACCCGTCTAACAGACAGTTGAGACCCGTGCTCAGTACCGCTGGGCTCTGCCCACACTCACGGCGACCAGCTCAATCTAACCAGCCTTCCACGATCGGACATAGCCCCCGGCCAGTAAGAGGAGAGCAGTCCTCTAGACCGCTTCCGGGGTCAGGCCGACTTCATTACCTGGCACAACCCCTTGCGTCCCCACAGTGGACAACGAAACCGCCCAGACATATAACGGTCCGGTCAGACGAGATCAGCAGCGCGCAAAGCGCGCAGCAGATGCACGGTGGCGCCATCTCGCGGCGCCGGGGCGCAACACCCGAGAGGTTTGGTGTCGAGGTAGTCGTGTAAGACCAACAGATACGCGCCGCGCGAAAAGTCGGCTGCCAGTTGCACGGTGGCGGCATCTCGCGGAACTCTGGCGTACTACCCCCACCCCCACCCTTCCTCTCCACCCTCCCCCCCCCCCCCCCCCCAGTGCAGAGGGGAAGGGTGGAGGGGAAGGGTGGGGAAATAGTACCGCTGGGGGGGAGGGTGGAGAGGAAGGGTGGGGGTGGGGGTAGTACGCCAGAGTTCCGCGAGATGCCGCCACCGTGCAACTGGCAGCCGACTTTTCGCGCGGCGCGTATCTGTTGGTCTTACACGACTACCTCGACACCAAACCTCTCGGGTGTTGCGCCCCGGCGCCGCGAGATGGCGCCACCGTGCATCTGCTGCGCGCTTTGCGCGCTGCTGATCTCGTCTGACCGGACCATCATATGTCTGGGCGGTTTCGTTGTCCACTGTGGGGACGCAAGGGGTTGTGCCAGGTAATGAAGTCGGCCTGACCCCGGAAGCGGTCTAGAGGACTGCTCTCCTCTTACTGGCCGGGGGCTATGTCCGATCGTGGAAGGCTGGTGAGGTTGAGCTGGTCGCCGTGAGTGTGGGCAGAGCCCAGCTGTTCTTGCGAAAACGTCTGTGTGTGGGGGACCTGGGCTGATCTCCTTGGTTATGGACGGACGGAGTCCAGCGCTGCCGAGCATGGGGCGAATCTATCTTATTATTATGATAACGAGTTGAGAAAAAAATCCTAATCAAATGGGTGAGATTTCTGAAGTCGTGCACTAGCATCCTGACATTTTTAACATTTGAGATTTTCTAAAAAAAATAAACCTGCTAATTTGGCGTCGTCTTAGTTGCCGATGATGCGCGCACGGGCACGACTTACCTACACTGACTCCTGGAATTGTGCTGCCCGTCACGATCGCGTGCGACTTGTGACTGTGCAATACGGTAACAGAGTGGATGTAGTCTTTTGAATTTTCACAAATTTTTCTTTGAAGGGGATAAGGGTGACTGAGAAATATAATAAAATACATCGAAAATTTGTCAATATTAACTCAAGTTTATGGGTGTGATATTATACAAAGCAATAACAATATATACATGAAAGAGATGTACATCAAATGGACAATTAATTCCTTTTTCTGGTGTTTCAAAATTGAAGAAAGTAGAAAAATACATTCATAAATCCATGTGCAACATTATCAGAAAGAATGCATGCATAATCTGTAACACCTCTGACTAGTAAGGTTTATTAGACAATATTTTGTATAACATAAACAAATGACATTGGAAAGCTTTCTAAAAGCACATTTTTTTAATGTGTGAAAAATAGTTAAGAACAAAGCTCATCAACACAAGAAGTTAAGGAAACCAGAAGGAAATAAAAGAGTACGAGTAATGCTATTTAACAAAACAGCAACCGACATAAACTATACCAACACCTTACATTTAACCTCATCACCAGAGCTGCAGGCTTCATTTGGAGCAGATCTTACCACAATCAACAAACAATCGAGTATCAAGTCGCACTTCTTGTGGTTTTTGGTCAAATGACCCCGGAGAGGGAATGCGGTTGATATATGTGTAGCGTAACACGAATCCTATGACACATCTCTTACCAGTAAAACCAGTCTCTGGTGTAACAGTAAAACTAACGGCAGCTTTATTAGCCCTTCGGTGCATCACCCACCTGTATCAGAAATTAGGTAAATTAATAAAGGAGATATTTGCTAAGAAAACACATAGATGACGAATCAGATTCATACTTTGGATCGTTATGGGATTTATGTGTTTCACCAGAATAATCATATTCAGCGGCATCATCTTTAGGAGGCAGTGTTATTTCAGCATCTGGAGATGGCAACTCAACGTTGCCAGTCACTTTGATGCTGATAGGCCTTGGTTCCTCCAAAACTACCGCTGGTTTAGTTAAGGAGGAAAGAGAAGACGCAGCTTCTCCCTTCAGGAATGAACAAGAAATTTTTAAGTCCAGATACTGTACAACAGCAAACAGAATTAAACTTAAAGCAAGTCTTACTTGCTGATCAGCTAGATCTGAAGTGTCCTCAGTCTGCTTATTGCCCTCCTCTTCCTCAGCTTCTCTGAGGGAAATGAAGCTGAGAGTTGTTGGATGTTGTGATGGGTTGCTGAACAAAAGCACCACTTCAGTGTCCTTTCCTCCAATCAGTGCTCCCGCCGTCACAAGACGAACTTCTGGTACATGGAAACTGAGAAATTGCAGGAGGATCAGTATTTAAAAATCCTCGGGAACACAACAAATTTTTAAATTATGAGTGTGGGCAAAAAAACTCACTATGCAGCTTGTTGAATTTTGAATTTGGTGGAAGAGGGATTCAGCTCCGGTTTGCTAACATTGTGCTCACATTCTCTGCATCTTTGAGATCTTTTAGTGCTGAGGTGTTTATATGCAGGCAACAAGTCTACACAAAATACAGGTTGAATCTCTGGCTGTGCAAGTCTCTGGGGCATAGTTGTAACTGTAAAAAATGATGAAAAGTATTTAGTATGCTTTTATAGAGCATTTAAGAAACCTCAAGCACGTAAGATCCCACGGACATACTTTCAAAAAGGTTAACAGCCTTGGTAAAAATTTCTTCAGGCAGGGGATTTACTGACTCTTTGGCAACAGCAGGCTGAAATTCTGCAAGTGTATCTTTGATGGTTGAGGGCGCTGGTAGTTCTGGAGGTAATCCAGCACGCTTGCGCACATGAGCGGAAGTTACCCCCTTCATGAGGAAAGAAATTGCGGGTAAGTAATTTAATCAATAAAGCAGAGCTCTTAGTAAACAGCAAGGCTTACAGGCAGATGGGTAAAAGTCCGACGTGATCTAGGAGTGAATTTCTTCTCACGCTGCTCTCGCTCATGCCTCTCTAATGTCCCCAGCAACCGGGCCCGTTCCAACAAAACCGTTACACGCTGAACATTACTGCTGTTTGTTTCCTTATGTGTCCAGCCATTAGCCGCTGTAATGATAGAAAGTAATAATTAACTGCAGGGTCACAAAATGGCTACATCAATGGCAAGAAATTAGACAACTGAGTAACGCACAAACAGTCTGAACTGCTTGGTCAGGAAGACCTGCATCTCTTGTCGTCCATCGACAAAAGAAGCAAGCATGGTAGTACTTCTTTTGGGAATTCACTTTGCTGGGGTCATCAGGATCCCTGACAGATACTGTTGTTCCTCTTACAGCCAAAGTGTTCAAACAGTTTGGACAGTCAAAACAAGTTTGACACCTGGAAATAATATGACACTGTTTCTCAGAAGAGCAAGAAATAATAATTCCAATTGAAAAACAAACAACACCATACCTATTCTTTTTCAGGCGAGCTTCAGCTGAGGGTAGTATCTCAAGACAATTAGAGCAATAATGTGAATCAACCTGAAAATTACAATAACAGAAAATAAAGTCCACATAAACAAAGCGAACTCCAGCCCAATGAAAGTTAGTAATTTTCAACCAAAACACAATCCTGTACTCAATACCAAGGAGAAGTAATTAGTGCACATACCTCATGACAGACACAGTACCCACATCTCAACTTCAGGCAATGTCTACAGAAATACATGTTGGTAATGGATTTCAGCTGGCCGCAGGTGCACGCATACTTGACGATATCGCTCTTTGACAGGTAAGACATGATTCCGGATTGCGGTGCTCTAGCTGTCAATGCAGGGGTCCCAGTGGATGGTGACGTTCACCTAACCTGACCAAACAAGGGAATAAAGATTATTCAGAGTTGATGAATGAAATAGGAAAATACATGGAGCATTTTTAAGCAAGATCATGTGGCAATAAAACGACAAGGTAATTAAATGTTCAGGATTATTTTACAAACAAATAAAACAATATTGTCAATCGGTACAACCTGAAAGTGCCACTCCCGTCCTTCCTCGACGGCTACGGACAGCTAACTGCACACAACGCGGCGCAACCCTACTGGCAGTTCTCAAATGAAACCCTATGTAAACAATGTAGTCGTTGACTTTCACAACAAAGCGCGGTGAAGCTCTCCTGACGCAGAGAGAGCAGTTTTCAAGAAAGTGCTTAAACTCTTCGAATTTTGCCCTTTGGTGACACCGTATGTTGTGGCGTTGTTAAATCCTGAGCTGTCTTCATACACTTCTATATATGTGTGTGGGTGTGTCTTTATAACCTCTCGTGTTTTGTTCTCAGGCCTCATTACAATGGTCGTGGCAATCAGAGACACGGCCCACAGCAGTGTTATCTTCGGCTCCCTTGCCGAGATCTACACTCGCCAAACCTACACGGATGTTGTCTTCCACTGCGCCGACGGCAGACCCGTGCGCGCGCACCGACTGCTGCTGAGTTCCATCAGCCCCTTCCTCCAGTCCCTGTGCCTGGGACAGGAGCAGGTACGTCCACCTGTTAGGGGCTTTTCATATACCACGTGGACACGTAGGGTGGGAGAGGGGGATCATCGAATGTCCACCCTCGTCCACCGGGGGGGAGGGGAGTACTCACGGCTGTCCACGTGTATTTCTATGGAGGGGAATACACAGACGTATTTTATGAATATATGCCCTGAAGGTTCATTTGCTCCAGCAGTGACAGCTATACTTAAATCCCATGTGTTGCTTGCTTGTATGAAAATTAAGTGTTAACGTGCTCTTCCTCGTGGTGCCTGAATTGCCCCTTACTCCTGTGCGGTGCTAATGTCTTTTTTTTACTTCGCTGCTCCAACTTTTAATTTACTTGTCATGCTCTGTGCTGTCTTTTTTTTCCTATAAAGCGGTGGTGTGGGAATCTTCTATGTTTCAGTTTGACCTGGTGGAAATATCAATTCCAGAAGTAAATTCCTATGATTTGGACAATGTCATGCGCTACTGCTATGAAGGACTGATCAGGTAAGTTTGCTTAGCAAGTTTTCTGTTTGAAATCCAATCACGCCTAAGCTAGTTTTGTTGGTGATATGGTTTTATTGTTTCAGACTGGATCAAGAGGAATTCCCTATCTTTGAGGAAATTGTCAAGTCATTAGGTATAAAAATTCCTAATGAAATTCTCAAAGGTGAAAGGCAAGAAGAGGAAAAATCTGAGAATTCATTGGTATTACCTGTCCAAACTCAAAATAGTGGTTCTGCCAGAGAAGTGGCTGTAAACAGGAAAATTGAGAAAAGAAAAAACAATGAGAACTGTGCTGAGGAGGTTCGCCCAAAAGTCCGTAAAATGGAGACTCAACTTGTGGCTCGAGAGAATATGGTTGATTTTTTTAACCGAGTCCAGAATGACTTTCGAAAGAAAAATGCCAACCAGACAAGCACTGGCGGACCTATTCTTGTTCCACTGGAGCATTTCCAGAAAGTGGTTGCTCTAGTTGAGCAGCGTAAAGTTGAAAAAAAGCTAGAAGCACTAGTTGATGCCACAGTCAGAAAAACCATGCGCAGAATCCAAGAGGGGCTTAAAAACAGGATTGAGTCCAGAAAAATGCAACTTTCAATGAGATTTCCGAATAAGCCTTCCAATGCATCAATGCCCATTGGAAACACCAGCAAAGATGCTGGGAACTTGAGTAGAGGGGGAACCTCTATTTCACCTGCTCAGAAGCCACCTCCGGCCCCAACTACAGGTATCACTGAAAATATTGCTGGGAGCTCACGGGGAAGTGGGTCCTCTACCCCTCCTGTTCAGAGGCAACCCCTAGCCTCAGTGGGAAGTACTTCAAATGTGGGAAATTTGCAGGAAAGGAGATCCTCTATTCCTCCTGCTCAGATGTCACCTCTAGTCTTAACTGGTGTCCGTAAAATAGTTCCAAGGAACATGTACAATATTGTTGGGAACATGCAGGGAAGTGGACCCTCTGTTCTTCCTGCTAAGAAGCCACCTCTACCTGGGGTCTCTAGTAATGTTGCTGGAAACTTGCTGCCAAGTGGACACTGTACCCCTCCTGTACAGACTCATCACTCCAAAGTTATACTGCTTCAGAAACCTCTACAGAAGCCAACATCTGACACATTTACAAAATCCAGTACTTCTCAAAATACTGTGGGGACAAGAAACTTATTTCCAGCAACAACTCTTGCAGCACCCAATCTTCCTGCAGCCACTACTGTGGGGCTTAGCAATCCCGCGTCAGCAACAGCTCCTCCAACAACTTCAATTCCTAGAACGAACAGTGTGGCTCCTTTTCGGCTTGTCTTAGCTGCAGGAAAACATGCAATTGTGAGAGCTCCAAACTCCAACCTTGTCAGTGCTGCAAGCCCTCCCAACGGTACAGCCTTGGATCGGGGATCAGGGCAGACTGCTGTTGGGGTTGCAACAATTCAGGCATCCCCAGGATTAGTTATGCATCCTCAGACTGTGAAAACCTATGCTCGTTCATTTCAGTCTAAGAGCCTATCGAAAGATAACACTTTTTGAGCTTTATGTTTTACTTCACCTTTATATTTGTATGCATATAAAGTTGTAAGGAATATGTTACTGTGATTGGTGACATGAAGGAAGTATTTTTGATCTCTGTGATAGTATTTTGCTTACAGTGGATTAATGAACATTTGTGCCAAGCGGAGGCGTATATAGATGTTGACCTCTTCATTGTTCCTGTCCTGAATGTAAAGTGATACCAGTGTGGTCTTCAGTTAAGAAGCAGATACTTATAATGCTATTTTTTTTTTAAAGTAAAGGTTGCAGAACTAAAATATAATAAATGGTTGTAGATGTGCTCACTTTGTTCTCAGATCTACACATTTATTTTTAAAAAATGCCATAATAAAGGGCTTCTTCAACTGCAACATGAGTTTTCATTCACAGACATGTCCTGTACAAGTTACAGACCATGCAAATTTATCTTGCACTGGATTTGAAGAAATAAGAAAATAAGAACAGGTTCAGTCAAAATCTGGTATGTCATCAAAAGAATACCCAGGCTTGTTCAAAAATGCATAGATGGCAATGCGCAAATGGTAGACTCCAGGTACAAACATTATGAAGCCAAGGACCAACATTGGCCATGTTCTATCCACATACTGGAAAAGAAAAGAATCAAAATAGAAGCATAAAATTAGAACACATCTCAATCATTGTTGCTATACTTACTTTGGGGTCAATGTAACCGGCAAGAAGGAGAATTGCTGTGGCCAGTAAGAATGCTCCACCAACACACAGAACTGTTGCAAAAACCACGGCTGACCATGGGATCTTCACGGTTGGGTGAAGGAACTGAAAAGAAAAAAATAAGTTCCTAAGAGTCTTAACAGTGCGTTAATTCACAAGTACTGACATCACTCCTCTAGAATTAATAAAAACTTTTTTTTCCATCACTGGTACCTGATCAACAAGCATTTCATCATCCCCATCATCAAATTGTCCCTGGGAAGGTACTGGCTCATAGTCAACATTCTGAAATACTGATCTTGCTTGATTTCGCCTTCTCCAAGTCCTTGTTCTAATGGCCTCTGAAACATAGAAAGTTAGTCTACATTAAAATTTCACTCAATGGGTTTTTTAAAGAATTCAATGAACAATTGTTTATCAAAACCTTTAAGTATGCTCCACATTTAAATCTCTGAAATATAGAAACCAAAGACTTCAATGTACAACCCCACCAAGCATGCTACACACAACGTAGCTGAGCAAAGACTGAAGGTAAAGCCAGGGGGCTTCGCTAAAGGTCATGGGTTGACATTTAAGGGAGTTCCCCTCATCCTCCCCCTTGCTGGAAATCTGTACAACAGATCATCCTTCATAAATTATGTACTTTGGACTAAATAAGAGAACTCAGAAATTGGCACAATCTACTAGGTTTATGATTTTAAGAAAATTGAAATTGAGCAGCACACTCCAACCACACAGTGCCAAATTATGGTCAGAAGTTTTTCAATGATACAGACAGTTTACCAAAAAGCTAAGAAGAAGAAGAAGAAGCTGGCAAACTCACCTGATCCATACATCTTGGATTGAGTTTGAAAATTTTCAAAATAGTTCACTCTTTCTTAAAGTCTTTAATGCTTCTAAGAAACAGCAAAACAAGACAAGCCATTCATTACAAAAAACACTCTATTACAAGAAGTCCACCTAATTAACATTAATTAGGAAGTAAATCAAGGACTGAGAGAACACAGTAACTTAAAAGGGGGAAAAGTATTTCTTGTAAACATAACATTCACCAGTTTAGTTCCTACCCACTCCAACATTGGTGCATGGCAGACGGCAGCAAGAAGATCAAGTGGAAAAGCAATTTCAGACGAGCCACAAAACAGAGGTTGCTGTGCACAATTTGATGGAAACCAAACTCGACCTTAGCTTTGACTTGACAGCACTTCACCCAAGTCTCTTGCTTCACCGACTTCACACATTACCACTGACAATTACACAGGTTACATAGGTTTTACATACACATCTGCAACAATCGTATACAAAAAATTATTATGGTCATATTTTATTCAAATCAGAGAATTAAAGAATGCTCTCCTCTCGCCCTTATAATTCGCGTTGAAAATGGTCATACAAATTGATAATAAACAGTACGGTTTGATGGTAAACAAATCCACTAGCAGCCCAGACGTCGTCTGCTGCGGTCTGATAGAGACTAGAGTATGAGAAATACGTTAATTCCTGGCGGGATATTCAAATAGGGTCGGAAGAAATAAACCATTTACACTTTACCGCCTGCATATTTTCATCAGTAATGCCTCTGAGGAATCGGAGATAGCTTAAAATTAGTTTCGAAAATGTTTGCATTCTTAGATAGGCTGACCATAAATAGTTGACATACCAACTATTGGACAGTAGAGGGCACATGCTGATCAGGTTAGAAGGCTCACTGTACTGCGAAACAAGCAGAAGACATCCATATAACCATATGAATTAAGGCATGCTTCGACTATTTAACTGTATTTGATGTTGTAAAACTGTACAACACCATGTCCTCTTGTGCCCCAAATGGTACGTCTCTATAAAGACTTCATGGAAGCTTTTTCGTGGAGCGCTGGTATTTTTACTTTGGAATTGCTTGAACGAATTAGGTAGATACTTTAGGTTAGGGTACATTTGTTTTCAGGTTTTCTTCGGCTTAGAACGGTGGTGAATCAACAATTGCGGTTCGGACACAATCGTCCTAATATTCAGCGACCCAAACCGCCTCATTTCCTGAAAAATAAGTTTCTAGAAGTTTGTAAACCTATAGAGGAGGAGGATCTCCGACCTCCAGTTGAGAAATGTTTGAAGCCACTCCAGGCATTGCCTCCGTACACTGTACGTTAATTTATTATATAATAACAGCATTAAATACGTTTTTAACTTGCTATTTCTTAATTGCTTTTCCCTTTTGTTTTAGTTGGATGCATTGGATAAGATCTATGCAACAGAGGTGCGAGAGCAATTTCAAACCTCCCAACTTTCTGCTGTGTTTGCTCGGTGTTCCTATGACTTCCATGATATGCATCAGGTAAATATATTTCTTCACAATATTGAATAGCACCAGCATTTGTGGATAACTAACTGATTTTTTTCCTTCACCACAGGCTAAAATTTTGTTTTTCAAAGAAAACATGAAGGTAGTTATAAGAAACAAATACATCCTAAAGGAGGCTATTGGGGAATCAGAATTCAGAAATTTGATGCCACTCTTTGAGGCATCCCATATGCTTGTATTCTGCCCTGAACCAAATATTGAAGGTCTTGTCAAAGTAAACCAGAAGCTTTCACATTTTCATCTTCTATGTGAGTGTCAACAAACTTAAAATTACTTTCTCTCTCTGTATATTTACCCCACATTGTTACTTAAACTTACTCACTTGTTTCTCAAAATGTATTCCAGGTGCTGTTGCTTATGGACGAATATTGAGTGTAACTCAACTCCAGGACTTAGCACTAATACCAGATATTACCACAGCCCGAGCCGGAATTGTACACACACTTCAAAGTGGTGCTCAAAGTATTGCAAGAAGTCTTCAGGCACATCAGAATACTCTGGTCCAGCAGCTCCAACAGAGAGTTGAGCAGCTCCAGCCACAGACTGGAGAAAAGAAGTGAGATGATTCTTAACTGGCCAAATCCAAGAACATGTTAAAATAATCTGTCTGGTACTGTTTATTAAAAGAAGAATGTGATTTTATTCTGTGCATTTTTCACATGTTGCAGCAAGTCACAAATATACATGAAATGTTCCCATATTTGATTTATTTTTTACCATCCCCTTCGAGTTCTCACAGTGTCGTTTGGAACTCCCTTTCGGGGGCACCCACAACGGCACGGCGGAACTGTCATTGGTCGGGCAGTGGAGACAGTAGTGGAAGTCCATCATGACGGGCCCGAAAGGGGGGGGGGGCAATATGTAATCAAAAACATGAAATCGGTCGGTCGCAGCGGTCTGAGCAACGCGAACAGCGATAACTCCGATTCTTGCCCGCGCCGTGTGCTCTCCTCGAGACGCGCACTCCTTCATCCACACCATACTGGGCTAATTACTCGGACGGGTACACACACACACACGCGCGCGCGCGCGCGTACGCACCTCCGAACTCACGTCCCGCGCGAACGGTACCCGCTTCGACGAAGCAATCAGGAGCAAGCAAGCAGCGGCAGCAGCAGCGCCGACTGTGCTGTCAGCAGCTGTCTGCATCGCCGTCATCTCACAGGAGGAGAGTCCGGCCGGAGCCGGTCGCCGCCGCTCGGCCCGCGTCATACGGCACGCGGCCGGCAGTCGGTGCTTTCTTGTGCTGCTGCGCGAGCACCGCCGCCCGCCATCGCACGACGCGAGCGCGCGGAGGAAAAAGAAAGTGATTCGCGACGCGGTGTTGCACACCGATGATGGGACAGCGCCGGCAGGGCAGGCAACCCCGCTGCTGCGGTGCACGCGTGTCGTGCGGGCTGCCTACCACCGCCGCCGTCCGCGCTCCTTCGCGCTCCCTGTGCAGCTTGTGGGGACCACGTCGCCGACCTCTCCCAGGGCTGCCATACTCCGGCGCGAGGTGCAGCGGTGCCAGAAACCCACATCATGACGTCCTAAAAAAAAATAATTAAAAAAATTAGGATTAAAAAAAAACATTTTTTTTCTTTTTTGATGAAAATATATTTGAATGTGAGAAACAGAATGGCCGCACCCACACTATAATGGCGACAGCAGACGCCCTGGAGCCAACGCCGCACCACTCCACGTGTCCCCGCCGACACCGGACTAACCACCACCGTCCCCTCGCGCCGGACTTCCCCGCGCACTTGTCTTGTCCGTCCGAAATAATGACATCAACAATTATAACCGCGCGGCAGCGAGGCGTTCGCGGAGAGTGGCGCGGACATCTGAGGGCCGCCAGACCACTTCCGGTAGCCCCCGCCCCCCCCCCTCCACGCCGCCCCGCCCCCGCGCGGCGAATTCGAACCGGCAAGGCGAGGGGAAATAATTGAATAAGCACGCCGCTCAGCCAGTAGTCGTACTATGCTGATTTGAATGGCGAATCAAACAGGGCGTGTTGCTAGCGCTCGGGCGCCCATTTGGTCGGAGGGAGGTGGTTGTGGGGGAGGAGGGAGGGGGAGGGGGGGTGTCGGCGACCACGCCTGCGGGCGCCATCCGCTAATTCTCCGATACGGGCCGTGAAGGGCGGCGGCACCGCGGGAACTTGGTGGCCGCTCCCCTCCCCCTCCCCTCCCCCTCCCCTCCCCCTCTGCGGCACACACTACCTGGAGGGCGGCGGCGCGGCTGGGCGCGGCGTCCTTGGGGGTTCGCAGGGCGGGGAGGGCGGAGGGCGTCGGCGGGGCCGCGCCACATCGGGGAGCGTACACAAACCACATGACCTTGTCAATTCCCAATCCCATTTTTTTTCCACTTTTTCTTCCAACCAGACATTTATGCCCGCCGAGGATTTTTTTTTCTGTGTTGTTGGAACACACCACAAGACCACCCATCCAACGCGCGGACGAAATGTCTTCTAGGTGAATTTCTAATTGGTTGCCCGTGGGCAAAAGCTGTCGTGTATACGCAGAGACACTCCCTCCCACATGAGTCCCACACGATCTGGAGCGCGGGTTCAAATACTGGACCGCTTCGCGGGTCCGTTTCTCGCGCTCGAACCACCAAAAGTACATAGTATGTCACTCACGCGCCCACGCGGTCCCTGAGCGCCCCCCCCCCTTACTCCTGTCAACACCAGCTTTTGTGTCGTTTTCAGCGCTAGCCGTGTCGATTGAAAGTCACGCCGATTCGCCACACCCGCGCGTCCCACCGAACAAGCGGTGTGAAAATTTGACTGCCAAACGCGACAGGAGGAGGAGGAGGAGGAGGAGGTAGAAGAGGAGGAAGGGGATGAGGAAGAAGAGTGCGACAGCATCGCACTTTGTGTTGACTACTGGGTCTCTGGAACAGAACAGGACAGCGTTGCCGTGCCGCGAGACAGACAGACAGACAGACCGACAGACGGGCGGGCTCAACTCATCAGCTGTCCTGCCGCGGCACGGCAGCGCCGGCTCCACCCGCGCGATGGCCCGATCCGGCGGGGGGGGGGGGGGGGAGCCGTGCTGCAGTCGCGGCCGGCCCCCCCTCTGAACCCCCGCCCCCCCACCCCCCGCAGGGCCGCAGGGCTCCGGGCGCCGCCGTGCGGTCAGGCCGCGGCGACAGACGGCACAGACCCGGCCGCGCCGCCAGCCGCGTCGCATCGTGTCGACCCGCTCACGCCGCCGACCGCCCGGACCCCCCGCGAACACAGCCGCACGCACGCGTGCGCACGCGAGTGTCGGAGTGTGACTGCGGGGAGCTGGCCGACGACCACCCCCCGCCGCCCCCGCCGCCCCTGCTGCTGCCGCCCCTGCTGCTGCTGCCCTTGCCGGCGGCACTCCGGTGCGTTGACCGCCACAACTGACCGGAGAGGACACAGGTGAGGACTTCGTCGTCAGGACACGCGGACGATATTCTCTTCTCTACCTGTTTCGGTCGTGGTGGGTAGGCAACCCGGCTGACCCGCCGGTCGTGCGGGATGGCCTGCCCGGCGTGCCATCACCGACGGTGGCGCCGCCCGCCGCGGCCGGGAAGTGGAGGCGTGGAGGAAGGGGAGGATTTCACGCCCACGCAGCTTCTGCGAAAACGCGGCATTTCGCCGCCGCGAGGGCCCTCCCCGCTGCCTTTGAGTGCGCGCCGTGACTGTCGGAAAAAGGAGGGGGAAGGCGGGGCAGGGCGGGGGGCTGCCAACTGTAAAAGTAAAATGAGAATAACGTAAAGGACGGCTGCGGTGTAAGAGAGCCGTGTAAATAGCTGCGTTCCCAGCGCGGCGCACGAGGGGCGCGGGGTACGCGGCAGGGCGCCTGTGGACGTCGGGGTAGGCCGGCCTGCACCACACCCGTGCGCTGCCGCCGGGCGGGGTGGCCTACCCTGCAGGCGCCATGGCCAGCGAGAGAGAGAGAGAGAGAGAGGGAGGGAGAGAGAGAGAGAGAGAGAGAGAGAGAGAGAGGGAGAGAGGTGAGACGCCGGGCTGGTGCTCCCCGGCATCCGACCCGCAGTGGCCACCTCAAGCCGCCCGCGGAAGAGGCCGGATCTGAGATCTGACCCCCCCCGATTCGCGGTGCTGATGTGATCTGGCGTTCTTCTCTCTCTCTCTCTCTCTCTCTCTCTCTCTCTCTCTCTCTCTCTCTCTCTCTCTCTCTCTCTCTCTCTCTCTCTCTCTCTCTCTCTCTCTCTCTCTCTCCTCTCTCTCTCCCTCTCTCTCTCTCTCTCTCTCTCTCTCTCTCTCTCTCTCTCTCTCTCTCTCTCTCTCTCTCTCTATCCTTCCCCGCGGCGTGGCTGTGCACTACAGGTCGTGCGCACGCGGGGCGGCATGGCGGGGCGGAACGGAACTGAGGGCTTAAGCCCGCCGGCCGGCCCGCGGCGGCCACAACAGCAGCTCGCTGTCCGCTCCATATACTCTCGCGTTTTCAGAGAGCGCGACCTCTTCGATGTTTAGTCGCCGTGTACACAAAAGTCGTCAGAGAGAACCTTCCGAAATTCTGAACTGTGCTCTGCCCCCCCCCCCAACCCAGCTCTCTCCCGCGAAACGTACCGTACGGTCGTGGAATTATTTTCCCACCATTTGCGCCGCGCGGTGTTGTATTTCCGCTCCCCCTTCGCCGCCCGATAAAAAGGCTCATTCATGACCATGACATCCGCATTGCATGAGAGGCGCGACTCCTCTCTCTCTTTCTCTGTCCGTCTCTCTGTCTGTCTGTCTCTCTCCTGTTTGATTTGATTCCCCGTGTCGTCATTACCCCCCCCCCTCACCCCCACAGCCTCCGTGACGGCGGCGACGCCGTCTCCGTTTCAGACCTCTCTGTCTCTGTCGCTCTCTCACGCGCCGCCGCCGCTGCCGGGGAGGCGACAGAGATGGATGCAAAGCTCGCGTGAAATGCACAACACTCTCTGACGAGCGGCCGCGACGCGTGAGTTACGAGTTACGCACTCCCGACTCTCTATCTCGTGTCTCTATGCCGCCGCGCCCCTCCCTGCTGGTCCGCCACTTCTATCCCCTCGCCGCGCGCGCTCACCGCCCTCTTCTATCCCCGTGTTCGTGTTCGCGAGGCGCGTTGCTATCTCTCTCCCGACCCGTTCACCCACGTCCTCCTCTCCCCCTCGCGTACCAAACCAAACCAATACGAACGTGAATGCGGTGCACGAGAGTGTATATCGCACAAACGACGCCAATCCCAATCTCAATAGCGATGTTAGAGAGAGAGAGAGAGAGAGAGAGAGAGAGAGAGAGAGAGAGAGAGAGAGGCCGGACCCGCGACCACACGGCGGAGCGCGAGGGAGGGCGGCGGACCCCGGCGGACCCGCCACTGCCGGGCGCGCGCATTCGAATGCCGTTTAATCGACTGGCAGGGGAGGGGAGGGGAAGGGAAGAGAAGGGACCCCGGCCAACCGCACACAGTGTGCACGCCCTCGTTGTCGCTGTGTTGCCCAACATGTTTAAGCTGCTGTGAGCCGCGCTGCAAATAACCATGCATGGGTAAAATAGATGAAAATACGTAGACAATATTTGGATGAAAAAAAATATATATAAAGAAAATTGTATTATATTGTGCGCCTTTTTTGATTGCGGATATGGCGTTGCCGGTGGCGGCGGACGACAGTTTCATAGCGCTGCTTCGCGAGCGGTAATGGCGCTCTGTTGGTTTTGTGGTCAGAGTCGCTTTTGTATCTTCCCCGCGCCGCTCCGCCACGCCCCCTCCCGGTGTGATGGGAAACGCTTCTCTCTCTCTCTCTCTCTCTCTCTCTCTCTCTCTCTCTCTCTCTCTCTCTCTGTGCTGCTCTCCCCTGCAGCGCGCCGGCGTTAGTGTCGGTGTATGAATCATTTCGGAGATTCGCAGAGCGGCGTACACGCCCTATATATTCAGGGTCAGGCAGCGAGCGACAGAGCGCGGCCCCCGCCGCTGCCTCGTGCCTCAGTATATCGTGATCCGGGCGGAGCGTGTTCCTGTTGATCCGCGGACAGCCGACCGCTGAGTACTTCACCGCGATGCGCAGGGGGGGCCCCGCCCTCGCTACCTCTGTGTGTGTCTCTCTCTCTCTCTCTCTCTCTCTCTCTCTCTCTCTCCACGCCACTCGGTTCGGCACGCCCCTGCGCGCGCGCACACAGCGTGCCGCCCTCGCGACCGCCAACGACGGAGGGTTTGACAGAAAAAAAAATCGAAAAACTGAAGCAATTTTTTTTTGCCTTTTCATTTGATTTTTTTATTTTTTAAAAATTATTTGTAAAGTCCAAATTTTACATTAAAAAGACGGGATATATGACGTATTTAGGTTTACGACTGGCATTAAGTGTTTTTTTTTTGCCCGCTTCCAAAATCTCATTATAGAATTTGTCTCCGGCCCCCGGCCGGCTGACAAGTGTAGTCGGTGCTCCAGCAGCTCCTGCGGCTCCAGCGGCTCCAGCGGCTCCAGCGGCGCGGCAGCCGTGTTCCAGATTTACACACAGATCGATTGCGAGTCCGCGGCAGAGAAAGCAAAGATCATCAGGCAGCGCTCCGTACAGCGAGCCGCTCGTTTGATTTGACCGTGTGTGTGTGTGTGTGAGTGCGTGTGTGTGTGTGTGTGTGTGTGTGTGTGTTTGTTACGGTAATGATGATAATCAGTCGGGGAGCACACAGCATGGCAGGCTGCGGCCAGGAAAGTGACGAAGACATATGTCGTGCTGGGCGAAAAAAATAAGATAAAAATAAAACACACACACAAGTACAAAAAAAAAGAGAGAAGAGAGTGTAATTACATGATTACGGAGAGAAACATCCATTCGTCGTCATCAAGAGTCGTATAGCCTGGCTGGCCGTGTAAGACAATGGAGGGGCAGGCCTTATCTTTGGCGACCTACTTTATTTTGAAACAACAAACTATATACTGTTGCGGGATGGGAGAAAAAAATATGATCGAGAGCATACTCCAGAGAGAGAGAGAGAGAGAGAGAGAGAGAGAGAGAGAGAGAAAGAGAGAGAGAGAGAGAGAAGATGAAAGTGTTTCTGCTCGGTGCAGTCTGCTGCAGTGTGCACTGGTGTCACGGTGCGTGCAAGTCTCCCAGAGGCGGTCTGCACACATGTCTCGTCTTGCCACTTCTTAAAAGGAGCATGGAAGAACGAATCATTATCTCGTCGAGGAGTTTTATTAAACATTTGATCTTTTGCTTTACAGATTCGGCATTTATTTGGCGTCTGATCTGCACTCCGCGAAACAAAACTCTCATATTATGCCAAAACGCTTATCTCTGCCGCAACAGGAGGGGGCCTGGCTGGGCGCACGCACGCAGGTGTGACAATGTGTGTGGCGCCGTGACGGCGGAGCGTGACGAGTCGTGACCGAGCGTGACCGAGCGTGACCGATCGACAGCAGGATGCGCATCCTCAGGAACCGGCGGCCGGCCGCGGGCGGAGCGGGTAGCGGCGAGTGGGTGAGTGCCGCCCTCTGCATATCCCCGCATCCCATCCCTTCAGCGCCTTCAGACCAAAAAAAAATCAATCAAAAACTCAACAAATTAAAAAAATGTACAAATCAGAAAAATTTTACAAATCAGAAATTTTTTTACAAATCAGAAAAATGTTTACAAATCAGATAAAGTTTTTACAACTTAGAAAAAATTTTTGCAAATCAGAAAAATTTTACAAATCCCCCCAAAAAATTACAAATCAGAATTTTCTTTTGCAAATCAGTATAGTTTGAGTCGGTGTCCCATCAGCTGTAGTCGACCTCAAGCTCACCTGTGACCTGTGTTGTGCGCATACCCTGCAGGGCCAGGCCTACTCCGCCGGCAGCACGAGCTGCAGCTCCAGCGGCCACAGCTGCGACAGCCCCACGGAGCCCGCCTTCCGGCACGTCGGCAGGCACAGCACCGGCTTCCACGTCTGGCGGGTGGAGGTGAGTCCAGCGCAGCTCGCTTCACACTCATTTCCCCTCGGCCTACTCTTGATCTTTATTTCGCGGCGGCGGGGGGCCCAGCAGCGGCGGGGCAGCATGACAGGCGGCGTTTGCGAGCGAGTATATGGACGTCCAAAGAGTCTAGCCTGAAATTGCTTGCGTGATGACCCATAAGTATACTCGTGGCCCGTAGACAAGCCGCCTCTCTCTTTCTCTCCCTCTCCCGCCCCCTCTCTGTCTCTCTCTATATCCCTCTCTATCTATCTCCCTCTCCCTCTCTCTCGTGGGAGGGGCCTCTCGGACAATAGGTCACGACATCGTATATATGCAGGCTGTCTGCGCTTCTTCTTCCTGTCGCCATAAGTAATACCGGAGCCCGTCGCCGCACAGGCGGCGGGTCCGGAGCGCCTGCGGTCGCTAGGGTAGGCCGGCCCGCACGACAGGCGTGCGCGCAGCGGCCGGCGCTGCCTACCCACCAGGCGCCTTGGGCGGGTGTACTCACCACAACGGTAGACTTACAATCTCATAAAACAGAAAATAAAAACTCTCCTGACCTCCGGTTGTGACCACAAATTCAAACATTCAAACGGTTTCAGTCGACATGTCGACACAACTATTTGCGTTGTTGTTTTTTTTTTCAAATAATTTCTGAGTGCCGTTTCCGCGCATGCGACCGTCCGTGTGCGACACGCGTGACCAGGCGACGCATGTGCGCCGGCCACGTTACACCGCGTCGTGCCACTGGCGCCACCCGGCGCCACCCCGCGGACCTGGATGTGATCGTTGCTCCGTCGGCACACGACAGGGAAAGTCTCCCCTCCTCCTCGGTGCACACACACACACACACACACACACACACACACACACACACACACTCACAGAGGAGCGGCAGCGGAGCCCGCGCTGGGAACACGAATAATTATAGTCCGCGGGAGAATTTTTGCTTCCTGCAAAGCGGAGCTAAAAGCTCGAGCACTGCGCTGCAGTGCAGCGACTGTGGCCGCATACCTCTGTTGCACATCGTCTCTCTCTCTCTCCTCACCCTCCACCCCCTTTTGCGAGTGGGAGGGAGAGAGACGGGACTTGTCGTGTGTGTGTGTGTGTGTGTGTGTGTGTGTGTGTGTGGTGAGTCCGGGCATGCTGTGTGCTGTGCAGCAACAGCTTCCTGTGTGTCTCTGCGTGCGGCGACGCGGCAGCGGCGCATCGGTAACGTGTTCCGGTCGGTCGGCGTTATCGAGTCACTCTCATTGTCACACGCACACACACGCACACACACGCACACACACACACACACGCAGACTGTACCGGCACAAAACACTGGCCGAATATGAGAGAGGCGTGAGGTGGAGGACCTCTCCCCGTGCGACAGAGAAGAGCAGGAGAGGCGCGCCAAAATCTGTCAGTCCGTCTCTGTCTCTCCTTCTTGTCTCCGCCGCGGCCGCATGGCAGCGACAATCATCGCGAAAATGGCCTCCGGAACGGTGTCGTGCCGCGCCGTGCCGCGCCGTGCCGCGCCGAGTGCCGCTATTATTCCATTCCATTCCATCTCACCGCCTTGGCTGTGTCTGCATAACTGCGCAGCTCGAATGAGCGGCGCGGCGGCGGCGAGGGCGGCGGTGCACGAGGTGTCGCGTCGTCAACGTCAGCCTCGCCTCCGGCCTTTAAGGGCCTAATCCTCCTCTAGGTGTCGCGCCACACAGACATTCTCTTTCTTTTCTGTTTTTTTTCCCTTCTTCTTCTTTTTTTTTTGTTGCAAAAATCGTGGTTGTGGCGCGAGCCGTCTCGGATTGCATCGCTGTGTGCTGGCTATCACCACTTATCACCACCACCGCGCCGCGAGGGCAGCAGCAGCAGCAGCAGGGATCCATCACTTTCACTGGCAGAGGACTTCCTCCTCTTCATCTCTTCCTTCTCCTCCTCGCCGCTTTTAGTGCCTCGTAAAGCGCGCCCTCTGGAGCCACGGCTGCAGCGCGTGCACTCTCTGTGCGTCTAGTGCATCATCCTCTCCCCCTGCTCCTCTCCCCCTGCTCCTCTCCCCCGCTCCGCTCCTCTCACAGCCCGCGCAGCCGTTTGACGAACAAATTATTGATAATCGTGCGCCGGCCGCCGCCGCCGCCGCCGCGCTGCCGTGTCGTGACGGACGAGCGGACTGCCCGAGCAGCAGCAGCAGCAGCAGCGGCAGCGGAAGGCTGCGGGGAAAATTAGAAAGAAAAAAAAGGAGGCAGAAAAGGGTGAAAAAAGAGAAAAGAAATCCCTTTCGCCCGCGCGCTTTCCGAAACAGCATCGCGATGTTCCCATCGCCGCCGAAACGCGAGAGGCCGCCGGGGGAACGGCTTCACAGTCGAAAGTCACGTCCAATGTAACGTTTTCGAAACAATTTATCTACTGACGAACTGGTGACATTTTTTAAAATTATTATTTTTTCTCTAAATTAAATCAGGAAACAAAGGTAATGGCGTGTTACACCGCTGTGTCTGAGGGTGGCACCGCGGGTGGTGTGGGAGGGAGACACGGAGGCGGCAGCGGCACGGTCCGCGTGGGCCGCCGCGGGCGCTGGCGGGCAGGTGTGGGCTGCTGGGCTGCCCTGCCGGCCTGGGCGTCCACGGCTCGGCCCTCCACGGCCACCGTCACGGATCACAGGCCAGGACGGATTAGACCTTGTGCAGGCCCAGTTGTGTCCGCCCTTCCCGTCCCGTATCCACTCCCATTCACTCCTTTAAAAAAAAATCAAAAAAAAAAAATCCTATCCCTGTCTGTGTTTCTCACGAAGTCGGTGTAGCAGCCCCGGTGTTTAATCCCAGGTGCCTACGTACATCCTTTTGAGAAAAAAAAATTGAAAAAAAATTGACGACTCAAAATTTTGACGAAATTAAAAAAATCAACATATTATTGAATTTCTTTTTTTTTTCGCTGCTGATTTTCCCTTCATTCCGCCGGATTTCGGTCGGGCAGAGGAAGGGGATCGGATCGGGGCCCCCGATTTACATCTGCGCCGCGCTATTGTTACGTCGCTGTTACGCGGCCGGCGCCCTGGCTCGGGGACTCTGCCGCGCCGCGGTGCGGCCTGCACGGGCTGCGGTGCAACAGGCCCGCATAGAGCTGCTCCCACGACGCCCGCGCCCGCTGCTGCATCCTTGTCGCGCACCCACCCGACCTCACGGGTGGGAGAGAGACGGCGGCGGCTTCGCCGCGGACCGGGTCACTGTGCCTACCCTGATAGTAACGCCGGCGGCGCAAGCAGCGGGATGGCTTCGGTCGGCACTCCCGCAAACCCGCGCCGCCGCACCACGAATTTCTCATACGATCTTCCCACTTGCAGCGGCGCCTATAGGCTCCTGCAGGAGTGATTAACCGTGTGTGTGTGTGTGTTCCTGTGTCCGCAGCACCTGCAGGTGGTGACCGTGCCGCGCGACCAGTGGGGTACGTTCCACGACGCCGACTCGTACCTCGTGTTCGCGTCCACCGAGCGCGACCAGCGCGACCAGCCCGCCGGCGCCGGACCTCACACCAGGGTGAGTAGAGTGGCGGGTGAGAGAGTGGAGCGGGCGGTGGGAGTCGAGCCCCTGTCCGGACCTGGAGTCGGGCCGTGAGCTCACCGGCGGCCACCCGGCTGGACTAAACACAGTCAGGAAAATGAACGGCACTTGGTTTCTGGACGAGTTCCGCCCGTCCAGTACGTGTCTCCCCACGTGCGCCGCCCCCGCCGCCCCCGCCGCCCCCGCGGCGGCGCTATGCAACTCGGTTCTGTGAATGGCCGGCCGCGCGCGCGAACCGTTTGAATGGGACTCCCTGCGCCTTTCACGACGCGGTAAGACACACAGGGTGCCCCAGAAATCAGCACAGCAGAGGGGCCCCCCCGGCGGGGCACTGCGGGGCACCCGGTGCGGGCCCCGCCCAACCCCGGCTGCACTAGCCGATGCCGGCGATGCCCTGCTGATAAGGCCAACAATAAGTAACGGTTGTGGGGGAGGCAAACAGAAGCCGCCCCCTCCCCTCCCCCGACTCCACCTCCCAATCCCCCCTTTTTTTGCGGCACTGCTGCTCTGTGCTCAGCAGTTCCATATGAATCACTCGCAGACAATGGCCGACTCTTCCCCTCCCTCCTCCCCTCCCGCCTCCTCTCCCTCCCCCGGACGTCTCTCTCGGCTGCACTCAAGCAGAAACAAAGGAGGACGCGGGGAGGAGGAGGCAACCAGGAAGAGCGTGCCATCGAAATGTCACTTTACTTTCTCATTATTGATGAGGGACGAGCAAATTCGATTGGACAAAAAATAACAATAATTAAATCGACCGGCAGTCCTACAGCAGAACAGGAGGTCAACGCTCGAGCCACCACCACTGCCATTCATTCATTCACACTCCCCCTATTTATTTCCGTCCATTCATTCATTCACTCCTCCATCCATTTCGCCCATTCATTCCGTTTCACTCGCCCCGTTTACTTTCCACGTTGCGACGCTACGCACGACGATGGTGTGCGTAGAGAAACGAGTCCCGCGTGTGTGACGGCGGCGCTCTACCGAGATCGACAGTGGATTCCTCCTCCTCCTCCTCCCCCTCCTCCTCCCCCTCCTCCCCCTCCCCCTCCTCCTCCTCCTCCTCCCCCGCCATGCGGCGTTACGCCGCTGCGGCCGGCGGGCCGCGGACCGGAACGCGAACGCGACATGACCCTGACTCAGTCCTCCGGTTCATCACGGTTCACTCGGCCTGCATGCGCATAAAGAGAGAATGGGAGGGAGAGAGAGAGAGAGAGAGGGAGAGAGACAGAGAGAGAGGGAGAGAGACAGAGAGAGAGGGAGAGAGACAGAGAGAGAGAGAGAGAGGGGGGGGGAGAGAGACAGAGAGAGACAGAGAGAGAAATATTTTCAGCATGTGTCTGTCTGTCTCTCTCCCATCGTGACGAAATCTCGAACTCAGCGCAGTGAGGCTGGCGAGGAGGGTCTGGTATGTATCGGAGGGTGAAAGCGCTCGCGGCTCGCGGCCGCGACGTGCATGTCGTCCCTCTGGCGAGCGCCCGTGCGGTCACGGGGTATCGCCGCGGGGGGTGCGGCCGTTGCGGCAACGTCCCCCCCGGCGGGCACCCACACCCACACACACACACACACACAACGCCACACCATGGATGCACTATGTCCTCACACCCCGAAAAGGCCTGCGGCCCTGCAGGAGGCGGCGGCGGCTCGGCAGAAACCCCCATCACGCCGAGAGAAAGGATGCACTAACGACGGAGCAACAACAACAGCAGCAGCAGCAGCAACAAGGCAGCCACGCCTCAACTCTGACCTATACGCCCTCCGCCACCCCCCCTCCATCCCCCCCCCCTCCCTCTCACTCCGACCTACCCGACCGCAAGGGGCGCGGGTGGAGCACCAGGGCACCAGGGCGGTGGTGTGTTGCCCCACCTCACACGATAACACCTGAACATCACCTGCCTGTGAGAGGAGCAGAACCCGTGTGTGTATGTGTGTGTGTGTGTGTGTGTGAGTGAGTACGCTGATGATGCGGTTTTCTGGCCGAGGACCTTTCCCTGTCTGGCTCCGCCGGCCTGCCCTACCTCAACGCCGGTAATCCCGGCGTCGCCGGGGGGCCCCCCCGCGGGGGGAGACGCCGCCTTCCCCGGCGCGAGAAGTGACGGCGCGGCGGAGCGTGGCGTCGACCTCACAGGGCGCGCCTCGGGGCCCCGCCGCCGCCGCCGCCGCCGCCGCCGCCGCCGCCGCCGCCGCCGCCGGCCCCGCCAGCAATAGCGGCGCCATTTCCAGAGTGGCGGCGCGTCCGCCGTTGCCGTTGCCGCCGCGACGCGACGCGACACCCAGCCAGGGGCCAGGTCGGGCGGTGCCGGCGGCGGCGGCAGTACTCGGACCCAGCCGCCGGCAGCCGCGGGGGCCGCGGGCCGAGGTAAACGGCGGAAAAGAAAAGAGGAGCGGAGAGGAGAGGAGAGGAGTGCCGGGGAGGGGAGGGCATTACAGTGTTCAGGAAGGGCGGCGGCGGCGGCGGCGGCGCAGGAAACACGATTCCCGCGGGGCGCAGAGGGCCGCCGCAGCCGCACTTGTGACGCGACCTGCACGACGATGACCCCCCCGTGACGTGTGCCGCAGGTGCGCGAGGTCCGCGCCGGCCCGCTGGAGCAGCACATCCACGTGTGGGTGGGCGGCGCCGCGGGGCCGGACGAGAGCGGCGCGGCCGCCTACAAGGCCAGCGAGCTGGACGAGGCGCTGGGCGGGCGCTGCGTGCTGCGGCGCGAGCTGCAGGGCCACGAGTCGACGCGCTTCCTGGGCTACTTCAAGCACACGGGCATCAGGGTGCTGAAGGGGAGCGTGGCGGGCGTGCTGCCCGCGCCGCCGGCCGTGCGCCTGTTCCGCGTGTCGGGCCGGCCGGGGCGCCGCTGCCCCGTGGTGACGGAGCTGGCGCCCGTGGCCTGGCGCCACTTCTCGTCCGGGGGGCTCTTCGTGGTCGTCACCCCCCGCGCGCTCGTGCTCTGGATGGGGCGCTACGCCGGCGCCGCGGAGCGCCTCCAGGCCGCCACGGCGGCCGCCAGCATGCGGGACGACGCCGACGCCCAGCGCGCCCTCGTCCTGGTCGAGGAGGGCCGCGAGGTGAGTAGCGGCACGGTCCGGGCGCCCGGCGGGTAGGCAGCCTCGGCCCGCGGCGCACGCGTGCGGCGCGGTCTGCCTACCCAGCCGTCCGCGGGCGCTACACCTCTCCGCTGAACCCCTTCCCCCGGGCCCCCGCAGGTGCTGCTGCCGCCGGACAAGTTCGCGCTGCTGGCTGAGGCGCTGGACCCGCGCCGCGCCGCCCTCGAGGTGCACCACGCGCCGCCGCCCTCGCACGGCGCCCACGGCCTGGACGTCGGCGACCTGGAGCGCGCCGCCGCCCGCCCCCGCCTCACCCTGTACCACTGCGCCGACAAGGACGACACCTGCATGGTCACGGAGGTGAAGAGCGGCCCGCTCGACCACTCCGACCTGTCGCACTCGGTACGTACAAGTCAAGAAGATAACAGAGAATAAAGAGGGTGGATACCAGATTCTTGGGCAAAAAAAAAAGATACGAAATTGTAGTTGTCTGTGGCTAATATCGACGCTGCTTGCAGGACTCGTACATCGTGGACCACGGCGCGATGGGCGTGTGGGTGTGGCTGGGCCGGCTAGTGGGCGAGAGGGACCGGCTGGAGGCGATGCGCAACGCGCAGGGCTTCGTGCGCAAGAAGGGCTACGCCGCGCACACGCCCATCACCCGCGTCACGGACGGCTGCGAGCCCGCCGAGTTCCGCTGCCTGTTCCGCACGTGGCACGACGCCACCCTGGCCGCGCCCGCGGCCCCCGCCAAGCAGAAGAAGGGCTCGGGCACGGCGACGACCACGACGACGGTGCACACGCGCCTGGACGCGCTCGCCCTCCGCGACAGCCCCCGGCTGGCGGCCGAGCTGCGGCTGCTGGACGACGGCAGCGGCGAGTCCCGCCTCTGGCGGGTGGCCCGCGCCGGGCTGGTGGGCGTGGCCGCGCGCCGCTTCGGCCGCCTGCACTCGGCCGAGTGCTACGTGCTGCACTACCGCTACGGCCTGCAGCACGCCGTCTTCTACTGGCTGGTGAGTTCTCCGCTCCGGGGGGGAGGGGCGCCGCGGCGCCGCACCCGCCCTGCTGACGGTGTCCAGGCCCGGCCCAGTTACCATCACAGCCAGTGAGTCCACTCCGTGAATCCCCTGTCGCGCCCGCAGGGCCGCACGTCCAGCGGCGAGCGCCAGTCCACGGCCGCGCTGTGGGCGCTGGAGAAGGCGCGCGAGATCGCGGACGAGACAGGCGTGGAGGCGGCCATCGTGCGGGTGCACGAGGGCAAGGAGCCGCCCTCGCTGCGCGCCGTCTTCCGGGGCCGGCTCGTCGTGCTCAGCGGCGAGGCTCCGCCAGGTGGGTCCGAGGACGGCCGGGCTCACTGAGCCGGAGGTCAAGCTCGAAGCGATGCTTTACGTGGGGTTGTTCTTGTTGCTCGCTCGGTGCGGGCCGCGCAGGTTCCGGGGACGACGGCAGCAGCGGCCTGCCGTCCAGCTTCCTGCTCCGGGTGGACGGCTCGCAGAACTACGACGCCCGCTCCGTGCAGGTAGGCGTGTGACTTCCCCGCCACGGGTCGGGGGCCGACAGGGCGTTGACGACATGGGCGCGGTGCTGTTGGTGCTGCTGCAGGTGCCGCGCCGCCTCTCCTCGCTGCGCTCCAGCTCCGTGTTCGTGCTGCGATCCAAGCGCGGCGGCTGGTTCATCTGGTGCGGCCGCAGCTCGACGGGGGACGAGCGCGAGATGGCCAAGCGGGTGGCCGTGGCCGCGGGCGGCAGCGACCTCGCCGTCGTCTACGAGGGCCAGGAGAAGGACGACTTCTGGACGGCGCTGGGCGGCGGCAGCACCCTCGCCGTCGAGGAGTTCGTCGGGGACGTGGCCAAAGACGGCGACGTGGAGGTGGGGCCACTCGGGGCGGAGCGGCGAGACTCGAGGCCGGCGAGACTGTTCGCGTGTCTGGGGGCGTCGTCGGCGGCCTTCGCAGGTAGGAAGTGCGCCCGAGTCGAGTCCGGCCGACCGCCCCCCAGAGACGTGACATGCCATGGCGGTTCCAGTGGAGGCGCTGCCCAACGTGTCGCAGCCGGAGCTGTGCCCGGAGGAGATCCTCATCCTGGATGCCCGGGACACCGTCTTCGTGTGGATCGGCCGGCACACGAGCCGCGAGGCGCGCCAGAAGGCCACCACGCTTGCCATTGAGTTTTTGAAAACGGGTATGTGAGTGTGCGTGTGTGGGAGATATTTGAAGGCGCCGGCGGGTGAATCCTGATCTCTACACGCTACGTGACTCTGTCTCCCCAGACCCCGCATCCCGAGAGCTGGACATTCCAGTCGTTCTCTTGCGACAAGGTCACGAGCCACCCATGTTCATTGGTTTCTTTTCGACGTGGGACCGTCACATGTGGGACGTAAGTACATTTCATCGAGAAAAAGAAATCAATGAATGTAAGTAAGGGAAAAACAAATAAAAATTCATCTTCAGGTTTGAAATAATTTATTTCCGATTTTGAAAACCCTTTCGATAATGCTACAGGATTATCAGTCTTTTGATGAAGTCCGAGCACACCTAGAAGGTCGTCCAGTCCCCAACTTATCACAGCAGTCCCTTGCCGACTTGCCTTGCATCAGAGAATTTGAAGACCAGGATAAGTTCCCACTGCAACTGCTTCTGGACCCTGACATTTCCCACTTGCCTCACACAGTAGATGTTTTCCGCAAAGAGGTAAGTGCTGTACAAGATGTGAATTTTTCAAGCAAGTATGAAACAGATTTCTTATATTGGTTTTGTTGGTTTTTACAGCTTCATTTAACACACAGTGACTTTATGTCTGTGTTTGAAATGGATTATCCAACTTTTGCTCAACTTCCCCTATGGCGGCAGCAGAGCTTGAAGAAGACTGCAGGACTCTTTTAAAAGCTATTACAAATGTACCGTTTCAAGGGAAAACACTAATAGAAATAAGTTCCAAAGATGGAGAATTTCTTCCCAATTCTATTGGTAGGAAAAGGGCCAAATCTAATGCAGTGCTAGGAGATTTTAGTTATTATAATTTCAAGAAGTGTAGTGTCTTAGAGAGAGAGAGTTCAAACTAATGACATAAAATTTTTGCAGACTTTAGTCTAAATTAGCCACATGCTAGGAACGCAAATAGATGATTTGATTCCCAGTGCTGCACAATAACATTATAAAATTCCTTAAGGTTAAATCATCCTAATCAGAAAAGGTAATAATGTACCAAATAATCTTACTTGGCAATTAGAAATAAAGATAACTGTACCCAATTTGGTTCCCCCTAAATAGTAGATTTTTTAACACACCTGAACATTTCATCAGATCAGACTCAAGCCAAGGAATATACAGGGAATAAGGAGAAAACAAAAGTAGGAATTTGTCAAAGTATAATTGACTGCAAATTCAAGAGGTTCCACAATTTAAATACACCATTTCAATAAGAATCTGAGAATACAATTCAGTTACTTCTAGACAGTTATTAGAAAAATTGGAAAATTTCCCTTCTGGAAGAAGGTCAGTCACTTTCTTCATTCCTGTATCAGGAAATAATATTTCACACTATATGAACACTGGAAATAAATTTCAAAGATAGGTAGATTGCACAAGAATGAGTCACAGGATGCTAACAACCCCAATGAAACCATCTGTGAATCTTGACACCAGTACAAGGAGAAAAGGAAAGAAAAAGTACAAAAAGCAGCACAGCTAGTCCCTTGAGGTCTTCAACTTGACCCTCTCCTTGTGGACTAGAACATTGTGCATTTTGTGAAGCTTCTTATTAAATTTGTTCAGTGCAGTAATTTCATCTGCCTGGGAATACTCTCCTAAAGACTGCAAATAATGATTGCAAACCTTCTTTGTCAATTTCTTCAAAGAAATTTCTTCTTCAGCTTCCAGAACTTGAAGGATGGCAGCATCCCAAGAAAACTTCTCATTCTGAAGGTCTTCTACATTTAAAGTTTCATTCAACTTGCACGTATCAGACTTTCCTGAAAAATAAAATAAAAAAGAACAAAATTAAACAAGCTTTACACCAACCAGGATTGAACGTTCATTAGAGAGAAACCATTGTATTACCATTTTTCAATTTGGAGTCTGAGACCTCTGTGTCCATCGGCTCTGCCTCCTCATCTTTTCTGTTCTTCTTGTTTTTCTTATCTCTCTTCTTTTTTTTCTCGTCTACTTCATCCACTTCGGGGGCTTCTGGAGTTTCCTGGACTTCCTCTGCATTTTTGTTTTTCTTGTTCTTCTTCTTTTTAGACTTCTTACCCTCAGTTTCTTCAACAGCAGGTTGCTGTGTTTCTTCCTCAACAGTTTCATCTTCAACAGCTGGACCAGCCTCAATTTCCTTCATTTCAGCCTCAAACTTTTCCCTCCTTTTCTTTTCTTTTCTCTCTTTCTTACTTAATTTATGATCATCAACACTAGCCTCAGTATTAAGATGACAAGCATCAAGAGCGTTGTTTAAGTTGCTATTTTCTTCTCCATCATCCTCTTGAGTATCTCTTTTAGACTTCTTTGATTTTCTAAACTCGGAAGAACCATTTAATACAGACTCACTCTCAGAGACCATTCTCTTCTTTTTATCCTTCTTCTTTTTGCTCTTTTCATCATCTTTGACTGTGTCTCTACCCTTCTTTTCAGTCTCTTCATCACTGGAGTCAGAGTCCTCACTACTATTATCCTTGGTCTCCACTTGCTTTTTCTGTTTCAACTCATCCTTAGCCTTTTTCTCAGCCTCTCTCTCAGCCTGTAATTTAGCCTGCAGCTCCTGGCGAGCTTTTTCCAAAATTTTCCACACAAATTCTATGATTTGATCAGGTTCACCCCTGCGAGCGCTTTTGATGTAATTCTGTGCAAAAACAAAAACAAAATTTATTAAAACACATTTTTTAAATGGGTACATAGTAGGAACAAATTTACACTTGCAATGGGTACTTACTGCAAAAGGCTTCGGCCTATCAGGAATAGTAGCTTGGTTCTGCAGCCATAGCATCATCTGACGGACAGAACCTGTAATCCCTGGCACACCATCATCAATGGCCCTGCCAACCGCATCATGGACAGTTTCCACCCAGAGCTGCTGTTTAGTTTTCTTAACAGCTCCATTTAAGCCTGTGGCTCCGTAGCGTTGGTGCTCTGACACACAAGCTGTGTGCAAGTTGTAGTCATCCCTGAAGCAGAAATTTGAAGGAAAGGTAAAATATATACAAAAATGGAAACTGCAAGATAAGACAAATAAAACTAATCTGCTTACCTGAAATCCTTCAGACAGTCAACACAAGTAAGGTTTATGACATTTCGACATTTGCCATAGGATGAGTGCTTCTCAACATCTTTCTTCTTCAGAGACTCCCCACAGTTGTTACAGGTAAACACCACCATTCCTTTAAGGAAAAAAGGGAGGAATTTATAAATGACACAAATACATTAAATAGAAGAAGGGCCGATACCCCTACAACAGCAACCAAACAGGAACGGGGCGTCAGGAAACAAATAGAAAAATATATTAAGAGAGTAAATAGAAAGGCAGGGGAGAAATCAAACGCAGAATATGAAAGATACACGCAACATGTGAGAACCTAACCAACATAGACAGCCGTGCATCGTCTACTTAACAACACAAAAGTTTGGCACGGAGCAAACCAAGAAAATAATAGAAGAAGGAAGAAAGACAATTCAGCTAACCGTTTCCCAAGAGAAGCCAGCGATCGGTGACACAGTGTCAGAGCAAAATGCAAACTGCTCACGTCCGAGAACATGCGCTAGTGGTTATTTGATTTGATGCAATTTGCGCTTAGCAGCAGAACGCGTAACGCGTGGCAGTTGTTTCTTTTCAGCTGTCGACTGTTTCCCGGAAGTTTACCAGACTGTTCGATACGATGACACGAACATTCAAAACCGATCTCAGGGCTCGTGAAACTGTATCGCAGCGAGGGAATAGACGAGTCAGGGGAAAGACTCGATTTTATGAGAAAACTTTGAAAGAAATAAAAAAATGAGATCGTTACACTTGTAAAGGTCTGTTGTTTGTGTTTTTATTATAATAATTATTTCTACATAATACATTGATGGGGTGGCCTTATCCATGTCTTATCCCTGGTCTACATATTATTATGACTATGATGTAACATTTAGCTAGGCCCTGTAAAAAAAAATAACCTGCATTTTACATTTGTCAGCATAAGATTAATACAAAATGACCCATGACTTTTTCACCTCTAATGGAGTAGTTCAAGGTGAAACACTTCAGATAACAATTCCATGACTTACTTTAAGTACTTAACATTCACATTAAAGGTATACATAAAAAAAAGGTTCCATGTGTGCCTATAAAAATCATCAACCGCTCTTTGGTATTCACCATGAAGTTGAAAATGTTGACATGACATTTTATTTAAAATAAAACACAGTAATATGAACTTACACTTACAAATATATATTTTTTAAACAATTTCTGTACAAAAAAAAATGTGCGCTCATATTTGGCTCTCATGTAGGAGGAATTTGATTTGGTTCTGTTAAGAATCATATTATCACAGTCATGTGTTGCAGGATAAAACAGCAGGGTCATTCTTTACAACATCTACAAAACCTAAATACTGCCACTTCACAGCAAAACTTTCAAGAAGCATAGGGTTCTCTATAAAGAGAAAATTATGACAAAAGCTGCCCTTACATTAATACTCAAAACCACCCTGTCAGGAGATTTAAACAGAATTAAACATACCTTTGTGCCAAACCCACACAAAATACAGACCAGTAGCCTCTGAAACCTGAACCACTAGCCAACTTCAAATCAGTATTTTTGAGGGAACAATATCAGTGTGAACAGCCACATCACCTCTGTAAAAATCTACACTGCAAGGACTATTTTTGTGGTTCGTTATAATGAGGTTGTATTCTAGACTCCAGATACTTTTGTAAAGCACGCCAAATTTGTTCTGATGTGCGACCAGGGAAATCTACTAAGATCCCCCTTGATCTATAATAAGCACACAAAGGATCAACTGTGCTTTTGTACACTTCAAGGCGCTTCATTACAGCCTCAGGCTGGTCATCTTTACGCTGCACCAAAGGTTCTCCTGTTATGTCATCGAGGCCCTGCACACAGAGAAAAGGATAAAGCAGGATAATGAAGCTTAAAAGACTGGAAAAGAGTTGATAAATACTCACTGGACTTTTAGGGGGTTTGAAGCCAGTATTGTAGACTCTTCCACTTGGTAGGTGAACCCAACGGCCTTGGACTCTCTCTACTATCACTTCAAATGGTACAACAATATTGATTGCTAAATCAACAGGGTAAGTGCCCATGAGATCAATAGCTTGCTTTTCAGTTCTAGGAAATCCTAAAAAGTGGTCAAAATGATGAAATCAGAAAAAAAAATTGCAATCAACATTGAAATCAACAGATCATGGAATGGGTCTGTGCAATGACAGTTACCATCAAGTAGCCAACTAGTTTCTTTCATCTTCGACAACTCAGAAAAAACAAGTTTGGTGACAACTTCATCAGGGACCAGCTCCCCTTTGTCCATGAATGACTTCACTTGCTGCCCAAAATCTGAAACAGAAGTCACGATTTAAAATCTATGTCAGATATAAATATTCAAATATGTGAAAAAGGAAGACAGCAGTTATTTTACAAGCAGAATGAATAATCATATATGTGAAAATGACATATACAGAATTCACATAATTTTGTATGGTTGTGGAAAACATAACCTATCGACATGGCAAGGAAAACACACCACAACACAACACAATGCATCATGAAATAGGAAATTTTAAAAACTCACCGGTCTTATTTTGGATATTCCACCTCAACAGATCACCGCTGGAAATATGCTCCATGGCAAAATGCTTCGTTATCTTGTCTGATATTGTGCCTTTTCCTGATGCAGGAGCACCCAGAATAACCGTGCGTAGTAACTTTGCAGCCGCCATGTCTCCTTACGGCCAAATTCAAATTCTCTGAAGTGAATCAAAGCAGCAGAAGTTCAGCAAAGCAAGAATTTGTGTTCTGGATCCAACAGACCACCTGACTACACTGCGGGGTCAGGGTGCATGCAGCACAGCAGACGGGATGCGCCGGCACCCCAGTGTCACGTCTGCTGCAAAACAATGATGACTTTTGACCTTTGTACCGAGTGGTGGCCAATCTTCAACCCAAAAAACGAAACTAAAGTCCAGTGGCTAAAGTGCGCCCTGCGTGAATTTCCCTCTGGTCTCTTGACTTGTTTCGCGATTTGAGGCGATTACAGTACGGGCTGGATCTTCTGCTAGTAGCAGACGACAGCGAGCTGTCCTTATCTGAGTGTAAATAATCGAACCGAGCTGCGAACTGCGAATAATTCGTGTCGTCCGCTGTGCACTCTGGGGCGAACCTGAGAATTGAGGTTTTCTGTCCAAGGAGGTTGTCCGTTTGCTGGTCGCAGATCTCGGAACTCCAGGTTCAACCGCTCGTCAGACATGGCACTCATCAAGAAGGTCACCCAGCAGCTGCCAAACTGGTCAGTTAATTAAGTAATACGATTCGATGTGTAGAACAAGGTGGTGCCCTTGAGGACACCGACATGTTAATCCACTTTAAGGTTAGCCTTCCCTCGTATTTAGCTGTGAAGCAGTTTCTTGAACACGCAATATTGCCGAGTACACTAGAACACCTTTGCGAAAATTTACCCGATTTTCGTAACATGGCTGTCTCTTTTGTAATTTTGTAGCTAGGGTTTGTTTGAGTCAAATCTCCTGTACCTCTGTCACTGCTTCTCTTTATTCATTTCTGTTTTCTGATGAGGCTATTCTTTTTTCAGTCATTCCTCTCATTACGTGTAACAGATACAACAGACATGTATGTTGACATTAATTTTGCTTCCTGTCTTTTCTCTCAGGTTTCCATCCTTGGCTACCTATGGTGCCACCGCCGGAATCACCCTGGTTTACTTCACTGAGTGGAGAGTTATCACTGACTTCATTCCCTTCTACAACGGCAAATACAAGGAATAAGAAGTTGGATGATTTAGCTGATTTTGAATGTATATAAATTTGTCCTCCTGCATGCGCACCACCTCTCAAAATATGGCTCACAATGAGACCTATACAATTGAACGCAATATTATTTCATGATTGATCAATATTGTATGTATATGTTAGTTTCCACCAAATTATGCTGTGAGAATAGTACCAGGAATAAAGAAACCTTCTGAACCAAACTACTGCACGTTTTTATATCCCACTCTCCTCTGCAGGTGTGGACAGATGAATGAGGAAATAGCATGAGTGCAGAAAAACATTTATTTCAGTCTAACAAATCCTACTGCTGAGTCAAGATCGAGAATTTTGTTTCACTTCCAGCTCGTATAGCATGTTCCCAAACTGCTCATCCTGGCGAAATTTGTAGTCCTTGTATGCTGGTCTGAGAACTACCCATGCAAAGCCACCAACTGTTAGGGCAAGGGCTGAAAATTTGATAAAGCGAGTTTTGCCACTGGTTGGGTTCTTCAATTCCGCCAGTATCCTCTTCAGCGAAGGCTTAGAGTATCCTGTCTCCTCGCTACTCATTGCGTTAGGTTTATTGGTACTGAAAGAAAAGTATAAAGAAAGAGATAAGGATCCTTCAATGCAAATACAAAAGATAGGTTTAGCTTTTGTGACGACAGAATAGAACTTGAACCACAATGAATGATAATCATTACCTTAGGGGGCGGAAGGTCTTTCTTCTTATCGTAGCTATCCTTAAGGCTCCACAGTACGGGTTGAACAAAGGCAAATCCAACAAAAGAGCCTAGGGCGTATGCTATGAACAACCTACTCTTGGGTCCTAGGGTGAACTTCATTGGTTAATAGCACCTACCAAGCAAAGTTCACAATCGTTTATTTCACATAAATTCTGTTCAAAAACTAAAAGGCCCTCCGTGTCTTTGAAATGGCGAGTCCTAGAGTGACCCTTACCAGCTTAACCCTCCTTGTCAAAGTCCTCGAGGGTTCTTTGACGGTCGGCGTCCAAATCTTCTTGGCTAACGTTGAAGTACCGCTTTTCTAGCTCGGGCTTCCAAATGTATACACCCCCAACAGTCCCGACAATAATTGTAAGAAATATCTGATACCCGCTCAATCGTACTCTGGGCATCGCACGGATATGTATCCTAACATGCCTAACCTGTAAGTGCAGGGAGTGGAAACGAGGAAGGGAAGGCCGGTGCGGGGGGAAAAGAAGAGGTGGGGAAGAGGGGAGGCTACAAATTTTTCATACTGTGGTATAGTTGTGTTTTGATTGTTTTGCTTTCTCCACAAAGCTAGAGTTGGTTAAGTTGTTTTGGTTCGAAAATGTGCATGTATTTTGTGCATTGAGCTGCACTCTTTTCGACTGACTTTCTCCAGATTCAGACTTTCATTCCGTCACATGCGTTACGGTGAGTGTCATCTTATATTGCCTGAAAGTTTTGATTACTTAGATCTGCGGCTTCGGGGGCGTTCTGACAATTGAACGGTGTCTTAGTATTTATGTAATACTTTTTTATTCTCTTAAATGACGACGTAAAGGTTTATAACCGGTGTGGAACTGTTAGGGTGAGGATATATTTTTGCCATTACAATGTTAATTGTAATACAAATCAATCAAACATGGTTGTCTTTTGAAAACCTTCTAACATTTATTTGCGTTGCTGCATACACAGAATCTTATTCTATAAAGAGTCTATCGGAAACAGGTATTCAGCTTTCAGAAAAGATTGGAAAGCTAGGCCAAGATTTGTATATCATACATAAGGTGTAGTCACTTTTACTTTTCAAGCTATACGTCAGTCAAACCACGGTTAGGCACAATAACTAGTTCTCTGCTTAATGACCCTTTGCCGAACATAAGCCTAGACATGATGATTCATATCATGATTGCTAATCTGCATTCAGGAAAAATTTGACTTCAGAAAAGAAAATTTTCATCTCACAGATTTTCACAAGTTTTTACGGACATCTTAACATTTCTCACTACAATTTTACTCATTTTTTTTATAAACAGCCCTTAAATGGTGATCTAATTTACATAATTATTCTTTGTCTATAGTATTGGAAGAACCTTTTTTTTTCCTCTTTTTACAATTTTTTTGATTAGCACAAAACAACAAATAACACTTTGATCCAGCTTCAAAATTTGCATCAGCCCAAAGAATTGGTTTGGAATTTTGGCACCTATCAGATCTTTCTTTTTCTGCAAGACATTTTGGCATACAATACAGAATTGCATTAGTATTCCTAGTTAAATGATAATAGGAAAAAAACATATTTATGAAATATTGTTTTTCATGGAGATGTCCTCCACAGTTCCAGCCATACTGTGAGGGACACCCCCTAGTGGACTGTGACTGTCAGAAGAAGGACTGATATGTTACAAAGTTCAGCAAATTAGTGTATAGAACTCTCAAATTCATTTTTTTGTAGCTAAAGCATAAAATATTTTTTGATCACCTGGGAAAATGTTATTTATAATGGGAATGCCAATTACTCTGAAGTGATTTGAGAAACAGTCACTTTATGACTTCTAATGTGACATAAGTATTTAAAGACCGACTGCATATTTTTCAGTTCTCTTTGGAACCTCTGTGCTATAGTTTCTAATACTGTTCCTGCCTTTGACAGTTTCCGTCACGACAAATCGAGCTCGGTACTCTCCGTCTGATCTTGTCGACCCCTTTCTCGGGCTGGTCTTTTCGCCCGGTCCAGCAAGCGGTGTCTTAGAGTGGGAAGGTTGGCGTTCGTCGGGGCGGAGGGCCCCGTCGCAGCTCTGCAGCGGCGCAGCGGCGCAGCAGCGCGGGCCGCGGGGAAGTGGAGCCGCGCGCCCCGTTGAGGACGGCCTCCGCGGGGTCCGTCGGCCGCCTCGGGGACGCCGAGAAGGCAGCAACCGGAGTAGAAACTAAGAAACTAAGGGTGTCGGCGGCCCGCGCCCTGCGAGTCGCCCGGCCGCTCACTGGCCGCCGCTGCGCTTGCCGCCCCACGCGTAGAACTCGGGGCCCCGCCGGTTTTTCCTCAGCTGCTTGGTGCCGTAGTCGCGGGCCCGCTTGGCCCGGGGCAGCGGCTTCAGACTGTCCGGCTGCTCTGTGCTGACGTCGGGCATGGCGAGGGGCTGCGGGGCGGGCACGAGCCCGGCGTCGGCGTCGGCGTCGGCGGCGACCTCGGCGGCGGCCTCGGGGGCGGACCGCTTGCCGCCCCACGGGTTGAACTGAACGCGCTTGTCGGACGCCCGCGAGCCCCAAGCCGGCCCACGCGGCCGTCCGCCGGGACCTATCCAGAGCGCGGTGGACACCAGCCCCGCCCGCTTCCCTCCCCAGCTGTTGAAGGAGGCGGCCCGCTTCTCTGTCGATGCGTTTAGGTCTTCGCCGCTCCTTTTCCCTCCCCAGCTGTTGAATGAGGACGCCCGCTTGTCCTCGAGACCGGCGACCTCATCGTCGCTCCTTTTCCCTCCCCAGCTGTTAAACGAGGACGCCCGCTTGTCCTCGAGACCGGCGACCTCATCGTCGCTCCTTTTCCCTCCCCAGCTGTTAAACGAGGACGCCCGCTTGTCCTCGAGACCGGCAACCTCATCGTCGCTCCTTTTCCCTCCCCAGCTGTTAAACGAGGACGCCCGCTTGTCCTCGAGACCGGTGACCTCGTCGCTCCTCTTTCCTCCCCAGCTGTTGAATGAGGACGCCCGCTTGTCCTCGAGGCCGGTGACTTCATCGTCGGCCCTCTTCCCTCCCCAACTGTTGAATGACTGCAATTCCCGCTTGCCTCCCCAGCTGTTGAAGGAATCTCGCTTCCCGGCCCAACTGTTGAAAGCGGGGGACCGCTTGCCACCCCAGCTGTTGAATGAGGCCCGCTTTCCCGCCCAGCTATTGAAGGCCGGCGCCCGCTTTCCACCCCAGCTGTTGAATGAGGCCCGCTTTCCCGCCCAGCTGTTAAATACAGGTTCCCGCTTTCCACCCCAGCTGTTGAATGAGGCCCGCTTCCCAGCCCAGCTGTTAAACGCAGGCGCCCGCTTTCCTCCCCAGCTGTTGAATGAGGCTTCCCGTTTTCTCCGCTTGCCGCCCCAGCTGTTGAAGGCCGGTGTCCGCTTGCCGCTCCACACGGCCGGCACCCACTTTCCTCCCCACAATCGGTACACCAGGCTGCCTCCCCGCTTCCCGGCCCAGCTGTTGAATGCCGGCGCCCGCTTGCCTCCCCAGCTGTTGAATGAGGCCCGCTTTCCAGCCCAGCTGTTGAATGCCGGCGCCCGCTTGCCTCCCCAGCTGTTGAATGAGGCCCGCTTCCCGGCCCAGCTGTTGAATGCCGGCGCCCGCTTTCCGCCCCAGCTGTTGAAGGCCCTCTTCTCTGCCTCGACGCTGTCCTGGTCACCGCCGAGCTCGTCGGCGTCCTCCGCCGCCTCTGCGGACGGCAGCTCCTCGTCCGAGGCCGTGTCGTCGCTGGCCGCGCCCTGGACCTCGTTGACGGCCTCCTCGTCCTCCTCGGACGCCGGCGGCCGGCGGCGGTCGCACGGCGGCCCGTCCGTCTCGACGAGCCGACACAGCTTGGCCAGCTTCTGCATGAGCGCCGACGTCGCCGGCGGCACCTCGGCGTCGACCGCCTGCTGGGAGTCCGCCTCGACCTGGGCGTCGGCCCGGGCGCACGCGAGGGTCAGCGCCAGCAGCAGCAGTGCCGCGTTCATCCTGCGGCGGAAGGAGAAGCGCGTTATCCCGTTGTAAAGGCACGCCGGGGCACGTGAGGCCCGCGGGGTGACGCCGGTCTCCCGCACCCCCGTCCTCATGATGACACTGTCCACCGCAGCGTCCAGCCGCGCGCCCGCGGTACCAGGAACTCGATCAATACGTGTTTTTCTTCCATCACCCCACCCCCACCCCCTCGTACACACTCATTACCCCTACCCGTCTGCTTTTATTCCTGAGTCAAAAACCTCTCCAAACAAGTTGAAAAAAAAATATGACCGTCCTCCCCTAAAATACCTTACGATTTTCGAGAGAGTGTATATACTTCATTTCACTATGCGTTTTAAAGGGGGACGGGGGGAGGGGGCGGTACCGGAGGGCCTATCCCTGTGCCCCGTGCCCGGGCCGCACCGGAAGGGAGCTCAGCCGAAGTTTATTGAATGAGGCGTCAGCCTGCCGCTTCTCAAAGAGGAGACAGCCTTGGGCCCCTCCGCCTCCGTGTGGTGCACTGTTCTCAGCCCGGCGGCGTTTCAACTCTTTGTTTCCCAGAGCGCCTCACCTATAAAATGAAGAATGTGCGCCCATTCGGAGAACACATAGCGTTGCGGGCATCAATACAAAGAGACGTTTTTTTTAATATTCATATTTTGAGAAACTTCCCAAAAATTAGATTATTTTCTGAGGCGAAGAGTGCTGTAATGAGGATGGGGAGGGTCAAAAACCATTTTGAAGAACTTCAAATATAACCGCGCGGGACAAATCGGAAAAGGAACAAAAAAAAATATTTGTGGGTCCTCGTTTTGTGCAGCACCGGTCCGCTCTGTCCCGTGCTGCCCACACACGCTGCCGTCCCTCAGCGGCCGTCGCCGCCGTCTTTGTCCAACATGTGCGTTTTCTTTACTTTTCTTCTTCTTTTTCGCACCGAGATTGTGTTGTTGGAATTGCGTTACCTGGAGAGAGGAATGCTCTTTTGTGTGCATCGCGCCGGGCGGCGGCGGACGGACAGGCAATCTGTCTGTCCGCCTGTCTCCTGTCCGCCGCGCCGCGCTAACCAGCCACTTCCTTACACGCAGCGGGCCGCCAGTAAGGCGCAGATATGCTTCCCCGCGTTACGTCTCTCTTTCCGCACAATCTCGTTTTTCCAAAGGGAAACACACGGAAAATAATAATGATGAGACTGTGCCGCTGCCGGGGGCCGGCCCCCCCCCCCCCGGCCATGTTTCTAATCTCGCACAGGGAGTTTTCCTCTGCAGTGGTAATTGATTTAGCCCGGCCAGGCTACGAGACCTCAAAGCTCAAAGCCTCCCGCCGCTGCTAAGGCCAGAGAGGAATTGTGCCCCGTGCGCGCGCGTGTGTGTGCGAGAGAGCGAAAAGATAAGAGGGGGAGGGGGAGGAGGGGTCGCCCTGGGGCTCGGCCGGCCGGCCGGCCGGCCATCTGCGCTCTTGTATAGTTGTTTCCCCAGTTTCTCTTTTCGTCTTCTGATTTTTGCCTGCCCTCCCGCGGTCGGTGTTCGGTTCGTTCGGTGGCGACGACACGGCCCTCTCAGAGCGGCCCTGGAGGCCTCTCGCCGTCCAGGCGCGTCGTCTCCGCGGGGGGCGGTCTCCAGCCGCTGGAGCACTGCTGGAGCGGTGCTGGAGCGGTGCTGGAGCGCTGCCTCCTTTGGTTGCGCCTGGCAGCTGCCGAACCCCGTAACGTCAGCTCCCCTGCAGTGCCGCCGTCGGGAGATCTGGCAGGGGAAAAGGGGATTGTGGGGGCGGCTCTGCGGCTCCTTGCCGGTATTCATGATATGGGGGCGCGCGCACACGCACACACACACACGCACACACACGCACTCACACGCACACACACACGCACACACACGTAGGGCCCGCGGGGCAGAGCGCGGGATCGCCCCACAAATGTTACTTATTTCTCCGCGTGTGTCTTACACTCGGCGCCGTGCAGAGGCGTTCGTGCTCAAACGCCCCACGCCCGACCGCCCCCGCCCCTCCCACGGTTCTCACTTGGCCCGCCGCCGGTGGTGGTCCGGTCTTGACTCAAAGACGGCCGCGCCCACCGCGTACCTCACAACAATTTTTTTTAGAAGTTTTTTTTAAACTTTTATTTTTGTTATTTATGTTTTTAAACCATCGAATGAAGGGAAAAAATAAAACCCCTCACCACGCTTCGAGGTGCGTTTTTTTTCGGCCATTCCCCCTCCCTCCCTCCCTCCCTCCCTCTCTCTCCCTCCCTCCCTCCCTCCCTCCCTCCCTCCCTCCCTCCCTCCCTCCCTCCCTCCCTCCCTCCCTCTCTCTCCCTCCCTCCCTCCCTCCCTCCCTCCCTCCCTCCCTCCCTCCCTCCCTCCCTCCCTCCCTCCCTCCCTCCCTCCCTCCCTCCCTCCCTCCCTCCCTCCCTCCCTCCCTCCCTCCCTCTCTCTCCCTCTCCCACAGAGAGCCGCCTGCTGCGGCTGTCGGGCCGGCCCCCCGTCGGTAGGCAGCGCCGAGACACTCTTGCTCGGCGGGCTTGCCTACCCTCCGATTCACAGGCGCTCCTCGGCCCGGAATCGCGGGACAAACTAACTGCGACTAAATTTTTTTTTTCGAAAAAAGTTTTGTGCGTACACACAACCGAGCGAGAAGAAAACAAACGACAACCCGGTCGCCCTCGCTAAATTTGTATCACAGGTCTTGGCTGCGCGGCCACACTGCGTGCAACACATCAAATTTTTTTTTCCACAGGCCAGTTTGTTTTCCCAGTTTGGCTCTAGAAAGTATTACAATTCCAGTGCGCGCGACCTTGCAACTCGCGCGCATACAGCGTGGGCCGCGCTGCTGTCTCCGACTCTCTCTCTCTCTCTCTCCCTCGCGCTCCGTCTGTCTCTCTCTCGCTCCCGGCGGGGATGGACGCGCGCAGCCAGCGCAGCTCGGCGACCTAAGTTCGCGGGTGGTCTCCCCCAGCGGCTCCGCGGCAGCAGCGGCGGCAGCGGCGGCGTCGCGTTTGAAGAGGAGGCGAAGAAAAGGGGGAAAGGGAGCACAACGGCGTGGGGCGGCACTCCCATCGACGTGATGACTTATCCACCGTGGGAGGGAGCGAGACGGAGAGACGGAGAGGATGAGGGGGGAGGGAGAGAGAGAGAGAGAGATAGATAGAGAGAGAGAGAGAATTAATGTTGACCGACGACGTCTTCGTCATGTCGCGGTAATGAGAAGTTTCGTAACCTCTATGTCTCTCTCTCTCGCTTGTGTCTCCCTGCGCGCGCACGCTGCCCTCTCAGGTGAAACGCACACACACACACACACACACACACAAATCGTGGAATGCACGCGTTGTTTGCTCAGCGTTTGTCAAATACAGAGCCGCGGTTAAAACTTGGGCCCCCGCCAAAGGTCTGGCCGTGCGGCCCCGCGGCCCCGCGGTGGGCGGCCGTGCGACACGATGCCTTCCCAGCCGTGACAAGGGGCAGGAGGGACGGGCGCAACTTTCGGTTGGCTCGCGCGCGCCCGTGGTCTTCGCCACACAAGGTTTTGCCTGCTTTAAATGTTTTGAAAAAAAAAATAATTAAAAAAACAGAAAATTATAACAGTGAAAAGAGAAAGAGAGAGAACAAATTTAGCACCTGTTAGATTCTCTCCATTTCTCTCACTCTCTCGCTCTCTCTCTCTCTCTCTCGCTCTCTTTTTCTGCCAGGGGTCAAATCAGGTAGCGCGTGACAGTTAGGGAATGGGCTGGACGAAGGGGGGAGGAGGAGGAGGAGACCAAGGGGGAAAGAGGGAGATAGAGAGAGATAGAGGGAGAGGGAGAGGGGGGGTGGGGAGGTCGCGGGTTCAAATACCGCGGCCCGCATATGCATCAAAGGTATCGCACGCACGCACGCACGCACGCACGCGCACACATGTGTCACGCGCCGCGTTAATGAAGCGGCCGTGTCGCGCGCGGCGGTCACGTTGCTGCGGCCGCCCTCGACCCCCTCCCCCCCCCCCCCCCCCCCCTCCTCCCGCCCCTGCCCTCTCACCTCCACCGGAGCCCAACGGCATGACAAGTCTAGCAAATGATGATCGTAGGCGGTCCGGTGTATTGTAGTTTTCATCCACTCTCTCTCTCTCCCCCTCACTCTCTCGCTCCTCACGAATATTTTATATTCTCTCCTCACTACTATTTTGAGTGCGACGGAGTCCGCGGTCAGTGACTAGTTCGCGGTACGCGGACTTTGCCAGCGTAGTTAGACTCCCACCGCCTTCACACTCTCGGCTCTCGGCTCTCAATTACCCCGCTTCCCCCCCTCTCCTCCGCTCTCCAGCAACGCCAGCGAGACGCGAGTACGTGATTATATGTCCCTTTCGAACTTTCGGCGGCCAGACGACGCACACAACGATGACGGTCTCTCTGTCTAACCAAGGGGAAGACGCGGGGCGCTTGCTCATATTTTCCGCCGTCTCTGTCTTCCTCGCTCATTTTTGCGAGAGGATCGCGCTTAACACGGGGCGGCGGGTGGTGGTGTTTAAAAGTGCCCCCCCCCCCTCCCGTCCCCACGGCACGCGACACGCACGCGACACGCACGCGACAGTCAGGCACGCGACAGTCAGGCACGCGACAGCAGGAGGCGCACGCCGCAGCAGACGACGCCTGCTCCCTTTCCTTGCTTTGACTCTTCCTGTCTCTGTCTTGGGCAGGCTGAGAAGGGCCCACCTGCCACGATCCCATCGGACCACTTTGAAGTGTCTGTCTATATACCGACCCCTCCCTGACACTATATCTCTCTCTCTCTCCCACACACTATCCGGTCCGGGGGGAGAGTGCGGTGCGCAGCTCCCCGGGCCCCCTACACTGACCCCCCCCCCCCCCCCCGGCGGCCCTACCCTGCCCTTTGATGCTCCGGGTGGCCCCACGCCGCCGGACGGCCGCGTGTTACGGCACCGGCGCCGCGCTGCAGCTGGGGACGCACCTCGCCCCCCCCCCCCCCCCCCCCCCCGCCCTCCCGAGCCCCCACACCGGCCGCCGCCCGTACCGACTCCCGACCAACGTTTTAACGCGTGTGTAGTTTCAATTCCTGGACGAGACGGGAGAGAGAGAGAGAAAAAAAATAACAAAAAAATAAAATATGAGCAGGTCACCTTCCTCTTTCAACTTTGACCCCGCGGCGGGGAGTGGGATCCCGAGAGGATCCTGGGAGGAGGCCGAGCCCGCGGAGGGGGTGGCCGATGAGGGCGGCGGCGGCGCCCCTCCTGCTCTACCTAATGGAGGCCGTGCCGCGCGCCGCGCCCATTAATTCTTTTCCCTTCCCTTCCCTTCCTGGGCGGAGGCGGCGCCGCCGGGTGGCTGAGAGGGGTGTGGGGGGGCGCGGGTTCAAATACTGCTACTACACCACTGCCGGTCATGTTCGCGTCTCCTCCTGCCGTATTTTCTCCTCCCCCCCCCCCCCCTCCCCCCGGTACGGCGACGCAGACGGTCATGTAGTCGCTGACGACGCCGCTTTCAGCTGCTGCGGTGCGCCTGGGTGCGCACGGCCGGCGACGACATCCGGAGCTTATTCAGGGCCTTGGGAAGGGACACACACACACACACACACACGGGACTGACAGCTGCCGATGTGTGTGTGTGTGTGCCGGAAGGCCGTGCCCTTTTATTGCAGGGCTGCTGCTGCTGCACCGCCGCCGCCGCCGCCGCCCCCGCGCAGCACACGGCAGGACATCCCGCGAGACAGACAGAGACAACACGACGTCCTTCCTGGCGCGCGGACCGATGAGTCGCCGCGAGACAGACGGAGATAGATATCTAACGACGCCGCCGCCCCGCTGCTGCACGGGATAGTTCCGCGCGAGGGAGAACTTGTCTCCTCCGCGGCCCCCCCGCGGCCGCACGGTTTCCTGCGCCCGTTTTATCGGCCAAAGTTGTGGGTAATTGATACTGTTCCTGTAGCAGCGGGGCACGCCGCGCCGCCGGGACGGGCGTGCGTCTTCACTCTCAGGAAAAAAAAATGCGAAATAAAATAAAATTCGAAAAAGTGCACGTGAACAAAAAAATGTCAGCCTACGAGTAGTCGGACAAGAAATGTCCAGCTTGGCTGAAGTAAGAAAATACGAGGACGACGTTGTCGGTCATTTCGATTTTTTTTTTCGCCTGACTGCGTCGGCTCGCGTCTTCCGCTCGGGGAGCCGCCTGGGAGGTAGGCCGCGCGCCCGCGCCGGCGTGCAGCACCGTGCCTACCCCGCGGCCGGCGGGCGCTCGCTATTCGCAGCGAGCGTAGGGTCCCTCCTTTAAAACACTTTTGCCTTATTGGCAGTGCGGTGCGCTCTGCCGGTGTGTGTGTGATGACGTCATATGACGCGCGGGGTTGTCCGCCCCCCCTCGGAGCCCCCCCCCCCCCTCCCCCGGTGCCGATGTATGGAAATGAACCCCCCCTGCTCGGCAGTGTCTTGCAGTCGACACGGCATCTCCCCCGCCGCAGCCGCCGCAGCCGCCGCAGCCGACGTTGAAAAGGCAACACCATCCCTTTCTTTCCGCCCCTTTTTTCATCTCCGTCTGTTGCCTACTCGGTGCGTCTGTCTGTCTCTCTCATGACGTACGGCTGACGCCGCTGAAGCCGGCGGCGCGCGCTGCTCACGTTACGTGAATACGCGAACAGGCTGCCTCCGCGCGGCCAGTGTGTGTGTGTCTCTCTCGCGCGGCCGGCGGCGGCCCGCCGTCCCCGTGCGTGGGACGGAGACGGGCTGAGGGCGCGCGGAGGTGCGGCCGCCGTAAGAGATGCGGCCGCCGCTGCTGCTCCGCGGTCCGCGCTGACGGCGGGGAACGGTGCGTTTGCAGTCTGCGTGGGGAGATAACCGCCGGTACACTTTAAAAATAAAATTAATAAATTCAAATATTTGAACGAGAAAATCGGCGGAAACTTTAGAAGCATTAGAATTCCCCCCCTTCCCCTGTCCTCCCAGGGCCGTGCAGCGCTGACAGCAGCACGCCGAAGTGTTTTCGTCCTTTGTTTTTCCTACTCACATATTTTTTTTCCAAACTTCATTGTGCGTGGGACCTGTTGCCCCCTCACCGTCCCCCCTCCAAGAAGAATGTGATGACCCCCGCATCCCTGCCTCCTGCCCCCTCCCCGCTCCGCCGTGCGGCCCGTCCCGCGTGGGCCATCGGGGAGAACCTGGTGGCCGCGGTCACTCCGTCCTGCCGGGGGGAGACCCGGCCGGGACCGGGCCTGCCAGGGTAGCCAACTTATATGTAAATGCAGATCGGCCGGGCAGCGGGCGGGCGTCCCGGGGTACTCCACTGTTGCGTACCATCCCTCCACCGCTATACGGATTAATGCGCCTCCCCCCTCTCTCTCTCTCTCTCTCTCTCTCTCTCTCTCTCTCTCTCTCTCGCTCTCCTACTTTTGGGGGAAGATAGCTCTTCCAGTATCACCTGACCCGAGTCACACTGCTGGAAGAAGAAAAAAAAAAAAAACAGTCTCCCGATAATAGAAAAGAGAAAGTTTTTACTTTGGCAACGCGTTATCTCTCTGTACGGGCCCCGAAGAGTGTTTCTCGTCGTCGGTTTGTGTTTGTCGCCGTGCCGTTGGCTGCCGTTGGCTGCCCTGCCCGCCGCCTTGTGCCCGCGGCCCGCGCGCACATTCGATTCGCGTTCGCGGCCGGGGGAGGGCAATCTTGAGGGCGGTGGTTCCCCCGGGGGCGCCGCGTAATAAACGCTTGGCGCACGCCCCCGCGATGCACGTACCCTCCCACCCTCCCACGCACGCACGCACGCGTGTGCGGGGGGACGCGCGGGTCTAATCCGCGCTTTGCCGCCCCCCGCATCCTCCTCTCCTATCCTCTGTGGCGGCGCGGCCTTGTTGACCAGCTAGCTCACTCACGTCACACCGCCGCCGCCGCCGCTGCGCACAGAGCCTTGTCTCACTCGCTCTCCACTGTGTCGCATCGCTCTCTCTCTCTCTCTCTCTCTCTCTTTCTCTCTGTGTCTCGAACTACCGTCCGCAGAAAGTCACACACACACACACACACACACACGCCACAATGTAAAATATGTGGGACGACCCACACAACACGCAACTCTTATTAATCGCCCTGTCCTTGTCCCACCTTGGGGTGTGCTGCGGGAGAGAGAGAGACACGCACCGACAGCGTTACGTCATTCGTGCACGACCCGCTGCCTGACCGGCTGAATTTTTGACCCCGCAGTGTTTATGACCTGCTGTTGACCCCTTCCCGTAGGGCTTCCTCCGGGCCTCCGGCCCTGCGCGGCGCCGCCCGCTTGTTTTGGCATCCGCCGCCGCTGCCGCTGCCGCCGCCAACGCCGCTGCAAGGGCTCCCCCCGCCTGCATATGCTGTTGGTGGCAGCGGTTGGGGGGGGGGGGGGGCTGTCACGGCCCCCGCCGGGGATTGGTGTCAGTACAAGCTATATTTGTTAACACCCACGCCGCCGCCGCCGCCGCCGCCGCCGCCGGAGTACAGTATTGGGGGCAGCTCGACGATGGCGCCGGGCTGGCTGTGAGGCGCCGCGACCCCGCCTCCAAGAACACGCTCCCGTCCTGCTTCCGCGTGTAGGGAGACCAATTTCTGACGAGGCGGCCACACTCTCCTCCGTATGTGTGTATATATATATATATATATATATATATATATATATATACATATATATCCGCCGCCGCCTCTGACCCCTCCGCAGGTTTGTGTAATCCGATTCTCAACACCGGAAATGGGGGAGGAGGGGGGGGAGGGGGGCTCCTTGTGTGCGTGTGTGTGTGTGTGCGTGTGGTTGGAATGCTAACAGCGAAACGAACTGTATCGGAGCTGTGATTGTTATTTTCCTTACGACTGTGCGGCTACATCATACCTCCTCTGGGAGGCAGAAACTAGGAGCTCTCTCTCTCTCTCTCTCTCTCTCTCGCTCTCTCTCTCTCTTCGTCTTCTCTGTCTCTCTCTCTCACACACACACGACGCGAGGTGCTGCCGCCGTGCATTTTCTTGCTGTAACCGTGAGATATGTACCCCAACGCCCACTGCCGCCGCCGCCGCACGGCTTGCATCCGACAACAGCGGCACAGTCGGCTGCGGGGCCTGCGGAGGCGGTTAACGACGGGCAGGAGAGGAGGAAAACAGCAGCAGCAGCAGCAGCAGGAGCGTTCGTCGTGCGGCGCGTGCCTGTCGCGTGCCTGCCGCGTGCCAGCCGCTGCATACGCGTGCACGTGACACTGTCTAAATTTTTCTTTACAAGACCTCATAAACATTTTAGACAGCGCGATAAATATTTTTTTTTGCCTATTGTGCAGCGCAGCTAAATAATAAAATTGAGGTGTCCCAAATTCGCGGCGGCAGTGCGCCGACCTCTTTAATCTTCGTGTCCAAAAATATCTGTCTCGGTGCGTGCGCACGCCGGCGCCACGCCCCCGGGGCCCCCGGGCCGCGACACGCTGTCTCTGCCTCGCCGTGCCCCTTTGGCTTTTGCGGGAGGCGGGCCGCGGGCGCTCTCTCTCTCTCACACACACGCACATGAGGCGCGTGTCATGTGCCCCGACCTGTTGCGGGCAGTCATCCTCGCGAACCGCCTCCGCCGCCGCCGCCTCCGCCGCCGCCGCCGCCGCCGCCGCCGTCGTATCGCGCCACCGAGCGTTTCCTCCAGACCGCCGCCGCCGCTGCCGCCGCGGACGGACAAGGTAATTGATGAAAGCCCGCGGACGCCGTTGTACACTGGATGGCGGCGGCGGCGGGGGCACGGCGCCGCCGCCTCCCACTCCGTGTCGGCTTCAGATCGTTTTACACCACCGCCGTGCGACCTCTCTCTCTCTCTCTCGTTCTCTCTCTCTCTCTCTCTCTCTCTCTCTCTCTCTCTCTCTCTCTCTCTCTCTCTCTCTCTCTCTCTGCGGCAGTACGGGAATAAACAGCCCGTCCCTCTCCCTCTCTCACTCTCTCCGTCTCCCTGTCTCTCTGGCTCTGTCACACGCATCTCTCGCCTCGCCTGGTTCATTTCCCCGCGGAGCCCGTACGGTGGACCGGCTGGGAGGATATCCATCTCCCGGCAGCCGCCCCCCCGGTGTTGCTTAAGCCCCTTTTCTATGCCTAGTCGCCTCCTCCCTACCCCCCCCCCCCCCTACTCCGCCATACCTTCATGTTTTTCTTCTCGTTCGCGGAATATCGTACGCTTTGAAGACTTGTCGGTGCGATAGGGGCTATAACCGCCTAGCGCCACGCCTGGGCTGCGCCCCTCGGCCCTCCGTGGGGTAGATCAGGAGCCGATGAAGCAGGGGCGGGCGGGCCCCCCCAAGGTTGCTGTGTCCGCTTCCTGGTCGCCGCCCACCTCTGCAAACGGGGATGTGGTCTCGGTGCGGCAGCCCGCCCCCCCCTCCCCTCTCCCCCTCCCGCCCCTGTCATGCTCACACCGAGCGTAGCGTGGGTGATACGAGCCCAGCGCGGCCGCAGCAGCCGCAGCAGCAGCAGCAGCGCCCCCAACAACGTCGCTTTCAAATTGTCCCGCCGGCCGACGACAGCTCTCCATCACAAACGACCCGATCCCTTCGTTTATTCCATTTTTATCATTCCGCGTCCATACAAGTGTACAACACGGCGGCGGCCCCTCCTGCTCTCCAGGCTGACCGTTTTGTTTATCATTATGATGATGATGATAATAATGATGATGATAATGATAATGATAATAATGATTATGATGATTATAATGATGATTATAATGATAATAATGATGATAATAATGATGATGATGATTATAATGGTGATGACGATGACGAACATTATGATAACAACGATGATGGTGACGGTGATGACGACTTTTATTATTGACAAACAGCACAATCTAAAAATACGCGCCGGTGGCTCGGCGTGTCCGGTATTTGAACCCGCGCGCCGCTGGAGGGGGCGGCGCGTCGTCGTCGGCGGGGGCCCTAACGAGGCCCCAAGGTCAGGGGCGGCGGGATGTCGGTCGCGTTACAAGCGTTACATCACTGACATCGGCGCCGTCCATAAATTACGTCACCTCCGCGAGGATCGCTGCGGTGGCGGGGTTTTAAAAGGCGGTGGGTGCGCTGCCGCCGCCGCTATCTCAGCGACGCGCCCAGCCCAGCCAGCGCTGACGGCGCGGCCGCTTCCGCAGCGGGGAGAGGAGGGAGGGGAGGGAGGGAGGCGCTGTAATGGAACTTGCGACATGCGATTGGGTCGGATTGGGCGGGCGGTCCCGGGTTCGAGTCCGGCACGCTGCGACTTCTTCGGCCCCGTTTTCTTTTTTCCGTCTCCCGCTCTCTTGACGACCACAACGGCGCGCCTGGCCGCGGTCCAAGTCAGGATAGATTCGTCGTCGCCGCCGCCGCCGCTCGGCACTGTTTTTATTATTATTTTTTTTTTGGTCCGGGAATTGCCCAACCTGGCAATATGCGTCATGGTCGGCGGCGTACTTAATTAAGAAGAAGCAAAAAATTAATAAAATAAAAAAATAAGCGCGAATTGTGCTGTCCCACGTGGCAGTGTTCAGGGCGCAGCAACGCGCTATGCGCCGTCCCGTGTAGTGGTGGATGCAATTTTCCCCGGGGCGTCAAATATCAAAGGGGATACGCGGGGGGGCTCCGGTAATATATAAACTGCGCGTCGGCGGGCCCCGCACCCTTTCGCCCTCTCGCCGCGCCCGGCCACTCCCCCCCCCCCCACGTAATTACGATACGATTTCCCACGGCCCGGCCGCTTAGGTTAGGTTAGGTCAGAGTGGCTGCGAGTAATCTGTTATTTCTAACCCCCCCGCGAGCGGCGCTAAAATCCCGCGGATGCGACTCATCGAATGATACCGGCGTACTAAATTAAAAAAAAATTATGAGGGAATAAAAAAAAGAACTGTGTAAGGTCGAACGCGGTGCGCCGTTTTCTCAAACACAACACCAACTTCCGCCGACCGCTTTGTACCACGGGGCCTTTCTTCGGCGGCTCATTTCAGTCTTACATTTCAACTCGCCGCGGGGGCGGGGCAAAGAGGGGGGGGGGGGGCGTGCGAGGGTAGGTTTACACAGCCGACCCCGGGCCCGCCACGGACGGCGGCGCCCCGCTACTCGAAATGGGCTTTCCGTACGCTCCCCTACTTTTCCCCAGGTGCTCCCCACGGGTTCCCTGGCGTGCGCTTAAGAGAGACCCCGAGTGCCGCCTCCTCGAGTGGGACGCTGTTGTCTTACGGCGGCCGGGGCATAGTGAGGGTGGAAACGGGTAGGTCCATGCAAGGAAGACACAAAATGTTAAAAAAAAGGAAAAAAAGTCAGCCAAGGGGGTTTTGGTGGGGAAAAAAAATACTGTTACAAAAAAAATCGGATAAAACGTAAAAGGGCGTGATTTTGATGTTCGTACAGTATAGACAGCTAGTGATGGCCCCCGGCCGACGTCGTGGGGATGCGTCGGCGCCGCCCCGCCGCTGGCAGCCCTGGCCGCCGCCCCCGACCGCGCTGGCAGCCGCCGCGGGCAGCTGCGCCGGCAGCCGCGCTGGCAGCCGCGCTGGCAGCCGCGCTGTGACGTCACGCGTGGGCGCGGAAGCCTAATGGACAGTGGGCCGCACCCCCCGCGGACCCCCCGCGGACCCACCGCGGACCCACCGCGGACCCACCGCACCCATCAGTCCGATGCGATGCGCACCGCGGCCCGCCGCCGGTCAACCGAAGGGGAACTGATCCCACGGTAAATTTTTTTTGTCGAATTTAATATTTTAAAAAAAATAAAAAAATTAAAAAAAATGTCGGGACAGCCGCTCCGCTAGCACACCTGAAGGCTGCTCTTTGCTGGAGCCGCGCTGGAGCCGCTGGAGCCGCTCTGCAGCGCCGACAATGGAAGCCGCTAATTAGGGGAAAAGCGAGTTTGGTTACGAAGTTAGCGACTCCGCGACGTGTGGCGAGTGTCCCCCGTAAATAGGTTGTCCGACGTGTGAACGCCCCGCCCTCACGCCCCCGCCACACCCCCGCCACGCCCCCTGCGCGCGGTGCCCCCCCAGCGCCGCGCGACCCCCCCGGCCGGGCCCCCCGACCGGAACACAATTAAAACTTAAATTGCGCCAAAGAAGCTGCTCGCTTTAGCAGACGCCGCTGCCGATTCCAGCGAATATAATAATAATCACAAAAAAGGTCGGGAGATGTCGTCGCCGGGTTGAGGCAGGCCGCTGGGGGGCGGCGGCGGTGGCGGCGGGGCCGAGCCGGAGATCAGGGGGAAACGCTTTGAGGCAAAGTTTCGGATTTTGAGGAGGGGGCTTTAGAGGAGGTGAGGCGGGTGGTTCAGGCCGCAGACGGCGGGATCAGTTAGTTGCGGCCAGCCCGGCCGGCCGCTCCGTCTGCTCGGGGATATTCATGTGTGTTTGTACCATTAGAACCCAGCTCTGCAACAGCTCTCCTTTCCTCCCCTCGTCTTTCTCACCCTCTCACACTCTCTGACTCTCTCTCTCTTCTTGAGCCAGCGGCACTGTAAATATTGTGTCTTATATATCTGGAACGCGGGCTGGAATGAGAGGGGAGCGGTTGGGCTGCTGCTGTTATTAAGGCAACCTTGTGTGGAATGCACCACTCCTGCGTGTACGTGTGTGTGGGAGCGAGACGCTGGGAGCGAAAGGTGAGAGAGCAACGGAGAGGGAGGAGGAGTGTAGGGTGTGGTGGTGGGGTAGTTAGGACTAGCTCACCGACGGTCTCGGAGCAGTTGAGAGAAAGACAGCAGAAAAAAAAACACGTTGTCGCGAAGAAAATGCGAGGTCGGGAGTTATGGTGGTTTGAAAGTTGACTTGTGGCAGACGAGTTTCAGGGAATAGTTGGAGGAGTATCCCGCCGTGTCCTCCCACTCTGCCTCTGTAGCCATCAAGGTGAGAAATAAAGGTGCCATTATAATGTGTGTATTTTTAAAATGCCCCCAACCCCTTTTTTTTCTCCGAAAAATTAAATATCTTGTTGTGACGTGAGTGGGTGTCTATCGCCGACCCCTAACCGTCCCTGGCCGTCCGGCACCGCGGCTCGTATCTTATCGAACGCGCTCCCGTCAGAAGCGCAGCCCACGGCCTATGGGGCGCCTATGGGGCGCCTATGGGGCGCCTATGGGGCCCATGGCCGGTGACCCGCCGCCGCCGCCTGGTTTCATTAACATCCCCCCCCCCCCCCACCCGGCCGCCCGCTGGTGCGTATCATAAGGTTACAACGTTTGCGCTCAACTTGAACAAGGTTTGTTCTCACGGCCGAGTAGCACTCCAGACGGGTAATTGGCGACATCCTTCTCGTAAACAAAGCGAAAAGTGGGCGAATAACACCGAGAGTCGGTGGGGGGGACGATAGAATGCGATGCCCTCCCCTTAAAATCTCGCGACCCGCGCCGCGGAGCAGCCAGTGGATCACGGTTTCTGAGCAGCAGGGAGAGGTTACTTATTCAACAGGCCGGTCCCCTCCGGATGCAGCCGCCGCCACCGCAGCAGCAGCAGCAGCAGCACCGGTGCCGAGAGGGGTTCCCGCCAAAACGGGTTCACGACTTGGCAACGCGCCCTTTTTTTTAAAAAAAAAAAAAAAAAGCTGAACGTAAGGGCGGTGTCAAAACTTGAAAATAATAATGATAAGCAGATAGCTACGCAATCTTTGCAATCTTTCTTTACACTCTCCCACTCTCTCTCTCTTTTTCACTTTTTTTTTGTTTTCGTTTTTTGGTTTGTTTGTCTCGTATTGATAACGGCGGCAGCGAACGTCAGGGCGTGGCGGACGGTGCCCGGTGGTGGCCCTATAGGCCGGGGCCCAGGCCGTGCTCCGTGCGTGTGCCGGGCGGTCCGAGCCCCGCCGCGCCCTCGGCGCCGAACGTATCGGCAATGTAAAACCTGTGCTGCCGGCCTTTCTTGCGTGCATTATTCAATACCACATTAATTTGGAAGCGCGACCGCGCACACGGGAGCGCGCGGTCCGCCGCCGCCGCCGCCGCCGCCGCCGCCGCCGCCGCCACAGCCTTTTATTTTCACGGCGAACAGCCGCAACTGGCAGCGAAATCCACACGCCTCATATCATTCAGGCCGCACGACGGGCCGCGTGAAAATCCTGGAGGCCCCCCCTTCCCCGCCATGCACTTTGTGAAATACACACGTGAGATTATGGTTCCTACGCGAAAAACGGGGCCGCGTGCGGGCGGCCGCGGGGGGCCTCGAACGCGGTGTGGGGGACACAGTCCGTGGCGGAGCGGCTGTCGCGCATAATGGGAGCGTCCGGCGAACGGCGGGGCGAGGAGGTTTCAGTGAAAGTAAGACGCCGCGGTGCCCGGTTGGTCCCCCGGCGCCTGCAGCTGCTGCACGGATAGGACGGGACGCAGCGGCGGCGCTGGCGTGGAGCGCCCGCGGACGGCGGGGTAGGCCGGCCCGCACGACATGCGGGTGCGGCGGGTGCCTACCCGGCAGGCGCCCCTCCTCCTGTGGCCTCGACTCAAGGGGGCATTTTCTGGGATACGATATCCCGCAAAAGCACTAGCTCCGTCTCTTGCTGTCTCGCGCGTCCGGCCGAGCCAGAGAGAGAGAGAGAGAGAGAGAGAGAGAGAGAGAGAGAGAGAGAGAGAGAGAGAGAGAGAGACGGAGATAGTGCGTTGCGGGATTGCAATCCTCGTGTGAGGTGGACTGTCCCTATACCGTCACGCCCAGATTTTCCTGACACGTAATTTCTGTCGAGGTTGGCGCCAAGATACAGTCGGCGAGATTCCAAACAAATTACTTAAAAGAACAAATCAATGTTTTTAAAATGAGCTCATATAAGCGCGCAGCTAGAATTCAGTCTGCTCAAGTTTTTCTTAACTTAAAAAAAAAACTTCACCAGGATCTGGTCGTGACACCTTGTTAGTCTAGGGCGCTTAGATCTGGGGGCTTTTTGGGTGCGGCCGCGGGACGATAGCGGCGTTACATGGCAATGAAAGAGAGAGAGAGAGAGAGAGAGAGAGAGAGAGAGAGAGAGAGAGAGACCCCACCGCCGCAGCGCCTGCCCCGTCACATTACACGACTCGACATATTTCATAAACGCAACAGGTTTTTTTCGGTCCTTTTGCTTTTCTTTTGAGAGATGGCGACGACAAATTGGGATGGTGGGTGGGCGGGGCGGCCTCAGCGGAAACACGTCTTACAGGTGAGGGAGCAGATGGTGGCCGGGACGGCCGGGCCCGCCTGGGACAGCCTTGCGGGGCCTGGGTCTGCCCGCCGCGACGTGCCCCAATGGTTTCTTAAACGATTTTTAGTTTTTTAAATTTTGGAACGTCGTCGAAAAGTGATTTTTTTTCTCTCCAGTTTTGAGGAAGTGGGAGAGACTTGCGGGAACCTCAACTGCATAGAGTTTTGCACGGGATGAGTATTCGGGCAGAAGGCGACCGGGGGGTTCATATTCCTGGTCCGAAGTGTCGTGCGGCGGCCTCCACAGGATTCCGTGTGTTGTGACAGGTCGGCGCTGTGTCCGGATGCGCCCCGCGGCCCGCTCCGTCAGCTCACCTGTGCGTCTTGCTGGTGGTCCTGTTGGAGTCGTCAGGCGGCTAGCGGCATGACCACCCTGTCAGTGACAGTGCCGTCTGCTCGCCCCCGCTGTCTGTCGCCGTCTGTTGCCGTCTGTTGCTGTCTGTTGCGCGCCCGCGGCTGGCTGGCTGGCTGGCTTGGCCTCGATGTTCGCGCAGCCCTGTCGCGCGGCTGACGCGCTGGACCCGTCACTGACAGCGGCCACTGACAGGTCACTGACAGGTCACTGACAGGTCACTGACAGGTCACTGACAGTGTCACGGGGAGGGGGCGCTTCGGGGCCCCGAAGCGTCGTGTGGTGCCGCGCGCCGATCTCCTGCTCCCGTCGCCCGTTCGCAAATGGGGATGGCGGCACACCGCGATACGTTATAACCCACCCCCACCCCTCCTGCTGTCCGGCCCCCCCCCCCCTCCGGCCGCCCCGCCCCCTCCCCGCGCCGCCCCCGACGCGCGCGCGCGCCCGCGCTTACACACACACCACCCACTCGCGGAGCCTATCCAACTATCTACCCAGCGTGCCCCCCCCCCCCCCCGTTGTCCTCCCGTGCAAATCCGCAAACTTGTCCCCTCCGCGTTGTCTCCCGTATCATCTCCAAACGACTCCGTTCCTTGTCCCCCCCCCTCCCCCTCCTGGCCCGCCCCTGGGCCCGCCCCTGCGTCGGCGCGCCCCTGGGCGCAGTGGACGGCGCACACACGCGGGCCGCGCCACGGGGCGCCCACGGCCGGACACGGCGGCGTCTGCGCAGTTTTTGATGGGCTTTTTAATTGTTTTTCGCGCCACTTAAATTGAATATGTCCCGTAATGCCCGGGTCACCTGGGCGGCGGAAATCGCGTGCGTGTTTTGGCAGGAGGTTTTGACAGCTAGACTCCCCCCCCTCGCTCTCTCGCTCTCTTTCTCCCTCCCTCTCTCTCCCTTTCTCTCTGTGCGCCGCGGGTTAGTGACCCACTGAACAACATAGTTAGTCGCTATTTGAATGCTGCTGCTGCTGCGGGAGGGACGCGGGTGAAATCACGAGCACAATACACACAATACATCGTACGTCGTTTTATTTCACTGTCGTCTGGCTGCACATACACTCGGTGGGAAGTATTTGCAGGGCTCCGAAGCACTGCCCATAACCTGCTGCTGCTGCTGCTGCTCGCCGCATGTAGACGAGTCAACCTATCAAAACCACTCTGTATGCGGCTCCGTCCCGCTCGCGGGAGCTGCTGTGTGAGATTAAATGAAATATAACGATTCCCCCCTCCCCTCCTCCCCTCCTCCCCTCCCCGCCTGCTGCTGGGCGGGAATGTGTCAGGCGGATCCCTGCTATGCGAATGTAACGCGCGGCGGACGGTAGTAAAAAGTAGCGCCGCAAGGCGAAGTGCGGCGAGGCGAGGCGCGGTGTGCGGGGCGTGGCCAGCGGCTGCCGCGGTTACCCTTAAGTTGTCCCGCGCGCACGTCACACTTCCGGTTCTGCCGCGGTACACTTCCGTTGTTTCCCGGCAAGCAGGTTCGCCGGGATACCCTATCGCCGCCAGGTCCGACGCCACGCGTCACGCCAGGTCACGACACGACACGCCACGCCACGCCACGACCCCCCGCGGAGTCGTTAGCACGCGGGAGGCGGCAGCAGCGGGCAACACAAATTGATGGTGTCACGTGCGGTGCCTCGCGTCACACGAGTGACGCAGCTTCGTCCATCACCCTGGCATACCGCTGCCGCCGCTGCCGCCGCCGCCGCCGCCGCCGCCGCCGCTCCGCCCTCTGTGCTTGCTTCTTTCCTTTCCCGCGCTTTCTCGGATGCCTAATCATTTCGTGTGGGCAATTCCACCGCCCCTCCCTCCCCCCTCTCTCTCCATCTCTCTCTCTCTCTGTCTCTCCACTTTTCATCTCCCTCACCCCCTTGTTGTTTTCTGGTTTTTGTTGGTTTTTTTTTTTAAGTGAAAATTTATTGATGAGCGGGCGCGGTGAGCGCGGCTTCTTACGTCGCATATGCCGCCGCACGTGTGTGTGTGTGTGTGTGTGTGAGTGTGTGCGTGGGCTCGGAGGACGACAGCGTCACACAGCCGACGTGTCCCGCTTTTTGTCGTGGCTACGCCTGTACCCACTATTCCCTTCCCTGATTTATACATTATACCAGCGCGCCGAAGTAAACGACCGGGAAACTCTATTAAATGAAATGGTAACGAATGTAATACAATATAAGTGTGGTGATCTCTGCCGGCTCAGCCCAGCGTCAGCAGCATCACGTTCCTGCCGCGGTGCTGCGGGTGCTCGGGGCTTGGCCCGCGGTGGCGGCGGCTCCGGTTCCCCGCGGCGGCGGTGGCGGTGGCGGTGGCGGCGGCGACGCGCAGGAGGTGGCCGTCGTGGCGGCCGCCGTGGTGGCCGCCGACCGCGGCCGCCGCCTCGCGGTGCTCGCCGCGCGCCCGGCCCGCGCTGTACTCGCGCGCGAGGTCCTTGACGAGGCGCAGCAGGATGTTGGCCAGCGCCCTGCCGTCCGCCCCCGGGCTGCACGTCGGCGGCCCCGCGGACACGGCGGACACGGCGGACATGGCGGCGGCGGCCGAGGTGAGCAGCGGGCAGGAGGGGCCGCCTGTTGCCGCCGGCCGCACCGTCCGGGGCGGCCCCTCACCCGCCGCGGCGCCGCGGAGCTGCAGGCGCGGCGGCAGCCACGCTACCGGCGCCCTCTTCTTCTTCTTCTCCGCTCCTCCGGGACCGGGTTCGATACCCGGCTGCGGCCCCAGACCTGTCGACAGCCAACAACACGTTAAGTAGTGGCGGCCCGCCCCCGCCCCCTCCGCCTCCTCCTCCCCCGCTGCTCGCCGGCTTACCCGCGTGCGTGTGCTCGGCCCCGGCCCCGCCGAGCACCGCCCCCGGCCCGGACCTCCGCCCCCGCGTTGGCGCAAACAGGGTTTCGAGGCGGAAGGCTGGCTTTTCCCGGTGGCCGCTGCCGCCTCTCGTCCTGCCGCCGCCGTCTGTCTACACGACGAACACGTGACCGTGACAAGGGGCGGCCCTCGGTGTTGCCCTCCCCCGCCGTCCGCCGCGCCGGCTCCCCACCTCCCCGCCCGCGGCCTACCTGGTACAGGGCGCCGCCCTCCAGCAGCGCCTCCAGGCCGTCGCGGAGCCCCAGCGCCCACAGCGGCGCCGGCGGCCGCCCGCCGTCCTCATCGGCGTCCTCCCGCCGCCCGCGCTGCCCCACGAAGCGCGCGTTGAGCCAGTGCCCGTCGTCCTGGCCCGGGGTGACCGGGGGGTCGGCACCCGCGCCGTCGTCCTCGTCATCGTCGTGGACGTCCGGTCCCACGACCTGGAAGCCGGCCACCTCGGCGTAGTGGCGCTCCGCGGCCGGCGTGCACCCCGACGCCGTCCCCGCGTACGACCGCCGCTCTCTCTGCAAAGCAAAAAGCGCACACGCAATCTCTGCAGTTGTTGGAAGTAAATTGGCAGATGTGCTTCGTATTCGCCAGTATTCGCTCCACCTCCTTGACGTTTGCCTCTCTCTGTCTCTCTGTCTCTTTCTTTCTCTTAGACCCGCCAACCTTGCCGCGCACCGGCGCCCCCCCCCCCCCCCCCCCGCTGCGAAGTACGTCCCGTTGCGATCAGCGCCGCTAATCGGGTTAGGTTAGGTAGCGGCGCCCGCGGGGAGGTGTGAGCGCGGGCGGCGGCCTGCGCCAGCCCCTGGGAGGCGGTGGGCGCGCGCCCGGCCCCCTCCTCTCCCCTCTCACCGAGGGGATGAATGGGATTTGACCTGGCCGTCGCTGCAAAGCTCTCTCTCTCTCTCTCTCTCTCTCTCTCTCTCTCTCTCTCTCTCTCTCTCTCTCTCTCTCTCTCTCTCATCGTGTTTCGTTCATCGACGCCATCGATACTCTTGGATCGGCGGCGGCCGTGCGGCTGCGTCCGCGCCGCTGCTGTGTGTGCGGTGTCGTTGTCTCTGTCTCTCTCTCTCTGCCTCAGCGCGACGGATGGAGAGAGAGAGAGGGAGAGAGAGAGAGAGAGAGAGAGAGAGAGAGAGAGAGAGAGAGAGAGAGAGAGAGAGGGAGAGAAAGGATGAGAGAGGGGTCTGCGGACGCGTCGCGAGCCTTTTGCTATCGCGTTGCGCACCCGGTAGGTCGGCCAGGGGGGGGGGGGGGGGGAGAGGTACCCGTCCTGCCCTCCCCTCCCGTTATCCTTCCGTCCGCACCAGAATAAAATGAAACGCCGCGGCAGCCCATTTCGTCCGACCGTGACCCGCTCGAGTGTTCCGACTGAACCGCACCGCGAGTCCTTATCCAAGCTCATTTATCGCGGCTTTTTTTTCTTCGCACCGACGCGATACCGTTCGGCCAGGTCAGACCGGGGGAGGACTGCGGGGCCGAGGTGCCGCTCCTGCCCGCCTCCGTGGAGGGCCCCCCGTCCGTGGAGGCCTTCGCCGCGTCCACGTCGACACGTGTACCGTCCGGCCGTACCGTACCGGACCCGGCACCGGCACCCGGCCCGCGCCTATGCTCTCCGCCCCGGTCCTGAATATTGAAACCCTGCGCCGCGGGGGGGCCAATTAAACGTTGATGAAGTCCGGCCCTGCGAAACGCGCACTCGGCCGCCGTCACCGCCGTAAAGGTCACGAGAATATAAGGCGCCGCGCCGGAACGGGGCCGACGATTTCTCTCTTTAAATTGGGTATTCTTTCCCCACCGCATTTTATTATTTGCGGCCGATCTTTTTTTTTTTTTGTTTTTCACTTCCCCCCTGGCGGTGCCTGCTTGCCGGTTCTATTCCTGCCGTAGGCGGGGAGTATGCCGCACGGGCCGGGCCTCTCTCTCTGTCTCTCCCTCTCCCTCTCAAACCCTCTCTCTCTTTCTCACAGTCGTTGTCGTCGTCGTGCAGGTTCGGGGCCTCCCCGTCCCGTCCCGGTCCGTACTACTCATCTCCCCAATCGAATTACCGCCTCGCGATCTCTCTGGTCCCGGCCGGCGCGGCGCCCACGACTTGGCTAGGCTAGGCCCGCTGACGCCGCTGCTCACACCCCGTCTCACGCCGCCCTCACCGCCTTGTCTCCCCGGACTCAGGTGGCGGTGCGGCGCTGCACGCTGCCGAGTCCTGGCCGGCCCGGACGGGGCCTCATCACATGAGTGCCCCACCGCCGCCGCCGCCGCCCGCCCCACTGTCCCACGCACACGTTTGCCGTCGGCGCGGGTCGGCGGCGTCACAAAAGAAAAAGTAAAACCCGCCCGAGAGGGTACGGCGCGCCGCTCACCTCCGCACCTGTCGGGGCCGCCCGCTGCTCCGCGCCGTCCCCGCCGTGGACGCGGTGGCCGACCAGGACGGCGACCAGCAACAGCAGCAGCAGCAGCAGCGACGGCGGCGGCAGCATCGTGTCGACGCGCGGCGGCGCGTCGCTCGCCGTCGACCTCCTCGGTGGCGGCCTCGACGACGTGCCTCGCGGGGGGCGGCCGTGCTCGCGACTGAGGGCTGGCCGCCGGTCAACATGGCCTTATATCGTGTGTTTGGCCCCGGCAAAGCCCCTTGGGGTGCACCCTTTTCCTGCGGTCGGTCTGGAGTGGTGGGGCCACCGACCACGCCTACGCGCGTGTGTCGTGTGTGTGAGAGAGAAAGAGAACAAAAGGCACTCGAGGTGCAATTGCACCACGATGTTGGCACAGTCTAATTTACAATTTGTTCTTTGTGTTGCAGAAACGCGGTTCTACTCGTCGTCACGTCGTAGATCAAAAGCGCCCGGTTCACATGTTTTTAAATTTCTAAATTAAAAGAAAAAAAATGGTACGTTGTCTAATAACGAAGTCACAAGATTCGCTGGCTCTGATGAATTTGTCTTAAACCGTTGATTAAGTCGTCCCGTTTTATTTATTATTTTTTTTGTTGTAGAAATTTCGTTTTTGTGGAGATGGGGACTGTCCAGACTGGGTGCTGACGGAGATAACGACCCTCACCCTTTTGGTAAGCTAACAGCTCACCTAGACAGACAGTGTATGTGTGTGTGTGTGTGAGAGAGAGAGAGAGAGAGAGAGAGAGAGAGAGAGAGAGAGAGAGAGAGAGGGGGGGGGAGAGACTGGCATTGGGCAGGGCCGTCGTGTTGAAATCGGTCTCAACTGGTTTCCGCGATGGTTTGTTTTTCCCCGCTGGCCGCGGCTCGTCGCCTCGCCTCTATGTGCTCCCTTCTCTGTCCCGCAGACCTCCATCAAGATGAAACTCCTCTGCGGACTGGTGGCCAAGTCGATGGCCGGGGAAGACTTTGACGTAAGTGCCTCGCTGGCCTTCGGTCGCATCCCCCGCGGCCCGGCTCCGGGACCGGGATGGGCTCGCCTCGGGCTCGATCCACCTCCGCGCCGCCGCGCCGCCGCGCACCGCATCCACCCCAATCTTCTCTATCGCCCGAAATGACATTGAAAGCACTTTTCAACAACACAACTTTTTTTATTTTTATATGTATATGTTGTTTTAAAGCAGAGGCTCTTCAGAGTACACACGTATTTATATCTCCTGTTTTGCTTGTTTCCCCCCTCCTGTCCGGCAGTTTGAACGCGCCAAAACGCTGACCGGCGACGCCAAGTTGGGTGAGTAAACATAAATATATGTCGAGGCGCGGCCCGGGCCTCCACGGCCTCCACGGCCTCCACCGCCGCCGCCGCCGCTGTGTGTTGGCCCATGCAAAGTTTTGCAGGGGGTCGAAGTTTGGCGTAGTCAGTCGGACCCCGCAGTGCCAGCGCGCTCCGCTCTCGGATTCTTCTCCTCCCGGACGAGTCGATGTGATTGTGAGGTGGTGGTGGTGGTGGTGGTGGTGGTGGAGCCGCGTGTGGGGGCTGGTGGCTCATGCCGGGGCTCTCATGCTCCGCTCATAACGGTGCCACAAAGGGTGCGAGAGAGAGAGAGAGAGAGAGAGAGAGAGAGAGAGAGGAAAAGACTTTGTCCCCCGTGAAGCCTTTGAGGACGCCGCTCTGCGCGCGCTCTCCCCCCGCGCGCGCGTCCAAAACTACTTCTTGCCTGCATGAAACAAAACAAAGGGGCGTCCCGCGAAAAGTGTTGGGGCGGCCGGCCCCCTGGCGGCATCGGTTCGCGCGCCACGCCGTGCCGCGTCTCGCAGTGCCGCCAACGGCACGCCCGCATGATTTCCGTTGGGGCACAACGTTCTTATTCCCTCCACTGCCTTGTGCAAACACCGCCCCCTCTCCTCCGCCGCCCTCCGCCTTCCCTCTCCACCCCTTCACTGTTTCCAACCCTATGACCGGCCACCACCACCACCACCACCACCACACAAGCCATGGCACTTTCAGACGCCCATCGTCTTTCATAAAGTTTTAAAATTCAAAAATGACAAATGAATAAATAAAATAATGCCGAGATGATTTGGGTTTTGCTCAAGCTTCCCCCCGCTGCTGTGTGCGCAGGCGAGGCGGACGTGCGGGGCGCCGTGGCGGGGCTGCGCTGGCTGCTGGGCTCGGCCTCGCGGTCCGACGTGGACCCGGACTCGTTCTCGTCGGAGCTGCAGCAGCTGGGGCTGCCCCGGGAGCACGCCCTGGCCGCCTCCAAGGTGTTCCGGGACCACACCGCCGCCATCCGCGCCCACCTCCGCCGGACCAAGGCCCACCTACGGAGTGAGTGTCAAACCTTGTTAAAAATTAACCACTTTTTTCCCGAATGTGTAGTGGCTCTATAAAGTCATATATTGGAGTTGGCATTGATCCCTTGGTTTTGAAACGGCAGCGTCGATCTTGGAGGAGGCCTCGTGCTCCGCGGTCGCTTCCTCGTCGAGGACCTCCGACGGCGCGGAGCCTGCCGTGGACCCCCTTTTCTCTCTGAACCTGACGGTGCGGGACTGCATCGCCGAGCGCACCAACGGCCACCAGATCACCATGACACGGCTTCAGCTGCAGGAGCTCCTGGAAGGTGAGCGCTTGCGACTCGCCGTCGTCACTACCCTCGCGGCGATACTCCTCGCTCGAGCGCTCCGTGTGGCCGGCGTGGGGTATCGCCACGAGGACTCTGCCGCCTGGCTGCGTGTCGGTGGGTAGGCCGGCCCGGCGGACGTGCGTGCTGCGCGGGCCGGCCTACCCTCACGGCGGCGTGGCAGACTCGTGACGCGTTCTGATCTCTGATTTCTGTTTCAAAACACTTCTCCTCGTCTGTTCCAGAACTCAAATTCGTCATGGCGGGAATGGAGATGGAGGCTTCAGAAACCGAAGACAGGGTGTGACATTCCGCGTGTGTCCGTTCATTCATGTATCTGTTCATTCCATTCCTTATGTATATTAATAGGCGCATTTGAAATAAAAGTTTTCTGAACTGAATATTTGTTTCATCTTTGTGTTTGAACTGTGTCACCCACCTCAAACGTAGTTAACTAAGACCTCCTCAGTCTCACACGTCCTTTTTTTTTCAAAATCCGGAACGCAAAAATTTTAATCTCAACAAAGCTATAGGCTTTGTAAATTTTCAATATTTTTTCGAAGAAAGTTAGATGCTCCTCGTGTCACATGGTGAAGTGGGTTGTGGTTTAGTAAAATAACAATACACAATTGACAAAATTATCCAGTTTAATAACAACAGATGTTTGTGGTTCTGTAGCACACGAGGCAACGAAATATTTACTTAGAGTAATTTATATGTAATCAAGAATTTATTTCATACATGATATAAAAGGCTTAAAAGATTGCAACACACTTAGACACAACAAAGGTTGTCACTCTAAAGGTTGAAAAATGGAAAATTTACATCTGATAAGGATAGCTAACTTACATATGTAAAGGACGAAAAAAGATATGTAAACTATATAAGCTCAGTCTTATCCTTACTTCAGTGGAAGGGAACATCATAATAGATTAAGTTAAATAATTGTTATAAATATGTACAGTAAAAGCCAGGTTTCTTTGGATAGAACTGCTCACTCACATTGAAGTAAGGATATTAGACCAGATTAGCTGCTATGATAGAGAAAGATTTAAAAAGGACCACTCCACCTGGGAGCTAGGGCATATCATGAGATGAAGAATAAATTAATGTGCTTACAATGGAAATTGGTATAAAATCTGACACGCGCAGAGAAAAGTGTTATTAAATAAAATTGTACTTAAACGTGTTCATAAAAAAGTATCACAGAAGGTTTTGTTATGACTAGAATGGGCAACAACAACATCAACAATAACAACATTACCTTAACAAAAATTACCTTTCCAAGGCTTAAAATATTTATTGAAAAAAAAAAGAAAACTTCCAAAGGGATAAAATAATGGGAATGAGAGAGATTCAATGAAATAAAATCGATAAGAAGTAACTGTCAACTTGCGTCCAATCACTTGGGTCATGACACGATTTTCCTATGTCCTACTATGTTGAAATTTACAAAAGGGCAAACAAACCATGTTTGCCGGGCTCGGGCTCGAGCGTAGCGCAGTGCTGATGCAGATGGCAGGGGTGGAGGCACGGCGCAGAGGCCGCCCCGTCCGCCGCCAGCAGCGGCTCAGTCCTCCACGGTCTCATCAGCCAGTCATGTGCCTCCGGGGGAGCGGAGGGGAGCCGGGGGGGCTCCCCGCGGCCACGCCTCTCTCCTCCTCCCGCCCTCTCACGCTCACTTCCAGAACCACGACAGGCGCCGGAGGACCGTCTGCTGCGTGGGCAGCGACGCCCTGGGCCTGGGCCTGGACGTGGAGGGACTGAGGCCTGGAGGAGGGCCCCCGGAGGCAGGCTCGGGCTATGACTTCCACACTTTGAGCTTCCGCAGCGACATCTTGTTCTTGAGGCTGGACATGGTCGACTTGAAGTCGCCGTCCCGGCCGTCGTCGTCGCTGAGGGTCTCCCCCTCGGAGTGCACCTCGCGGCTGCGCTGGCCGATGCTGCCGCTGGCGCCGGCCGCCGCCGCCGCCGCCGCGCCCCCGGCGCTGCCCCCGCGCGCGCTGCCCCCGCGGCCCTGCCGCGCCGTCGGGTCGGACAGCGCCTCCTGCACGGGGGTCTTGGTGGCGCCGGCGGCGCGCGAGGCCGCCTCGTCCAGCACCTTGCGCACCATGTTCTGCGTCGCGTTGCGAATGTAGTTGACGCGCGACTTGCGTGACGCCTGCGGCGTCACCTCGTCGCGCTCCCGCAGGATGAAGCGGCCCATGGTCTCCCAGTGCGCCTGCGTGCAGTACACGTTCTCCTCGTCGGCGAGCACCCGGTAGTGGCGCGTGGCGCTGCCGCCCGCCGCCGCGCCCGCCACGCCCCACTCCAGCTCCTCGACCAGCACGAAGCGGGTGGGGTCCTCGAGGCGGCGCGCCTTGACGAGTGCCTGCGCCAGCACGTCCTGCGCGCACGCCGAGCGCGGCGCCTTGAGGATGGCGTACGGGATCTCGGGCGACACGTTGTACACGCACACCATGAAGTTGTCGTCCTCGTCCCACGTCTTGCTCTCGGTCTTGCTCTCCGCCTTGCTCTCGTTGTTGGCGCGCCGGCCCGACGCCGTGCTCCGGATGGAGGAGAGCCAGGCGCGGCTGCTGGGGTCGTCGCCGATGCGCTTGAGCAGGAAGCGGCCCGCGCCCTGCCACGCCGCCTGCGCCTGCAGCGGCCGCTCCGTCACGTCCAGCACGCGCTGCGCGGCCGGCTCGTCCTTGCCCTTCTTCTCCCAGGACCGGGCCACCTCCTCCACCAGGATGTAGTCGTGCACCTTGTCCGCGCCCAGGCCGGCCTTCTGCAGCGCCTGCAGCACCACGTCCTGCGTCGTCGAGTCCTGGGGGACCGGGAGGGGAGGATCATTAGCAACTCGCATAGTCGTCGGCGCCGCCATCGCACACCCCGGCGTCCGAGTCCTTACCTGCGTGATCTTGAGGATGGTGGACTCGTCCGGCACCACGCCGTACACCACGAGGAAGAACATCCTCCGCTTGAGCGGCACCAGCGGCACGGTCTTCTTGCTCTCCTCCGCGCTGTGCGCCTGCTGCCGGGGCAGGATGGCCAGGGTGCCGGCCCCCGCCGCGGCCAGCGCGCTCGCGCCGCTCTTGGCCGCCGCCACGGCCGCGGCCGCCGCCTCGCCGTCCTCGAGCGCCGACTCGACGCTCTCCTCCTCCGTGCGGGAGTAGATGAAGAGCGTGGAGAGCGGCAGCGGCTGGTTCTGCATGCTGCGCAGCCGCAGGTGGCGGTACCCGGGCCGCAGGCACTTGAGCGGCACCACGCGCTGCGCCAGGATGTGGTTCGTGGCCACCTCCTGCACGGTGAAGCGCAGGAAGGCCAGCTCGCGGAACATGATGTGGAACGTGAACTCGTTGTTCCAGATGGGGTTGAGCGCGTTCCGCTGCACCACCTGGGCGACACAAGGACAAGGGTGAGGTCATGCCGGCCGGGTCACCGGGTCACCGGGTCACCGGGTCGCCGCACGCGGGCTTACCTTGGTGCGCTGCTTGGCGTAGTCGGCCTGGATGCCGACCACCTCCACCTCGACGAGCACGCTGGAGAGCAGCGCGCTGGGGCACACCCACTGGCCGGAGATGACGTGCAGCGAGAGGTGCGCCGAGTGCAGCCCGTCGAACTCCTTGTCGTAGGGGTTGAAGCGGCGGTACATCATGTGCGTGCGGTCCCACATGAGCGACGGCTTCATCACGAACCCGCACCGCCCGTTCTGCTCGAACATGGCGTGGTTGAGATGGACGTGCAAGTCCTCCGTCTGGTAGTTGAGCGCCACCATCTGGATGCCGAAGCACCAGTACACGATGGGGTTGAAGTTGGAGGAGTCGATGCGCATGCCCGCCGGGTAGGTGCGCATGAGCTGCGTCTCGGTGTGCGCCAGGACGGCGAACGGCTGCTTCCGGCACAGCTTCTTGGCCGAGTTCTCGTTGAGCGAGCTGCACTGGTAGCAGGGGTGGTAGGGGTTGACGCGGCCGGGCCGCGGCGCCAGGGCCAGCGGCTGCGGCGGCGGCGGCTGCTCCAGCGCGGCCAGGCTCCCCGCCATGCCGCCCCCGAGCCCCAGACCCGCCCCCGCCGCCAGACCCGCGACCCCGCCCCCCGCCGCGGGCGGCCCCTGCGGCGCCTGCGCCCCGGACGGCGGCGTGGCCGGCGTGCTGGACGCCAACACCAGCGCCGGCTGCGTGGCCAGCCCCGCGGCCGCCTTCTGCATCATCTTGGTGGCCGCCATGCTGCCCATGGCCGCCATCGGGGCCATCGGCTTGGACTTGTTCTTGATGGAGCTGTTGGGGCTGATGGTGTTGAGGCCGCGGAACTTGATGGCCTGGATGTAGATGACCAGGTCGGACAGCTCCTTGGCGATCTGCGACGACTGCTTCTTGAGCTTCTGCGGCCCGAACTCGTCCTCCGTCGGGATGCCCCAGTCGATGCGGCCGCCCACGCCCGGGATGATGACGTCCACCTTGCTGTGCGGCACCAGGGTGCTGTCGTGGCTGGAGACGGAGTCGGTGCGCGGCGGGCCGGGCCCGGAGCCGTGGCCGCCTGCGGGACAGACACGCCGGGTCAGAGGCCGCTCTCAGCCCGCACCTACCCGACGTCACCGCCGCCGTCGTGCCGTACTCACCCTCCAGGTTCTCGTCGTCGTCGTCGTCATCGTCGTCGTCATCGTCGTCGGAGAAGTCGTTGGCGGAGCCGCCCGACGTGTTGGAGATGATGGACGAGGCCCTCGGCTGCTTGGTGGACGCGCCCCGCGAGTGCGGGCCGGGCTGCCCGTGGCCGCCCAGGGCCGCGGGCCCGGACCCCGCGGGGGCGTGGCCCCGCGGCAGCCCCATGGGCGGCGGCACGTCCACCAGCAGCTTCTTGTTCTTGATGAGGATCTTGAAGCGGAGCTGCGACGGCGACGGCAGCTGCGGCTCGTCCGTGAAGTCGGTCTCGAACATGTACTTGGATACGAGCTTGTCTCCGAACACCGTCTGTCCAAAACAAAAAAAAAGATTAATTACACGGAGCGATAAAAAATATTTTTAAATTGTCTGCGACAAGTGACTAACGCGCGTTGCCGGTCGCCTACCCGCCGCTGGACCCACCTGGAAGATGTGCGCCATGCGGGCCTGCTGCGGCAGCGAGCAGTGGTTCTCAATGGACAGGATGACCGGATACGGCGAGGTGACGAACGCCGACTTGTTGATGGCCTCGACGACGGACCGGAACGGGATCTTGGTGGTGAAGGTGTGGCCGTGGTAGATGAGCGGCGTGCCGTCGTCGCCGTCCCAGCAGTCGAGCTCCACGCAGCGGCACCCCGTCAGCAGCACCTGGCTGTATAGCTCCACCGAGGACTCGCCCTTGAGCTGGTGCCCCGTCAGGTACGTGTTGTGGCTGGACGCGATGTAGTAGTGCGACATGGGCTGCTCCATGTCGCCGTCGTCGGGCGCCATGCGCTCGCTCACGAACGCGTAGTTGTCCTTGTCCATGAGGAAGCGGGCGAAGCCCTCGAACGAGAGGCAGCACTGCGCGCGCAGCGCCGGGTCCGGCTCGTGCCGCTGCACCACCTCGCGCACCTCCTCCTCCGTACGCTGCTCCAGCTGCTCCGTCTCCAGGAACTTGACGAAGTTGGCGAGCGTGATGACGTGGCTGCGGGACGTGTCCACGCCCGCGCAGTTGTTCACCATGGAGGAGGCGGCGATCGCGTCGTAGATCTTCTTCTTCTGCAGGTTCGTGGTGAAGGTCTTGAGCTCGATCATGTCGAGCGAGCTGTTCCTCGTCAGCAGGCCTGAGGGAGAGAGACAGAGACGGCCGTGTGTGAGAGCGAGAAGGACGGGGTGTACCGTCGCGCCGTGGTGGCCGGGGCACTTACCGATCCGCTGCGGCGGCTTGGGCTGGTGCTCCGGGCTGCTCTTGGCGCTGGTGTCGTTCAGGGAGGAGTCGGACATGGACCGGCAGGTGACTGCGTGCTTGTCGAACAGGTCGCGGAGGTCCTTGCGGGCGCGCAGGCTGACCAAGAAAATATTCATTATTTTTTCTCGCTCTACGTTTCTTTCTGATTTTTTTTTAAAAACAGAGTACACACTGATTGGTGACACCAACCTGAAGGACCGGAACAGGGCGACGTAGTCAGCAAAGTCTAGCTGGGTCTCGTTGGTGATGGAGCCGAGGCGGTGCCGCCAGATGGGCTCGCCGCCGGCCGCGCCGCCGACCTTGCCGCCGCCGCCGGCACCCCGGTGCAGGCCGTGCAGGCCGTGCAGCCCGTGGTGCGTGGGGCTGCTGGAGGAGATCTTGTCCAGGTTGTCGGAGGAGCCCTGGGGGCTGGGCACGGCCGCGGACACGCCGTGCATGCCCGGCCGCACCTCCATGTCGCTCGAGATGGATCGCGAGCGGCTCGGCGTGTTGGCCGCCATGGCCGGCGACGTCCCCGGCGTCGGCGACGGGCCCCCCGACGACCCCATGCCCGGGCGGCGCAGGTGCGAGCCCAGGACGCCGTCGTCGACCTGCTGCTTCAGGCTCAGGTCCTTGAGCACGGGGATGTTGCTGATGGACTTCTTCTTCTTGAACTTCATGGAGGCGCCGCGGCGCAGCGTGCCGTTGTCCGGCGGTGACATCCGGCTCACGTTATTGGCCGTCCAGTCCCGGCCGCCGAACACCTGACAGCGAAGGCACCGTAAGTTTCTCATACCAACCCGCAGAAAAATCAAATCAAATCACAAAGTGAGGCACTTGGCGGAACCGTACCCGGATAGCGTCCGCGACCATGGGCCCCGAGCAGTTCTCGTCGAAGTAGAGCTGCAGGTACTGCTCCTTGAGCCAGAACATGCGCCGGTCCGTGAGCTGCATCTGGCGCTTGATGCCGCGCACCACGAGGCTGAGACCCTGGTACCAGGCGCGGCACAGCTGCGGCGGGCACAGCAGGTACAGCACCCGGTTGTCCGACAGGTTCGTGCCGAACACGAGCGCCAGGCAGCAGTCCTGGTTCTTCTCCATGTTGTACCGCTTGAGGGCGTTGGCCAGGTCCGGCTCCAGGTTCTTGTCGCGCAGGCCTGTCGAAGGTTGGTGCATTAGCATAGAGTGTCAAGCCAAAAAAAAAAAAAATCAAGTTTTTCCTTTAAAAAAAAAATGAAAAACCTTGGGGAAAAAAAATCCGTAAAAAATATTTTTAAAACTTTGGGGTGTTGTACTAACCGAGGGCAATCTCCTTGACGGCGGCCAGGTCCAGGTAGCCCTCCTCCAGCGAGACGCCGGCCATCTCCCCGGGGGCCTGCAGCTTGGTGAGCAGGCCGGGCGCCACCGTCTCCTCCGGGTTGGCGGACAGCTGGTAGTCGGCGGATGAGGCGCCGCCCGAGCCGCCCGTCTTGCTGAGGCCGGACCAGGCGGGGCGGCCCCAGGTGAGCGTGGCGCAGGACCGCTCCAGCCGCACGTACACCAGGGCGGTGCGCGTCACGTTGTCCGAGTCCCAGTGCACCGCCGTCGTGCCGTGGTGGAGGATCTGCACCACACAAATCACAGTTATTTTTCCTCTGATTTTTAAAACATTTTTTTCTAAAAATTTACTAATATTTCAGACTTTTTAAAAACTCTTTTTTTTTTTTTGTCGGCGGCAGCTGACCTGCAGGACGTGGTGGTCGATGCCCGAGCTGGAGATGGGGAAGATGGAGACGCCGTGGTCGTGGGCCAGCGGCTGCACGGGCCGGTACGTGTCCAGCTCGAGGGCGTAGTGCCGGTCCTCCGTGTCGTCCACCAGGTAGCCGCGCTCGATGGAGGCCGTGTGGATGCTGAGGTGGTCGCGGCTGGGCGGCGGCTCCCGGGTGCGCGCGTGGTAGTGCTGGTGGAAGCAGGCGATGCGGTCCATCACCGCCTGCGTGCGGTACACCTTGTCCAGGTTGATGAGGCCGCCGTGGCCGATGCGCGTGAAGAAGTGGTCCTCGCCGTTGTAGTCCGAGATGAACTGCGGGCGGAACAGAGGACGCCGTCAGCTCCCCATTGTGTGTGTGTGTGTGTGTGTGTGTGTTCCATATTCGTTTGTCATGACGGTGTTGCTAAACTAGGCGCGACTATCGAGAGGGAAATAGGCGTGGACTTCGGAATAATTTGTTTTTTCAATTTCTGTAAATTTTGGTCGATTTTTGTTTGAATGAATTTTGTGAGTTCGCCGATTGAAATAAACTGAAATACAAATTTTGATTTACGGAGTAGATTTTTTTAAAGAACCTAGTTGCCCCTCGGATCAGTCTCACGTTAAAAGAGGTGTAGCTCAAGGTTCAGAGCAAAATATTGTACGCGACAACTAGAAGAATGAGAAAGAAGAATCAAGGGGGAAAACCTGGCATGCATTATAAGGGCTACTCCTCATAATGCAATCAATATCCAACAAAGTCGCATTCCAAATACTAAAAACAAATTTCGAAAAAAAAAGAAAGGGAGATGTACGGGAATTCCAGATTTCGGAAGATTGAATATCAAACACATTAAACTCGACAGGCTACACACATAAAAGATGCACCATGCTGATTCCAGGAAAAACAACACCAATCTCAACAGGCATAACGGGCAGAACACATAGAATCTAGAGTCTTAGGAGATGGAAGAGTCAAGTGACACGGTCCTTCTAGATCAGGATCGGCGGACACGGAGTAAACATTCCCACTCAACTACGATATTAAAATGCAGACAACACACTCGCACGAACACTACCACTCCTAATAAGGTTATTGAAAATCACAGAACGAAACAAAAACGTGGGGAACGGAAACTGTGCCCGTTGCAAACCTGCGGGACCTCACAGAAAGAAAAAAATCGATAAAAATAGTGGTGTAAAGAAAAAGTTGGTGAAGGGGAGAGGGGGGAGGAGGGTTGCAGCATGCACACGGTGGTGTGAGTGTGAGATAATTGGATGGCGCTGCGCCCCTGGAAATGCCAACGCAAAAGGGAGCGGGGATGAGAAACTGCTGGGAACACACGGCGCGCGGGCCGCATGCCTGTGTATCCTGGTGCGGCCGCAAATGTCACCGCTAAGGCGCGACACTGATCCCCCCCCCCCCTCCGGAAGCCGCGGCCGCCTGTGACAAGGCGGCGGCGCCGCGGGGGGTGCGCCGCGGGGGGTACGCCGCGGGGGGTACGACGGGGCGCCGGGGAGCCTCACGCTGCACAGCACCGCGACACCGCGGCACCGCAAACAAGCAAAATGTCAACTCGTCTGGATGAGGCGGGTCGGGAGGCTCGGGCCCCTGCGGCCGGCGGCGCTGCGGGGGCCGCACTTGATGGGCACGACGACGGCATGATGCCCCGCGCGCACGGAGGTCGATACCTCCCCGCCGCACTTGGCGGCCACGGCCAGAGCTGCACCCCGGAGGGCCCCAGCCTACCCCACTGCCTCAGTAAGCGTGCGACGTTATTTTACATTTTTGTATTTTTTTATGGGGGGAAGGGGTGGGGGCGTTTGTTATGGTGGATCCGCACACACGAAGAAAGCAAATGAAGGTGAGAAAGTCTACAGGGACTACGACATTGGCGTGCAGTGGTGCGGTGGTCGGAGGCATGCATTGCCTCTTACCACTGGCCGGTCTTTCTGCTTGTGGCCGCGCAGGCCGTGGCCGTGACCGTGGCCGTGGCCGTGGCCGTGGCCCTGGGCCGTGAGGCCGGCGAGGCCGGCGCCATGCCCGGCCAGGCCGTGCCCGTGGAGCGCGTGGCGGGAGGTGCTCGTGGAGGTGGACGTGGAGGCCGTCACCCTGGCGGGCGCCATCGGCTGCTCGCTGCTCACCTCCAGTCGGCCGCCCGCGACCGCTTCACCGGAGGCGCCCGCCGACGTCGCCGACGGCGCCCCCAGCGGCACCGAGGCCGCCGCCGCCGACGGCGCGCCCGTCGGCGAGGGCGACGACGAGGAGGGCGCCAGGACGACCAGGCTGGGCGTGTCCTGGACGATCTCGCGCAGCTCGCGCAGGAAGGCGCCGAAGAAGGGCACCACCCTGCACTCGGGCATCGCGAGCGCGCGGTGCAGGGCGCGCTCGTACTCGGCAGACAGCAGCGCCGCCGACAGGAAGTCCAGCACCGGCAGAGCCTCCTTCTCCGTGATGGACAGCCAGAACGGCTTCAGCTTGTCGGACCTGGGAGGGCACAGGGAAGCGCACGGCGTCACGCGGCTGCTCTCTCTCTCTCTCTCTCTCTCTCTCTCTCTTTCTGTCCCTCTCTGCAGGGTGCACACACGAGAGCTCGATCTCGGCTCCTCGAAGCCCGCCGTCTGCTTGCACGCCGGCCGACGACGTCCCTCGAAGCAGCTCGCGAACCCGGGGGCAAGTAGTTTCCGCCGGCCTACAGCCTCTCAAACAGCTGAAGGCCGAAAGAAACCCCTTCCCCAGGGCCGCAGTCCGGGAGGCGAGCGGCGTGCGGGGGCCGGCGCTGCTGCCGCGTCGCTGCTCAGGAATAATCACGCCGTGCACACGCATGCCAGGACCCAGGACCCGGGACCCGGGGCCGCCACTCACTTGAGGCCGGCGACGATCTCCATGGCGCCGTTGAAGTTGCCGATGTTCCAGCAGGACAGGCCGACCCGCAGGATGCAGGACAGGTAGGCCTTCCGCTCCTCGTGCGTGGGCTGGGAGATGATGAGGTTCGTCACCCATGACGACACCTGCGGGCGGTGCGGGGAGGACGGAGTCAGTCAGAGGACGGCGAGCGGGGCGAGGCCGTGCCCGATGTGCCACCCACCTGGATGAAGCGGTTGATGAGCGTGCGCACGGACGGCTTGCTGTCGTCGTCGTGCTGGCGGGGCGCCGCCGCCCCCGCGCCGCCCCCGACACCTGCACCGCCCCCGGGGCCGCCCGCACCCCCGGGCCCGCCGCCGCCGCCACCGCCGCCCACGCCCAGGTCGAGGGTGACGTGGCGGAGGTAGTCGATGGGCTGCACCTGGTAGAACAGGTGGTACTCGGTCTCGGCGAGGCGCAGGGCCACCTCCTCGGGGAAGTGCAGGAGTTTCAGCAGGGTCTCCAGTTCTTCGACTTGGGGAGGCAACAGCGGCCGCTTCTCGATGCCTGCGGAGAGATGGCAGATTAGTGGAGTAGTTACCCTCAACGCAAAAAAAAATTAATAATAAAAAAATTTGCAAAGATAAGTCGAAGTGTAAAATAGTGCGTTGCGGGCCGCCTACCTGACTGGGCAATGGGGCAGAGGAAGGAGTGGTCCTCCAGGAAGTGGCTGTCGAGCTCTTGCAGGATCTCCCAGAGCGCCTTGCTCACGTGGCGCATGTCCGTGGGCGTGGGCACGACCAGCGACCAGCGGGTGGCGCGGAACTCGAGGTGGAGCCGGTCATGGGAGCGGCCGCCGCAGGTACGCCACTGCGGGGGGAGAGGGGGGAGGGAAGGGGGCGCGTGAGCACGTCGTCAAACCGGACAGCGGCGCGCGGCGGGGCCCTGCCCGCGGGGCCCACTCACCTGGACGAGATCGGTGGTCTCCTGGGACTTGGCGAGGATCTTGGTCTTGTTGTCCAGCAACACGATCTTCTCCGGACCGAGGCCCAGCAGCCTGGCGGCCTGCGAGACACACAGAGAGGAGGGGAGGGGGATGAGCGGGGGGATTATCGCGTCAGCCCCATCGTCGTCATCGTCAGCGTCATCAACGTGATCGTAATCATCGTCATGACGAGCGAAAACACGTGACGCGCTATAAATAAGTCATCTCGGAGTCGATAAAGTGGGGCAGCAGCCGGCCAGGTGAAAACGGGCGGGAGCGAGGAGCGATTAACCCCGGACCATTATCGTAAATTTACATTTTCTGCGTGCGGCGGGGCAGGCAGTCAGGCAGGCAGCCAGCCAGCCAGCTTCCTTTGCCTACGAAGGACGCCGCCGACGCCGAGCCACCCTACTGCCTCACATACATCGATGAACCCTGGGGGGACGGGGGGGGGGGAGGGTTAAGGTAAGGGGAGGGGGAGGGGGCAGCGAGAACGGGGACCGTGCGCGGGGGAGAGACAAGAACAGCAACACAAAGAGGCGGTAGCGGCGGCGGCGGCGGAGGGGGGTATCCTGCGACCCTGCGGCTGCGGCCGGCCGGCCGGCCCCACCGCTGCTGCTGCTGTGTCACAAAGTTATCCAGCCTTTGAAACGCAATTACGTGTCATGCCTATGCGTCGCCGGGGGCCGCCGCCGCCGCCACCGCCGCCGCCGCCGCCGGGGGCCGCCGCCGCCGCCACCGCCGCCGCCGCCGCCGCCGCCGACGACGACGACGGAGCAGCGTGAGCCTGTGCAGAACAACCCCCTCCCCTCCCCTCCCGTCCCGTCCCCCGCGCCGCCTTATATATTTCGACCACTATGAAAGCAGGACAGAGGGCCGGAGGGGGCCGTAGGGGTCGGAGGGAGACACAGAGCAGAGCGGCGCGGCACGGCCTCGCACGGCCCGGCCCCCACAGCGAGGCGGGAGTAGCCGAGTCCTCCGGGCTGGGGCACCGTGCCGCGTGGGGCGCGTGGGCGGTGCCCTCCCCGAGGGCGGACACGGGGCCGCGCAGGTCGGAACGTCTCCGTGCAGCGAGACGGACGGCATTTCCCGTATCCCGTACCAGTTGATAATCATTATTTTTGCAACCCCACCAAGAAAAAAAATACAAACAACAACAACAATAATAATAATAATAATAATAATAAAATTATATGCGGCCGTCTTTGTTTGTGGCCCTAGAGAGTTTACAGAGAGGAAGGGGAAGAGCGAAAAGGCTGGTGGAAGACGCCGAAAGACGGGAGGGTGAGAGGGAGAGAGAGAGAGGCAACGACCGTAAGCCAAAGCCATATAGTCCCAGGGGGAAAAGCTCGGAACGAAAGATGGTGGAAATGCGAGGCCAGGAAAGGGAGCCGGGGCGCCGCTATGAATTCTTCATGGCGTCCGAATCTGCTCGCTCATGACGGATGTCTCGGAGGCGGCAGTTTGAATCTGCCGCCGGCGGCGGTGCGGGGCTGGTTCAAATGACGACGCCGGAACCCGACCGCGACGGCGGCGGTGGCGGCGACGGGCACGGGGCCGGAGGGAGAGGGGGGGGGGGGGGGGCGTGTTCGGTATCGGTACTCCGGATAATTTGCTCCAGTGAGACGCCGCCACGACACCACCCCCACCACCTCCCCCTCCCCCACCCCCTCCAGCCGGTGTTGTGTTGTCCGGCGCGGGTCACTGGCAATGAGACGTCAGGAGGCGCCAGGAGGGGCAGCTCGCCGAGGAGGCCCCCCCCCCCCCCGCGAGGCTGGACCCGTATAAGGGGATTAGGGACTAAGGAAATCGAAAGGATAACTGGGGAGGGGACGGCGTCGACGGCCGCCCCCATCGGGAGGCCGCCGCCGAGCCGCCGGTGGAAGCGGGCCGGGGGGGACTTATGACTGCCAAGAAGAGCGTGGTGGTCATGCAGGAGGGCCACCACGCAACTCCTCCTACCCTCCTTCCCCTCCCTCCCCTCCCTCCCCTCCCTCCCCTCCCTCCTCTCCCTCCCCTCCTCCCGTCCTCACTCACCTTCTTCTTGGTCTTGCCGCCGCGCAGCAGCTCCTTGACCGGGTAGACCTTGCAGCCGTGCGCGGGCAGCCGGTGGCAGTACTGGATGTAGAGCTTCTTCAGCGACAGCTCGTAGTCGTACACGGAGCTGTGGAAGAGCTTCCGCTTCTGGTCCTGCAAGGCAAGAAGAGAGAGAGAGAGAGCATTATAGGAGGGCCGTGTGTGTTGGACAGAGTTGGAGCCCCCGCGGGGAGGGCGTCGGCTAGGCCTGCCCATCATCGGCTCAGCCGCGAAAACCGTCGAGAGCATAAATATTTTTTTTCTTCGGAAAGCACGAAATTACGCCCCCCTAAATAGGATTTTGTTTGCATCGCGGCCCTTGACGCGCCCCCCCCTCCCCTTTCTCCCCGTCGCCCACCCTCCTCCCGCCCCTCCCCACCCCGGGCCAAGGCTACTGCACTTCTGGACGAGATTTACTGGTCAATTTACTACGCTCTTTGACTCGTTCTGGCAGAGGCGAGTGGGGAAAAAAAGGAGGAAAAGGGGAGAGGGGCGGTTGGAGGGGGAGGGAGGGGGCGTGGCGTGGCGTGGCGTGGCGTGGCGTGGCGTGGCGTGGCGTGGCGGGGCGGGGTCGCCTGCCACTCTGGGTGACCCATCCATTCAGGACGTCCACTACACCACGGGGGGCTCCCCCGGCCGGGCGCCGCTACGCCCCGCCACTTCGACAAACGCAAACAGGGTAACCAAGAGCCGAACCGAGAGAGGGGAATGGAGGGGAGCGAGTGCGAGAGAGAGACAGAGAGAGAGAAACTCTAGCCGTCCCGTTCCGTCTCATGCAACACTAGAGACGAAGCACTCTTGTGCGCGCAGCGCTGATGTGGCAACCACAGACCGGGCATCTTATCAGGGGGAGGGGGAGGAAGTGAGGAAGGGGGAGGGGAGGCAGGGAGCGGGAGGGGGGGCACATCGTAGGAAGTGGGGGACATTGAAAATTTGTCGTCCCTTGGCTCGGTCCTCGGGGCGTCCGGGTGTTGTCTCGGTGACCTTTATCTAGTTTATGATCCGGGTCCCCCCCCCTATTATGAGAGTGAGAGTGCGTACGTACGGCCGCTACACACGCCAACCCCCCCACGGATAGACGGATAGACGGATGGCAGACGGGCTGAGTGTACACTTCTATCCCACGCCACCCCTCCCCCCCTCTGCATCTCTCTCCCTATTACCATTAAATGAGTCGCTAAGTGATAAAGGGAGAGAAAATTGCACTCACTTTTCTTTTTTTTCCCCGACGACATGGGGGGGGGGCGATCGACCCCTGTGAGACTCTGTCCATGTGTCGGGTCATGACCACAAGTGTGTGTCCGGTAGTCAGAAGCGAAGGGGGTGGGGGGTGGCAAGAGGAAGAAAGGGTGGAAATCTATTGGCAAGTAATGGGCCGGGCCGGGCGGCCATCAAGCAAGCGTAGCACACAGCGACGAGCGAGGAATCGTTAGGCGATACCAGCAGGCTGATTCTTCTCGGACCTCTCTTTCTCTCTCACTCTCTCTCTCTCTCTCACTCTCTCTCGCTCTCTTATGGATCATCTCCCGAGTGCGACAGAGACAGCGCTACGAAAGCAGTGTTTCGGAGACAGCCGGGGCAGCCAAGACACCAGAAGATAGGGAGTAGTGGTGGGTGGCTTCCCAGACGACCCCCTGTGGCCCCGGCACCACTTGGTACTCCTCCGCAAAGGTCCGACAATTTCATAAAAAAAATAAACGTAAAAGTAAAAAAAAATGAAAAAAGGAAGAAAACGACGCACCACCACCAGACTTACACAAACACGAACATCTCTCTGCTCCCACCCAGGCGGCCCCACGTGCGGAAGCGAGAGGAACAGGGAGGGTGGGAGGGAGAGAGAGGAGCGAAGGGCCCACTAAAAGAGGAACAGAGAGAGAGAGAGAGAGAGAGAGAGAGTGGGGAAGAGGGGGGGGGGGGCGAACTGGAGGAAACATTCCGTGAAATAGGAACACAGCAGCGGCACACTACCCGACGTATGTTTGTCGCCCCAAGTTGAGCCGGTGGGCTCGCGGCGGCGGCTCCGTCCATACATCATCCCGCGATCGCGTTTTATATTGATCTCGCACAACGGGGCGCTGACGTGTTCGGTGTAACAGCGCCGCCCACGCCCCCCCCCCCTCTCTCTCTCTCTCTCTCTCTCTCTCTCTCTCTCTCCCTCTCTCTCCCTCTGCCGCTACTCCGAGCCGGCGGCGCCTGTACGCCCGCGGTCCGGTGGGTAGGCAGCACCGCGACACCACTGCAGGCGGGCTGCCTACCTCCCCGGCGGCCCGGCCCGGTCCGCACCGGAGGCGGGCGGGAGCGGCGCCCCAGCGCCGCCGTCGTCGGACGTTTGGTCGCAAAAAGGAAAACCAAATATATATGAATACTGGTCTTGTATATAGCCGGGTCCCTCACCATCCCCTCCTCACCATACGACTGCAGCGGCGCTGTGCAGCCGCCGAGGCGAGCCTCAAACAAAGCGGGCAGCAATGCCAACGGTGCCGCAGCACAGCACTCTCTTCGGCATCAGTGCAAGGTGCCGTGCACACACACACACACACACACACACACAAACGGCACAATATCGAGGACACGGCAGTCGAGGGCCGATACTGCTCCACCGACAGAACGAGAGAGAGGGAGAGAGGTGGGAGGGAGAGAGAGGGAGAGAGGGGGGGAGGGTGCTGCGGTCGGCACTCGATAGCGGCAGTGGTTGCAGGGGGCCTCAAATAGCATCAGGATATCATTCCGGGCAGGTGCTCCTCCTGTCTCGGCGGGGTTAGTGAAGCCTTCATGCTTAACAAAAAAAAAAAAACACTTTTGCCTCTCATATTTTTAGTCTCTCTTACTCTGTCTTTTTTTGTCTCTCTCTCTGCTCATGTTAAAACTACCGCGAGAGATAAAAACGTGTCGGAGCGAAGGGTCCTGATGATGAGATGGTGATTCTGTGCTGGTGATAATTGTGGCAGCGGCGGCGGCGGCAGCGGCGGTGACGCGGGGCGCCGACGTCTGTCGCGGCCCTGCGCGCTGAGGGTGGGCGGCGTGGCGCGTCGTGGCGCGTCGTGGCGCGTCGTGGCCGGGACGTGTCCGCGCGCTGGATCGGCATTTCAATCGCGGGCATTTGCAATGCATTTCGCCGGGCAAACACGTCCGGCTTGAAGGCGACGGCGGCGGCATAGAAAGGGGAGGGGGGGGGGGAGGAGTGAAGGGGAAGGGCGGGTCCCTATCCAGAGGAGGTCCCGACATGAGGGTGTACCTAAAGGGAGGGGGGGGGGGGGCGGCGGCCTAGAGGGGGCGTGCTCGACGGATCAAACAAATCGCTAGGCCACTCGGTCTACTGCTGCCAGGGCGTGTGAGAGAGAGACAGAGAGTGAGAGAGAGACAGAGCGCGAGGGGTGCGTCCGAATGGGCCGCGCCGAGGCCGCCATGGCGGGGCGACACCCGCCCGGCGCGAGTCTTTGGCGAGTCACAGTGCACGCCGTGTACGCCGCCGCCCCCGCACGGCGCGCCGCCGCGGCCAGAAACAATAAAAACAAACAAGATCGGGATCGAGGCTAACGTATTCAACGGAGATGCCGCGTCATAAAAATTCAAATCTGGCGCCTGCGCGCGCGCGCGCGCGCGCACTCCGGTCGTCTGCTTGTCGCCGGATTCGCCGTGGACAGCGGCGGGCCGGACGAGTATCTCTCTCACTCACTCTCTCGCAGCATCGCACCGCTGTCAGTACAAAACTGCCCGACTCACTATATGATTTAATTTAATTAATTATTTTTTTTTCCTATTTATTGAGAAGCAGCAGAGACAGTCACGGTCCTGTCCCTCTCCGAGGCGAGCAGCAACAGCAGCAGCAGCAGCAGCAGCAGCAGGAGGAGGGCATTGACGACCTCCGATCCGCTGCTGACTCAGCGATTAGCACGTCATCAAGGCCACGGTCTTCCGGTGGTTGATTGTCCCCCCCTAGGAAGGGGGTGTCCGCCCCCGCCCTCACACACACACACACACACACACACGCTGATGGGCTGGTGGGGAGGGTGTGTCGGTCTGGAAATGCAATATGCATGAGTGTCCCGGTCGGGCGTGGCGGAATGGCAATGCCTGGGCGTGCAGCCCTGGCGCGGCGTCCGGGCACCAGGGCAGAGCGGCAGCCGGGCGCGGCCGCCCGCCCGGCCGGGCGGGTGTAAAGTTGCGTCGTAAGGGAACTTTGCGACGTGGCGACGGGGTCGGCGGGGGGAGAGAGCGGGGGTGGGAGTGGGGGCAGCGCACCATGGGGGCGCCGGCCGGGGGCGGTCTAGTCCGGCGGCGCCTGCCTCATATTTTTTTTTCTAAAAGAAAATCACGGCCCGCGTTGTCCGTCGGCGGCCACGACGGCCTGCTTGTGGGCGGCCACGGGGCGCGCGCTGACGGCGCTGGGGGGGGCGTGCTGCCGGCCGGGGCGCCGCCGCCGGGGCGCCGCCGGGGCGTGTTATCAGCACGCCGACGTCACACGGCTAATCCTCATCATCACTCATCGCATCAATGTGTGTCTCGGCCGGCCCTCCGCGGCCCCTCCCCGCAGGCGCCCTTCGCAGGCCCTTGGGTGAGCGGCCCACCGGCCGCCGCCGGCCCGCCGCCGGCCCCTTCGGCCTAACGGGGTTTTCTTAATGAACAATCCCCTGGCGCCGTGCCGCGCCGCGTCGCGGGGTGTCGAGGGGTCGAGGGGCCGCGGCCCCGGATTATGGATGAGCGGTGTATTACCAGGAAAAGGGAAATTGGCAGCGGGAGTCGGCAGCTCATTACGCGCGCCCAATTTCACAGACAATTGATTTTGTATCCCCGGGGCCGAGAAGGCGGACCGGTTATTCACACTCCTCGCGCGCCCCCGCCGCCAGCTCCGCGCCGCGACTGCGAACAGCGGGCGGCGGCGGCTCTTTGCAGTGTCCTTCTCATAAATTTCGATGGCCCGCGCGCGTCGTCGAATCCTGGGGGGACGATGAAAGCAAGCAAGGCCGGGGGAGATAGAGAGAGAGAGAGAGGAGGGGGCTGCGGGGGCACTTGGCGGTGAAGGGGAGAGGGGAGGGGGGGCACCGGGCGCTGACCTTTTCCAAGCAAGCAACGAGTTTTGCGTCAAATCGCGGAGGACTCAAAGGACATCGCCCTTCGGCGTCGTAAAGACTCGCCCTTGTCGCCGGACCGGACCAGGCCGGACAGAGGCGCGCAGGGCCCCGGGCTGGCAAAATTTAAGAGGCGCCATTACAGCGTGGAACTTGACTGCGTCGCGTGGCGCGGCCTCTGGCCTCGGCCCGGCGTTCGGCTCGGCGGCCAGCTTGTTATCGGCTGGAGCGCCTCGTTCCCGCGGCCCCGACGGCCTCCGGGCCCCGCGGCCTCCACGACGCACACACACACACACGCACCTACACACACGCGGACACTCGTCGACACTCGGCCGCCACACGCGGGGAGGGGTCACTGACGCCGCTACGTACCACGCCGCCGTCATATCTTGAGCACGTCCACGACGATGAACACGTGCCGGGGGCCGCCCCTGCGCCCGCCGCCGCTGCCCGAGCCCCTCACGTCCAGGTCGAGGTGGCTGCAGCTGCCGCAGCTGGCGCAGCTCGGGCAGCTGTTGCAGCTGGTGCTGGACGGGGTGCGGACGCTGAGGCGGTGCGCGCGCCCGCTGCGACTCAGGCCCACGCGCCGACTGAGGGACCACCAGTTGCGAGAGGCGGAGACCGCGCCGCCGGCGGCCGCCAGCGCCCCCGCCGTCCCCGCCGCCGCGCCTGCCCCCGCCGCCCCTGCCCCGGAGCCGGCGGAGCCGGCGGAGCCCAGGCCGAGGCCCCGGCCGTGCTGCTGCGGTGGCGGCGGCAGCGACGCCAGCGACGCCGTGGGGCCTTGCGACGTCGCCTCCGCGTCTTCGTCCTCGGCCTCGCTAGGGGTGCGGCGGCACATGGCGGCGGCGGCGGCAGCGGCGGCAGTGGCGGCAGCGGCGCTGGCTCGGGGCGCCGGGCGCGGGCATGCGAGCCCCGGGCGGGGGCCCCGCGGGCCCAGCGGCTGCCAGCGGCGCACAAGGCCTCAAGCACGCCGCACGCCGCACGCCGCCCTGCAGCCCTGGCCCCAGCACGCCTAAATGTCGACTAACCTTTGGGCACGGGCGCCACCGCCATTTATAGGCTCACCCCCGGCACTCCGGCGCAGCCCTGCGCAGCCCGGAGCCGCCGGGGGCGCCGCCGGGCGCCGTGAGGTGCCGCGGGCTGCGGGGAGGGGAGCCGGCGGCAGCGGCGGGGCGAGGGTGGGGAGCCAGGGGAGCGCAGCGGCCAGGGGGCCAGCGAGGTGAGGATAATCGTGAGAGGGGACGCGTGAGACAGGGAGAAAGAGGGAGAGAGGGAAAGGGGGAGAGAGAAAGAGGGACAGAGGACGTGCCGCGAGGGGAAGCAACGCCGTGTTAATTGCTCAGAATTAGTGCATAAGACGACACGCGCCTTCATGGACAGTGCTTTGTGACGGTGAAAGTGTTGCGGACCGGTTCTGGAGAAAAAAAAATCAGAACATTTTTATAGGTATTTCTGAAAAATACTTTTTTTTCGGTCTTTCTGAAATACGACCAGGTAACCGCCGATCGCATGTCATGCAGTCCATGAATTATTTGTCTTTACAAATTACTGGTAGGAAGTGGAAATGGGAGGATGTTTGCTGCAGCGTCTTGTCGTCGCGGGCGCGACGCCCACACTTCATGCAGTGCATATGGGCGGGCAGGATAGGGGAAGAAGAGTGGTGGGATGGGATGTGGTGGGGGGGGGTACCTCTAACGAAGAGGAGGGGCCATCAACAGTCTCCTGGGGAGGAGGAGGGGGAGGGGGGCATAGGGAACATTAGATCCTCATTACAAGCTGGCCAGCAGCCCTGTTGCCTCCTCCGGCCAGAGGACCACAGGGCCCGGAACGCCCTGGACCTCATCCTCCGAGCCCTTCTATTCCTCCCCCCCCCCCCCCCCCCCCCCCACCTTCCTCCTTCCTGCTTCCTCCCCCCGCTGCCGTGCCCCCGTGCTTCTATACGCGCCATTCAGACCTATCTCTATTATTGACATTTTCCATCTATTTCCATACGTCTGCCAGCCCTTCTCCACTACCCTCTCCCCTCTCTCTCTCCCTCTCTCTCTCTCCCTCTCTCTTCCCACATCACGCCTTCGTCTCTTTTTCCTTTCGACCGCACGCTGTAGAGAAGAAAGGGTACGAGCCAATCCTGGTCCGGTGGCTGCCGGTGAGGTGAGGCGTCTCTCTCTCTCTCTCTCTCTCTCTCTCTCTCTTTTTCCCTCCCTCTCCCTGCTCCCTTCCAGCACCCCCTCCTCGCCTCCTCCTCCCTTGCTAATGGATATCGGGCCTCGCTATGGCTGGCCAGTCCGCACGTCCCCCGCGTCGAGCTAAATTTAAAACAGCTCCGTGTGGGTGGGTGTATCGGCTGCTGGTCCGTGTCTGCAGGTTCATATGATCCGGAGCGCAACACACACACACACACACACACACACCTACTCTCACTCACACGAATGGACTGTCAGTGCTCTCATCGGACAGGACATCGCGGTCGCTGCAAAGTGCACTCTGCATTTCTGCGACCCGGAGCTGGAGAGGAAGAGAGAAGCCCCCGGATAGTGGCGCCGCGTCGGCGGCGTCAGCTGCGTGTCAGTCGCGTGTCAGCTGCGTGTGTCAGCTGTGTCAGCTGTGTCAGCTGCGACGGCTGAGCGGCGCGCGCGCGCGCCTGTCCTGGCGGCTCACTTGGCTGGTCACAGGGTGACGCCGCGGCACGCTCCGCCGAGTGTCTCCGCTCCTCCCCCCGCTCCTCTCCCCGCTCCTCTCCCCGCTCCTCTCTCCGGCTCCGTACACATTGCTCGGCCAGCAGTTCAACCTATTCGGAGGCAGTCACCGGTGTGGAAGGAGCCTTGCGTCGCGGCGCCGCGCCGCGCCACAGAGAGAGACGGACGATGTCGGCGAGGGAGAGGGGGCATAAACACACGGTCAAGCGGGCAGGCCACAATCATCTCCGAGCGGTATTCGTTACTCATGTGGCGTCTTCCGTCTCTCTCTCTCTCTCTCTGCCTACGGCCCCGCCGGTTGATCGCTTCTAATGCGGTACTCACCCTTATGAGCTTGGGCATGTTCTTGGCGCCGTGGTAGCACGGTGGCAGACAGTCCTCCAGCCGGCTGGAGAGCTGGAACGGCGCCTGCGCCGAGCTGGACGGGTAGCACTTGCGCAGCAGGCTGGAGGGGGTCTTGGGGTTGGGCGTGGTGGCCGTGGTGGACGCGGAGGTGGCCGAGGAGCCGCCGCCGCCGCCGCCGAGGGCACCGCGGAGTCCGGACGAGGACGAGGAGGAGGCGGTGCCGCCGGTGGTGCCGGAGGCAGGCCGCCGCCAGGAGCCGCCGCTGCCCGGACCCGCCGAGCTGCCGGCCGCGCCGCCGCTGCCTCCGACCGCCGTCGCCGCGTCGGCGTCCCCCTCCTCGCTGCCGCCCTCCGCCTCCTCGGCCAGAGGGCTGACGGGGCGCGCCAGCGCGCCCCCGGAGAAGGCGGGCACCGGGAGTAGGAAGCTCTCCTGCAACAGGCGGGGCGGGACGAGTACAGACCCTGCGCACTCCAACAAGTGCCTTAAGAATCACAATTAAGCACAAACAAAATACAGGAGCACCGGCGGACAGATGAGCCTAGGGCGGCCCGGACGCAATCTAAGGTATGCATCATCCGCGGCCCAGCCGGCCCCGCAGGCCCCGCAGGCCCCGCAGGCCCCGCAGGCCCCGCAGGCCCCGCACCTCTGTGATGAGGATGGCGTTGCGCCGTGTCTCCACCACCAGCACGCTGACGCCGAACGTGCCGCCCGCCAGCAGCGCGGGCACGTCCAGCGGGCCGCCGCCGCCGAAGTCCGCCATCGCGTTCGCGCGGCCGCGCCGCCCTTTCACTCAGCGCTCCCACTGTCACCAGCGGCGGGTCGTCGAGGTTGGCGACGACGGCGACTCTGCGTCCCGGACCACCTGCCAGAGCGGCGGCGGCCCCGAGGACACCGGCGGCTGCGGCATCACGCGGCCGCCACACGGAGCACCCTCAGATCGTGAGCCCCGTCTTGACGCTCGCGGCCAGGCTGCTCGACACCACACGGCACCACCTCACGGCCACACACGGCGCAGCGCCGCGCACAACTACTCATCGCCGACTGCCCGGGCCGCCGCGATGTCGCAGAGCCGTGCCGGCGGCGGCGGCCGGCGGCGGCACACGCGTCGTGTTAACACGCGCGGACACCGGACCTGCGGGGGGGGGGGGGGGGGGGGGGGGCTGACAACACTGACAGCGCCCTGATGCGGTGCTCCCGCCGCAGGTAAATTGAAAAGTTAGAGAGAAAAGGGGGGGGGGGAGAATGAGAGACAGAGAGAGAGGGAGAGACAGAGAGCGAGATCAAGCCACCGCCTACATAGGCTACCCTGTAGGGCCATGTGGAGCCGCGTGTACAGGACCGGCAGGACCCCCCGCGGGGCCCACGACGCCCCCCCGCGACGAGTGACACGGGATGGTCTCCGCCGCCGCCAGGGCACGACAGCGCGCCACCGCCGCTGTCGCTGTGAGAGGTGATACTCATTAGCGGTCCCCGCGTCGCCAAGCCTCTCTCCCTCTCTCTCTCTCTGTCTGTCTCTCTCTCCCCCTCTCTCTCTCTCTCTCTTCGGTACGCGGGCGCTCGAGTGACGTCACCGCCGCGGTCATTTGCGGCCGTGTACACGCACCGGCGAGTGATACACTCGAGCGTCACTTGAGGTCATACGCTCCGCGACGCTCTTCACTATCTTCCCCTGGCGTCGCTTCGCCGCTCGCGGGGTCATTGACAGAGCGGGTCAGAGGTAAGCGGCGGGAGCTGGACGTGAGTGTGACTGGGGCGGGTCCTGCTCCGATGCAGTCGGTATGTCCTTGGGCCGCGTTCCTTAATTGGGTCCCCCGCCGCAGGGGAGGGGAGGGAGGGAGGGATGGAAGGGGGGGGGGGGGAGGGGGAAGGAGAGAGGGGGGCGCAGAATGGGTTTTCGTCTGCAGCGAACGCGATACGATTTCTCACAATTCCCAGAGTCAATAATTGAAATAAAGAGGCGGATATGGGGACGGGGAGTGGGAGCGAGAGAGAGAGAGAGAGAGAGAGAGAGAGAGGGGGGGGCGGGCAGCAGCAGCAACATGGAAGACACTTGATAGAAAAGCGATCCCTGCTATGCTATTCTGTACAGACCCCCCCTACACCCACTCCACCCGCCCACCAACCCCCCGGAATCGGGCTGAAATGGTGGGATAGGATGGGCGACAGCGAGAGAGAGAGAGAGAGAGAGAGAGAGAGAGGGAGAGGGAGAGAGAGAGAGAAAGAGAGAGAGAGAAAGAGAGAGAGGCCCGCCGAGACTACTGTGACTGGGGAAGCCTCTCGCCACGACGGCGATGCGAACGTCTTGTATCAGTTGGCCTCTAGGACGTTGGCATCAGGTTTCGGCGGCGGGGGCGGCGGCGCCGGAGGAGATCGGGCTGTGCGGCACATGTGTGTGGGCTTCGGGGACGAGGCCGGAAGAAGCGGCACCGCGATGCACATATAATACAGTACGTGGCAGCGCCAGACCCGCCGGCGAAACCTCAAAATACACTGCGATTTGCCGTGTCGATTAGAAAATGTTTCCCTCGACTATGAAATGTCGACGAATTTTTAAACAGAACTGGTTTTGCTGCGTCAATTAATTTTTGAATGACATAGGTGGTCCTTGGGTAGGCATTTTTAAAATTTCTAATGCAATACACCCATTTTTTGCGAATTTTATTTGAGTTTAATTTTAGAGATTTTTGTTACTTCCCGTCGTTGGCGATCCTCTTGCCTGTGGGGGCGGCACGGAGGCAGCATGCGGTAGCGTGGCGGGTCGGTCGCTCCCCTCCCAGCCCCCCCCCCCCCTAGTAGGACTGGACTTCCTGCCCCCCCCCCCCCCCCCAGCGGCCCCCGGCCCGTCGGCCCCGCCGCCCCGCCGCGCCGCGGTATGGGTAAACAGGTACCGCAGAAGAGCTCTCGGGGATCGGCTTGTCAGGGCAAAGCCAAGCCTTCTAATCGGCGCCGGTCACCCGTTACCCCGCAGGCAGCCGCACGCCGCGGGGCCCTCAGGGCGCGGATGGGCCGCGGCGCGGGCCGGGCTTCGGTAAACATGTTTAACCCCCCGGCCGGGCCGCCGTGTGGGTCTGCCGGGCCGGTGTGCCGGGCCAGAGCCGGTGGCTGAGTCACGCGGCCCGCGCCCGGGCGGTGAGCCACCCAACGCTCTCCTCCGCACGGCACGCGGCGCCCCCACGACGGCGTCCTCCGACGCCGCGGAGTCTCCCCCCCCCCCTCCCCTTCCCTCACTCACCTTGTCCTCGGAGATGGTGCGGAGCGCGTTGGCGTCGACGGGCGACAGCGGCCCCGAGTCCTTGACGGACGGCCGCCCCCAGGACTCCTCGAGCCGGAGCTGGATGCCGGCGAGGGCGGCGGCATCCTCCTTGGAGCAGGGCAGCTCGCCGCCGACCACCAGGTCCACGAGCTGCGGGCACGGAGGACAAGCAGGGGCTCAGACACGGGGCGGCAGGACGCGACATGACGCTCCCGGACTCCCCGGCGGCCCCCAAGTCTATTTTGGATCCATCCGCCGCGCCGAAAGCACCGCCGCCTCTTTCACGATGTTCACCTGGCTGTCCCAAACACTTTCCAGCCCAGGGACCGCGGCCACACGGGTCGGACACGGGCCGGACACGGGCCGGACACGGCCGCCACTCTACGGGGAGCTGGGCGCGCGATCACGTTAGGACACAGGGAGGGGGCCGGGCGATCGTCCACGAATACCGTAACGGAGTCGTCGCGCACGGCCGTCTGCACAGCGGCGACGGCGGGGACCTGTAAGACACTGCGTTCTCGAGCGTCTGTACACAGGAATGACTGCAGATACGAACTACATTGTCGATAAAGTGGCAGTCGCACACGGCGGCGTATGGAGTTCTCGCACACGTGTGCGAGGACCACGCCACGCCGCGCCACGCCACGCCACGCCACGCCACGCCACGCCACGCCACGCCACGCCACGCCACGCCACGCCACGCCACGTCACGGCGCGGGGCGGGGCAGGGCGGGGCGGCATGCGCAGACATTCGCTTTGAGGTTTCCTCTCTGTCCACTGGAGCGGCGCCGGCGGGGCGGCGGGGCTTGCGGGCCGCCGCGCGCGCCGCTTTCTTCCGCTAAATCTATCCAGGTCCACGGCACGTGTGTGTGTGTGTGTGTGTGTCCCTCCCTCTCCCTTCTCAACCCCCTCCCCCCCCCCTTTCATCATATTCCCTAAAAAAGAAACAACGCATCCGTAACACGTCGCCCTCCCCCTTCCCCTCCCCTTCTCTCCGCTTCGGACCGCCGCTTTGCGAACTCGACCGGAAATTCTGCTCCTTTTTATTTTATTTTTTAAAAACAGATTTTTTTTACTTTAAATGTGAGGATGCAGCAATGCGCGAGAACCTGTGTGTGTGTGTGTGTGTCGGTCACCGGAGTGTAAAATAGACTGGCTCTCGCGTCGAGCAAAGTAGCAGGCACCTGTGATTTTATTTTGTGTGCAAAGACAAAGAAAAGGAAAAAAAGAGAGAGAGAAAGAGAGATGAAGAAAATCAGAGTAGGCGCACCCCGCTACTGCGCGCGCGCGAGTATTTAAATCCGCGTTAGCCATATCTGGCCTTGTGCTTGTCCACCTGTGCTGCAATTAGTCCGCCCGACTCTCTCTCTCTCTCTCTCTCTCTCTCTCTGATGTTTTGGCGCACGCACACGGGCCCGCGCGTTGATCGCTAATAAGATTGAGCCCAGTTTGCAGCTCACGGCGCCCCCCCCCCCCCGCGAAATCATCCCGTGTGTATGTGTGTGTGTGTGTGTGTGTAATCAATCATCTCCGGTCCGGGTGCGAAAATCCCCGTGCGTGTGTGATCTGGAGATCGCGATATCTAGATCGTTACCAATACTGCTGCATGATTCACCACACCACCGCCGCCGCCGCCGCCGCCGCGAACCACACTTATTGCGGTCGCGAGATGCGTGAACGACCGACAGGGCCCTCGGCGGCGCCAGCAGCGGCGGGGGCGGCGGGGGCGGCGGGGGCGGCGGGGGCGGCGCCGTGCTTTGGTACTCGAACCCATTGACTCACCCCGCACTCTCTGTTGTTGCCCCACGCAGCGCGCGGGCGTCTCCGCTATACAATTTCACGCCGCGAGTATTCTGCTCAGCGAGGTTGCGGTCCAATGTGACGAGGGGGAGGAGGGAGGAGGGAGAGGGGGAGGGGAGGGGGGGGGGAGAGCCTTATGACTGGGAGAAGTGCCAGGCCGGCCCAAACATCTCGTCTCACCTTCCCAGAAGTATTAGCCAGCCTTCAGCAGCCCCCCTCCCAGACCACAACACCCACGACGCCACATCCGATATGTCTTATTTTGTTATTAATATTATTCTTTTCCGCGTCACATTTTTTTTTGAAAGCTTTAAAGGATTTAAAAGCGGGCCAGTCCTCGCCACGCACTGCTTTCCGTGATTTTCAAGTCGCGCGGCACACACACACGACACACAACTGACGAGCACGCTGCTGACGGCGAGCTGACAGGTTAGCTGACGCGGCGGTCCGATCCCTCTCTCTCTCTCTCTCTCTCTCTCTCTCTCTCTCTCTCTCTCTCTCTCTTTCTCTCTCTGTCCGACTGACCCCAAACTGACCCCCAGCGCCCCGATCCGGAGAGACTCCGCGCGGGCAGGCACTAGTTTATACCCCCCGCACCAAAGTCTTGCTGCTGCTTAAGGCTACTGAGGAACGATGACCAGCGGCGGTGATTCCCCTAAAATAGCCGCGGCCCAGACCAGTCCCCACCCCCTCCCACCTCCCCGCTCCCCTGACCGCCCTTCGAACCCTCAAATGAGCGGCGTTGCGTTCCGACGAGCCGGGAGCACACGGGCGGCCGGCCACCCCGTCCCGCCGCGCGGCCCTCAAAGTAAAGTGCGTTTCCACCCCGACGCCCGGTTTGGCTTTGGTCGCCCGCCGCCGCCGCCGCCGCCGGCTCCGCGCTCACCGAGCCGTGTGTGTAAGAGCGGAGGGGTGAAGGGGTTGAGAGGCTTAGGAGAGGGTTGGAGCCGCCGCCGCCGCCGCCGCCGACCCCCTCCCCTCCTGACCCGCCGGGCGACCACACCGCGCACACCGCGGACGGATGTCTCAGCAACCCGCACCGCACGCACACACACACACACACACACACACACATACATGCACGCACACACAGAAGGGTAGAACCCGCGATGCTGGCCGTGCCCCGTGTCATAGTCCCAGTGCAGCCCCCCTCTCACTGCACAGCACACGACTGCATGACTCATACCGTTCGACAGCAGCAGGGGGGGGGGGGGGGCTCCGCGGAGCTCTCTTTGCGGACAGCAGAGAGGGGGAGGGAGCGGCTATTTTCTCGCCGGAAAAAACAAAAGAGTGCGACGCTGAGCCGTCACTGAACCTGCAACAACTAGCAAAGCGTCGCGGGGGGGACACAGCAGCGCGGCGCGGCGCGGCACACCGAGGCCAGTACCACGCCCCCCTCCCCTCCCGCCTCCTGGGCTTAGCGCCGCCGCCTGCCCGGCCCGCGTTGATTCAGGACAGCAGCAGACGCCTCTCCCCCTCTCCTCGCCGACGCCGGCGCTCGTCGGGGTGGTCGCTGTGCTGCCGCCGCCGGGTCGGGTCGGGTCGCCGGGGTCCGGGCCCCGATCTGACTTTCGGCTTCAGGCGCTCATCTCCGCTCCCTTTCATTTTCTGGGCAAGCCTTCGGGCCTTCGGGCCTTCAGCGGCGGCGGCGGCGGTGGCGGCGGTGCCGACCCGCACGTCCTGTTGTGTGACTCTGACAGAAGAACGTATGCCCACCTCCCACCGGCACCGGCCGACTCCAGGTGAGGGGCGGCGAGCCGCGGCGATACACGGACGTACGTCCTTCTTTCTGCCGCCTCCTCAGCTGGGGCCCTCAGTGGCTGATCCTCTACCCAGAGCTTCGACGGCCCCGTACAGACGGCCCCGTACAGACCGCCGCCGCCGCCCCGGCCCCTTCCCCACACCAAGGCGCGGGCCAAAGCCTCTTCTTGTGTGAGGGCCCGCCGCGTGGCAGCCGGCCCTGCCGGACACCCTCCCTGGGCCGTCCACTTACTACGTAACCGTATCTGTCTGTCTCACTCACATACTAACGTTCCGCAAGGTGCGACAGGGACAGGGAGAGACGCGGGAGATACGGCACGTAATTTATGGACGACCCCACTCGAGTGCCCGATTCAGACCGCCATTTTACAACTCTCTGTCCTTCTCTTGCTCTCTCTCTCTCCTTTACGGTCGCCCATACCCCTTCCTCTGTCTTGTGACAACGAAGTCTAGCGGGCTGGCATTCCGCACACACAAGTTGTGCTGCAGTAAACCTTGGAGCCGAGACTGTGAGGGGGTTGTAGGAGGAGGGGGAGGGGTTGAGGAGGGCAGCTAAGCCGGGGCCCCGCGCGGGGAGGGAGTCTGCTGTCAGGTTATCTGGTCAGTACGCTGCTGCAGTCCATCGGCTCTATGCCAGCTGTTACGTCTCTCTCTCTCTCTCCCTCTCTCTTTCTCCCACACATTAAGCCGGGCGTGGCGCGGCGAGTGACAGAGACGGCGATAGCGCGCGCATCGCACCTCGCGAACGCAGCCGGGGTTCCCTTCGCCCAGACGGCCGGCGGCGGCGCAAGCCCAGCACCGCCCAGCACCCTATCGCTTTGATGCGCTCAGTCTGGCTCCCGGCTCTCAGCGGTGCTCTTCGGCACGCAAAGTGCCGAATGCGGAGGGATCAGCCGGGCCGCGGCCACAGCCTGCCAGCCGCCCGCACTCTCAAACGTCCTTAATAATTTTTCCCTCAGTCTACTGTACGCCGGTTCACATTCCACGGGGGTGCGAGCGGCGCCGCTGCCGTCGCCGCCGCCGCCGCCGGTCCGGGGTCCGGAGTCCGGGGTCCGGAGTCGCGGAGTATATCATGGTCGGCGCGGGGTAGCGACGCCCGGACCGGACATACACCCTCCGCGCCACCCTTCGCTATTCCCACCCCGGAGGACCTCTGGCGCCCGGAGTATCGCCGCGCGCCGCCAGTGTCGCAACCCCTTGCAGGGACGATCACGCATCGCCCCCCCGCGAAGACGATTCGAATAATTTCTGGACGCGTAGCTAGCACGGCTCTCTCTCTCTCGCTCTCTCTCTCTCTCTCTCTCTCTCTCTCTCTCGGCTTGGCCCCGAGCAGTATACCGCGTCCCCTGGCGATGTGCCAAAGGTAGCCCGCCCGGTCCACGCCGCCGGCGGCACCCCCGCCAGCCGCCGCCGCCGCCGCCGGCCCCCACCGCCGGCCCCCACCGCCGGCCCCCACCGCCGGCCCCCACCGCCCCGTCCGGCCCGTGGACAGCTTGTTTCTGCTTTCGGCACGTTAAGGAACAACGCGGGGGGTGCGGGGGCGCCGCCAGCGCCGCGGCCAAGCGGCGGTGCGGCCCGGCCCGGCCGCCCTCGACGCCGGCCTCCACAGTCCGACCATCGCCTGACGGCCGCACGGCGTCCGGAGACACACGAGAGTCTGCGGGAGTGTGTGGCCGGCGGCGGCCGCGGCCGCGGCGCAGCCCGCCGCAGCTCGGCGAGGTTCTTCACCCGGTTCTTACTGGCCGCACAGGCCGGCGAAGACGAGTTGAATCCCGACGCCGTCAAAAATTATAAATAGGATCCCGTGTCCTGGGCCTCGCCTCACTCGCGCCTCTGTGTGTGTGCGTGTGAGGGGGGGGGAGGGGCCCTTGGACCGGGACCAGGACACCAGCAGCACCAGCCCGCCGAACAGGGCAAAGGCTGCCACGGCCGTGCGGCGCGCAGCGGCTGAGGCGCGAGGACGGCGACGGCGCGGCGGTGTCCCCACACGACGCAGCCCGGCCGCCGGGACACTAGGCAACACGGTGCACACGGGGCACACGGGGCACCGACGCCGACGGGGACCTCCACCGCCACAGCGCGGAGCGGCCGGGGTCAGCCCGAGCGGGTCAGCCCGAGGGTCAGCCACCCCCGCCGCGGCGGCCCGGCCAACACCCGGGACCCGGGTCTGCTTGCATATCACGGCCGAGGCGTCTGGTCCGCGAACCGCCGCGCCACGCCGCGCCGCGCCACGCCGCGCCGCGCCACGCCGCGCCGCGCCACGCCGCGCCGCGCCACGCTCTGCACCGAATAACTTTCTTCCCCGTCATGCCTCACTCCGACGAGAAGATTTCGCGAGAGAAAGCGGGGACGCTCCAGGAATGGCAATAAGGGAGGGCAAGGGGTGGTTGGTTCCAGGCAGCCAGCCGGCCAGCCAGCCAGCCAACCAACCAGTCAGTCAGTAAGCCAGCCAGCCAGGGGCGGTCCCCCCCCCCCCCCCGCCTCCCGCCCTCCCCCATCCACGGCAACACACGGATGACCGAATCCGTGCGGCAACATGTAGCCCGCGCGAATAATATGAGGAGAAAACACGAAAGATTAGCGTGTTCTGATGTCGCGTACAGTACGCCGTGCGTGCGTGTGTGTGTGTGTGTGCCTTTTGGAAGATGCACGGCTGTCGACTCGGAGCGATGCCAGCAGCTGCCTCCTCCTCCTCCCTCCCCGCTTCCGCCCCCTTCCTCTCCTTCCCCCCTCCCGGCCACCCCTCCTTTCGTTACGCAAATGTGCGATCGAGATAGAGCGAGATGGTGAAGTGAAGTTTGCTTAGAAACTGCAGCGGCGGCGGCGGCGGCGGCGGATCGTCTGATATACAGTACCGCGCTGTGTCCTTCATTTGCCTACTCCGGCCGCCGTCTGACTGTCTGTCCGTCTGCTCTGTCCGTCTGTTTGTATGTCTGTTTGTCTGTCTGTCTGTCCGAGTGTCGACCCTCCTGGCGGACAGCCCGGCCGCCCGCCTCACGGCCGCGTGCCAATGGGATTGCCCTTGCCATTCAGTGAGCTTCCCCGCGAGAGAAAGAGGGCGAGAGGGAGACAGTGAGAGAGAGAGAGAGAAAGAGAGAAGAAGAAGAAGAAGTTTCAGTTTCACGGCAAAACCGTTCATAACTCAGCGTGCCGACCAACCGTGAACCGTGAACCGGGCCGGTGCGGAAAAATCAAGTTGATCGCGAACGCGCGCGCCCCGCCGGCCCCGCCCTCCCCTCCATGTCTAGGCTAGACACACTTCCGGGGCGCGCACGTGCTTAAGCTCATCCCGTGCGAGGTGTTTGTACTCTCCGCTAGGGGATGCTGGTTGTTGTCTCCTCTGCGCCGACAATCAGCTTGCCTTCCGAGGGGGAGGGGGCGGCCGAAGGGGAGGCCGGCGGCGGCCTCTGCCTCCGGCGCGGCCCCGCACGGCCCCGCGCAGAGTGGACCCGCGTAAATATTTAACGCCGGCGTTGACCTCGGCCCGCCGCGCCGCACCACCGCCTGCGCTGCACCGCACAGGTGCGCGAGGCTAGGGAGTGGCGCGGCCGCTGGGGAGACGCGACGACGCCGCCGCGGCCGCCGGCACGCCAGTCTCCGCGCCGTCGATACTCCAAAAGTCTGCCTCGCTCTGGCGCGCTCGCCCCGTCTCGCTCGTACTCACGTGGTCGTCGAGGAGGTGCGAGAAGGACGGGAGGTGCACGCGTTTGGTGTAGAGGATGCAGATGGTCTTGGGGTCCGAGAGCCTCCGGCGCCTCTTCTGCTCCCTCTTGGCCCTGTCGCCGCTCCCGGACGCCGGTCTGAGCAGCGGTGGGGCCGGCCTCGCCTCCGCGGCACCGGCGCCGCCGGCATCCTCGTCCTCGTCCTCCTCCGAGGGCATCTTCCAGACCGCGTCCCGCGGCAGGATGACGGGGGCCGGGGGCCTGGCGGCGACCCCTACGAGTGTCTCTGCGTCGTCATCGTCCTCGCCGTCATCCTCATCGCTGTCGTCCTCACCGGATCCGTCCTCACTGACACCGTCGCTCTCGTCATCGTTCCAGAACGGGGACCATAAGGAGCCCAGCACGTCCATGTCCAGGCCCTCCAGCGGGTCGACGGCGGGCCCCGAAGCCCTCCTGCAGTCCTCCAAGAAGCCCGGGTCGAGGGGGACGGCGCCGCCGCCCCTCTGAGGCCCGTCCCCGTCCGCCCCTCCCGGCCGGGACGCCGACGCGAACCTGCCCCGCAGCAGGCCGCGCAGGGAGCTCTTCCGCTGCACCTGGCCGTCATCGTCCTCCACGGCCGCCGCGGGGGCCTCGGTCGCCTCGGCGGGGGCGCCCTTGGCGGGGCTCTTGGGCTTGCGCTGGTCATGGCTGTCCGAGACGTGCAGCGAGGACCGGAGGATGTTGAGGGCGCACTTGGTGACCTCGGTGACGCGCGCCGAGAAGGAGCTGGTCCGGGAGGGCGGCCGGCGGGGGCTGGGCGCCGCCGTGGTGGCCGTCCCCGCGGCGGCCGCGCTGCCGGCGGCGCTGCTGGCGCTGCTGGTGGTGACGGTGGACCCGTTCCATGCGGCCATGCTACGTTCGCCTGTCCGGGGGGCCGGGCTCCATCGCAGGGCCGTAGGGTGGCGCGAGGGGCTCGAGCGTGGTCACGTCAACGTCAACCTGTGCGCACCGAGGCCGGGGTCACGGGGGCGGCTGCTCAGCCTGCTGAGCTGCCTCAGCCCCGTCCCCGGCCCGCCCAGCCTGCCCAGCCTGCGGTGGAGGGTAAGCCTACAGTGCGCCCCGCTTCCCCCGGGGGGGGGGGGGGGGCGCTGTACGTTCTGATAAAAACCCCCACCAACCCTTTTGCTTTTAGCGCTTTCCTGCGGACCTTCCCCCCCCCCTCCCCGCCCCCGACCCCGCCCCGCCCTCCGCCAGCCGACGACAAGCACACATTACTTAATTTTGGCACACACTCGCTCCTGATGCGGCGCGAGGGGTGCGGGCGAGAGAGAGATAGGCAGAGGGAGAGAGAGAAAGAGAGTCGGCGAGGCAGGGAGAGAAAGGGAAGGTAAAGGAAGTACGTAGGAGGCGGCAGGGCGGCGGCGGCGGCGGCGACGGAGCGAAAGAGAGCGGCCCCTTTGATCCTCGCGGGCCCCGCCGACACCCGTCAATGGCGGAGGTGCGTCTCCGTGCAGCGGGGCGGGGCGGGGCGGGGCGGCGGCAGGACATGACGCGCCTTGCACCGCGCAGGTAAATATAGACAGGCGAACTTGCAACACGCGGTAGCGGCGGCGGCGACACAATGCTCTTGGGCCGGGCCCAAAGCTACCAAAGCCGCACAAACACGTCGCCGGCCCTCTGCGGGGGGTCCGCGCCGGGCGCTGCGGGGGGGATGGAGAAAGGAGCGGCGCTGAAATGGGGCGCGCCGCGGCGTTATCTCGTGATATGGCCGAGTTGTTTGCATGCGGCGCGGCGGCACGGCGGCGGGGCGTGGCGGCGGCGGACCCCTCCACGCATCACGCCCTCCCCACCCCTCCTCGCGAAAGCACGTAGTAGGCCCGTGCCGCACCTGAGGGTGCGCGGAGGGCGGGTAATTACATCCGGCAATACACCCCTCCTAGCTTATTTCCAGGTGGGTTTGACACACACACGGGCGGGAGGGCGAATAGACAAGCATAGCCTAAAAGCGCCCTGGTCGTGCGGCATTGCCGCACAGAGGCCATACGGGGCTACCAGGTGATAGCGCGTATCTCTCGGCCGCCGTGTAAGCCCACAGCAGCACCGGCGGCGGCAGCTGCGGCAGCTGCGGCGGGCACCTGCCGCAGGCGCGCAGTGCAGAGGGGTATCGACCGTAAAATGCTCTTGTCTCGCAAGGCGTTACGTAACAAGTGAACAGGAGGGACCTCCCCTCCCCCTCCCCCACCCCTCTCCTATAGGGCTAGCGCCACTCTCACCCTAATTAACCCGTTGCTGGTCCGACACATGACCCCCATTAAGTGCATAGCGCGCGCGTGTGTGGGCTGGTGGTGGTGGTGGTGGTGGTGGTGGTGGCGGCCGGGCCTATTTATTGTGCCAAGAAGACCCGTGAAACGGGCAAAGTCGGACAAGCAAAAGAGAAAAGGAGAACGGGGAAAAAAATCCGCATTATTTTCTTTTTGTGTGGGTTGCGGGCCCTTGTCAAGCTATTGCATCAAAGTGTAATGGTGGGTCTGGTATGGCTACGACTGCGGCTGGCTCCCTGAGTGCACGAGGTCCACCGGTCCGCCCGCCGCGACCGCTGCTGACACGACACCCGGCCGCACGCCCGCCCCGCGTGACGTCGGTTTTTTCCTGTTGGCAACCGGTCGGTGAGATGTACTCGAAGAGATGATACAGTGATGTATCAGCGGTGTGGTGTGGTGAGGTCCGGGGCGCCTCGTGCCCCGGCGGCGGCTGCGGGCCGCAGATCGGCGCGATTTCCCTGTTTGACTTTCCGGCCCATGTAGAGAGCGCATGCTGGGGTGTTTGCATAACCCTTCTTGCTCGCTCTGCCGCTCTCTCTCTCTCTCTCTCTCTCTCTCTCTCTCTCTCTCTCTCTCTCTCTTACTCTGTCACTCCCACACGTCCTGTGTGCCGCGGTGTTTAACACCCTTCCGATCGCCCCGATACCTAGACGAGACGGGCAGTGGAGGGGCTTCCCCGACTTCTCCGTCCAACCTTCCTGGACGCGCGAGTTGATATTTGGACCGCCGCGTTTGGTCATCGCCGTTCGCAGAGAGGTGAGGGGCGCGTGGATGCCCCCCCCCCCCCATTCCCCCTGCCCCGGCTAAAGTGCATGGTGCAGGGCGCGTGGCAGGCGCGTGGTGGGCCCGTGGCAAGGCCCACCAGCACCAGCAGCACCACCAGGCTGTTCTGGCTATTTCAAGAAGCTCGTTTTACACCAGAACGTTGTGTGCACCGCTATGGCCTGGTCTGGTCTGGTCCGGCGCTGGTCGGCAGGGCAGACTCCCGAACCGCACCGCCCGCGCGTACCGCGGCATACTCTTACGCGACCACTTTATCACAGAGTGATACAAGCCGATTTAAAAAAAAATTCCCTTGGCAAAAAAAAAATAGTTGAATTGTTTTTTAACTTTTTCCCTCAAACCCTTGTCCCTTTCCTGGGCGTAATATTTTTTTAAAAAATATCGAAATGACTGCACATCCCGTCACTGCTCCTGTGCCCACCCTCCTCCAGTTTCCGCCCGCCGAGTTTTTGTCGATCATCGTTCCCAGCGGCCCTGCTGTATCGGCACGGTGGCAGCGTCTCTCACTGCCCTGCCGCCGAACCTCCGCGGCGCAGCACAGCGACTCCTGGACCGGGCGGCGACGCGAGCACGCCGGACGCGGGGGGTCCTGACAGCCAAGGAGATTATTCCCAGTCCTGCCGGCCGCCTCCTCCCCCCTACCCGCCGCACACACGCCCCCCCGCCCCCGCACCTAATCTGATAGTGCCCACACCACCGTAATACCTAATGGAGCCCCGCTGTCTGCGCGGAAAACCGAAAGGGATTCCTGCTGCTGCTGCTGCTCCCCCCCTTTCTCCGGCCGCCCTGCGCCCGCCCCTGCCGCGCACCCTTTTGTGCTTGCAAGTCCCCGGCCTGCCGCTGCCGGCTCCCCCCCGCTGCCGCGATACACCATCAGGAATTACTTCCAAATTACTTTCTTTTGTGCCTCACCGGAGCGGCCGCCCGCCGGCTCGGGCCGCGCTCGGACACCGGAGACGCGGCGCGCTCTTCCCCGGAAAGTGGGTAAGAATCAACCCCGCAAAAAAAAAAATCAAAAAAAAATATCACATGAATAATTTTTTTTTCTCCGGCCGCCCCGCGTACTACTAAAGGCTCGCAACGAAAATAATTAAAAACAAACAGAAGAAACAAAACAAAACGGGGCGAGTGTTATTGTAGTCCTTGGCGCACGAAAGAGACACAAACCCTTGTTAATGCGTGTTTAGGTCAACTTTCACAGCGGCGGCGGCAGCAGCAGCAGCATTTCAAACGAAATAGTATAGTGAGTGGCTGTCGCCGAGGTTGGAACAACTGCTTTTGCCACTGCTGCGGCCGCACAAAACAAAGGGGCCACGCGTACCCCCGTCCCCCTCCCCCTCTGGCTTATCCCTTCGCCCGCAGGCGGAGAGGCTGACATCGCGGGGGCTTCGGTCGGTGCGGTCCGCGCGCACTCCGCACTCCGCACCCACAGAGTCCTCGTTGGCCGCTTCTCCTCACAGCGGCGGGTGACTCCAGCAGCAGCGGCGGCAGCAGCAGCAGCAGCGGCGGCACAACAGCGGCCACTCCAGCAGCGCCGCGTAGCGAAACGTATCCACCAACAGCACCGCACACTTCACAAACTCGTCGCCGTCGTCGTCGCACTTTTATTTTTTTTATTGCTCCTGTCTTTTTCACACTTCACCCGCAAACACACACACACACACACTACCGGCTGTCTCTCTCTTTTTTTTCCCCACTCTACCGGCACTGTTCTCTTGACGTTGCACTTTGCTGCTGTCGATGCCGTAGTGGTGGTGGTGGTGGTGGTGGTGATGGTGGTTGTGGTGTTGGTGGTGGTTTTGTCTCCCTCGGAGCCGTCTTCGTGGCGAAGGGTCCGACCTGCGATTCGCTTAACCGTGACGGACAGACAGACGGACAGACAGACAGACAGACAGACAGACAGAAGGGAGGTGGCGCGGCAGGTCGCGGCCCATACGAACGGTCACGCGTGCGGATCGCGCGGGGGTCGCGGTTCGCGGGCGGCTCCCGGTGGGCGGCGCTCGCCGCCGGCGGCCGCCCTGCAAGCGTACGCGGACGACACGACACGGACTGTAGTGGTGGGGGCCCCGGCACCGCCGCCTCCGCAGCCTGTGCCACCGCCAGCGCCACCGACTCGGCACACACTGACCGGCACCGTGCCCAGCGCCCACAGCACGCCCCGGGCTCACACACACACACACACACACACACACACGCCACACATTCTCGACACACACACACACACACACACTACACAAAGTCCCTCCTCTGTCACCACGCGGCTCTTGCTAATCGTCTAACAACAGCCATTAATTTTTTTTTTCGCACGCCGGGCAAGAATTACCAGAAAATGCGGCTACTATTCTGCGGTTTGCCTCCTCCTCCTCCTTCTCCTCCTCCTCCTCCTCCTCCTCCTCCTCCTCCTCCTCCTCCTCCTCCTCCTCCTCCTCCTCCTGTCCCTTCCTTTTTTTCCCACAGACTAAAATTCTTTTGCTTGTGTAAAAAAAAAATCATGAATATGCAAAAGACGTATTATTTCTCTTGTATTTTATTTTTTTAGAATGTCGAATGCGTCACTCTTCTCTTTGACCAGCGGGGGGCAGTGACCGACGCCCCGGCCCCGCCGCCGCCGCCAGTCCCCGAGAGGTGCGCCGATCCTTGCCGGCATTGAATAAAGAGTAAATTGAAGTAAAATACCAACGAGCCCTTTTCATGGCGCGAGTCAAAGAGGGCGTGATCGCTGTCCGTCTGTCTGTCTGCCCGCCCGTTAGCGCTGCCCCGGCGGCCCGCTGGTGTAAACACGACATGTACGGCAGGCGGCTGGCGCGGGCTGCACCGCCGGGCCGCTCACGCCCTGGACGCCTGACGCCTGACGCGCCTGGTCAACGCCTTCACGACCATCACCCTCTCCTTTCACTCCACGCACCAAAAAGCTTGCTCACTCCCTTATATTCTCGATACCCCATAATTATTATATTATTATGAGCTCCGTTATGTATCTTTTATTGACCATTACGCTGACCGACTACGCGCTCTCAGCGCCATGACACAACCGTTAATATACGGCAAAGCGCCTCCGGCCTGTCAGCACTCTCTCTCTCTCTCTCTCTCTCTCTCTCTCTGTCTCTCTCACGGCGCCTGTAGGGTAGGCAGTCCCCGGCTGGTGCGGCACGCGCGGGTCCTGCGGGCTGGCCTACCCCGGTGACCGCAGGCGCTCGGCCACGACGGGAGAACGCGAGCCGCAGCCCTGGAAGCAGTGACCGGCACAGGCCGTTGTGCGCGACGCTCTGCGAGTCACCGAATTATCCTGCCTCTTATCGGGTATCTGGAGCACGCGGAGGCCAGCAGCCGCGGCGGCGCGGCGGGGGGGGCACGCAGACCAGGCGGCCTCAGGTGAGTCCTGTTTACTTCGGGCGGAGAGTAAACACACACACTCACACACACACACATCTCTCTCACCCTCTCTCTCTCTCTCTCTCTCTCTCTCTCTCTCTCTCTCTCTCTCTCTCTCTCGCTTTCCCTCTCTCGGCACACAAACACGCAATGACCGGCTGCCGCCGGTGATCGGCTGCAGGTCGAAGGTGCTTACTGCTAGTTGCAGCAAAAGGTAATTTTCGGTATTAAGGAAACGCACAGCCGCTCACGCACTCCGCGGTGCAGCGTCCGTCGCCTCCCTCCCTCCTCTCCCGGCATTCCACTTCATGTTCGGGCGGCCCGTGGCGGCGCAGGGCCGTCTCGGGCCCCAGCCCCCCCCCCCTCACCACCTTCGCGTAGCCACAAAAGGTTGGGAGGGCGCGCCCTTGTGCGAGAGCGCCGCCCGACCCCAAGATTAAAGGAGATGTAAATATTTGATAATCTCCGTGCCCCCCCTTCCTTCCTCCCTCTTCTTTCCTCACCTGATCGCGGCCTTTGTATGTCTTTGACAAGTCGTCAGATGGTTTCACCTTTCGCCTCATAGTTGGCCGAAGGAAACGTAATTTCCGAACGAGAGAAGGAGCGCGAGAAAGATCGCGGGAGAGGAGAGCGGGCAGAGAGAGAGAGATAGAGAGAGAGAGAGAGAGAGAGAGAGAGAGAGAGAGAGAGAGAGAGAGAGAGAGAGGGGTGGGAGGGGTCGGGGGAGCAGGTCCTGGTGCACGCGTAGAACAAATATTTGCGGAAGGCTGGCCTGCCTCGGCGAGGGGGCGCGGGCAGCCGCGGGCCGGCCGCAGCGGGGGCCGCAGAGGCCGCCCGCCGCCCCAGCTGCGTTCGCAAAAAGTTTCAGACTTATTAGCAGCAGTACAACTCTGAGTATCGCTCCTTTTTATTATTATTATTTTTTTTTGTTTCGTGGCCGCATGGGACTCATCCTCGGGGCGGGCGGCTGCGGGGGTAGCGGAGTGGAGCAACGGCAGCACGCCCTCCAAGGAGGAGGTGAGGGCAAAGGTGCGGCGGCGGCGGCGGCGCGCGCCCTCGCTGCAGCGGCATGCCGCCGCCGCCCGCCGCCGCCGTCCGCGCTCTCCTGCATCGCGAGGCCACCATTCAGACTACTTGTTTGTTCTTCTTTCCTCTCTGGTTTGCTTTTCTGTTGGCAGAGTGACTTTTGCGGACCAACACAGCGCGTCGCAAAACTAAAAGAGCGCGCTGCGCTCCTGCTGCTGCTGCACTGCGCACGGAGAGCGAGAGAGAGAGAGAGAGAGAAAGAGAAAATCCTGGACAGTGCTCGCTGACACGACCCCTCGCCCAGCCGGATCCGTACCAACAGCAGCGCAATAAATAAATAAATAAAGAAGAGCTGGATTGTCGGAGCACAAAGCACACAATCATGATCCGACGGGTGGCACCAGTGCGCTGCAGCGGGGGGGGGGGGGGGGGGGGGGGGGGGGGGGGGGGGGGGGAGAGCGGGGCTGCGGGCATTCGCGATGACCATGTCGGGGGCAGCGGGAGCCGGCCGTGCACCCCGTCGAGTGCATCGCCTGCAGGAGCGCGGCATGCGTGCCCCGTGGCTCGTCCGTTCGTTTCGAAGCCCGTCCGCCCGCCCGCCGCCGCAAACGTCCAATAAAAAAAAAAAAACACGACGATCGTCGAGGGAGGAGTCTCCTTACCTGGCAGTACTCTCGGTTGGTGCTCTCCTTGTCCTCCTCCCCTTCGTGGTCCGGGTCTCTGGCCTACATTGCGAAAAAAAACACGAAATAATCGTTTTTAGGAAATTTACACTGCGCTGCTTGGGCAGAAGGTGGAAAAATGTGACGGGCTCTTTTTTTTTTGTAATGTTAAAGTATACGACCCGAATCAATGGTTATGGCATTTTCTTTGTTCTGTTCCCCGATTATTATTTTTTTTTGAATTTTTGCAGGGTGAACATTGGCTTCATTAGGGGAGGGGGCCCTGGTGACCGGCTTGCACTCACCAGGGCGGGGAACTCGGCCCGCAGCTCGGCGCACCACTGCTGGTAGGGGGGGCCGCACGACTGGATCCGCGACTGGAAGTCCCGCAGCTCCCTGCAGAGGGGCGTGTTCCTCTCCAGCTCGACGCGCGACTCCCGCATCCACTCCTGTGGCGTCGGCAACAACACGACATTGTACTCGGCTGCTGTCAGCGGCGGGCGCTGGCGTGCTGGCGTGCTGGCGCTGGGGGTGGCATTACCTCGAGCAGCGTGAGCACGGAGCGCTGCCACGGCGGCACCTCCACGAGCAGGCAGGCCGGCGAGTCCCGGCGGCGGCCCCGGTCCGACGGCGACAGCGAGGACCGCCGTGAGTTGGGCCCGCACGAGAGCACGGCCGGCGTGCCCGTCGACGGCGGCCCCACGGGCACGACGCCGGGCCCGGCCACCGCGACGGGGCCCTTCTCCTCCATGGGGGTGGTGGCCGGGGAGCTGGCGGCGTGCATGGCCGCGCCGCCGACGCCGACGCCGCCGCCCAGGGCGCCGCCGAACGGGCCGAACACGCCGGCGCCCCCGCCGAGCGCCCCCGCGGACCGGCCGCGGGGGAGGCGCAGGGAGCCGCCGGAGGAGGGCCAGGGCGTCGTGTCCGGCAGGGTGAGGTAGCGCGACGACTCGTACGTGACGCGGGGCATGGACCGCGACCGCGGCCGCAGGTACGGCCTGGTGGCCAGGAACTCGGCCGCCGCCGTGGCGGGGTCGGAGGACGCCTGCGGCAGAGACACCGTCAGCCTCGGCGGCCTCTGTGGACGCCGCCCTAGACGCCGCCCTGGACGCCGCCCTGGAGTGCCTCCCGCCGGCCGCACGCACCGTGCCGCTCGCCGTCGGGTGCTCCGGGGAGTCGAAGTCCGGCAGGTTCTGCAGCTGCTTCTGGAAGGCCAGGATCTCCTGCTCGGGCGTGTCCTTGTGCACGGCCTTGGCGATGTTGGCGTGCGACTTGGAGCGCCTCTTGTTCGACTGGCGGAGCGTGGAGAACCTGAGCGACAAGCCGAGACCGTGTTGGCGTCTCCTCGTTCAGTTTTTCTCGTCTCGCCGGGAAAGTCTGGCATCGGCCGTTCCCAGGCGCAAGGCTTTTGGCCCGACGCTGCCGGAGGGCACCGGGGGCCAGACTTTCGGCAGCCGGGTGACGCCAAGTAGAACATGTACGTGTGTGGGGAGCAAGCCTCCGTGTGGTCCGGGCCTACTGCGCCCTCCGACGTTCCATGCTTTTATGGTGCCTAACACTGACGATGCACGGAGGGACCAAACCGCTCCCAAAAGGTACCATTAATAATCATTCATTACTAAATGTTTTTTCTAAACTTTATTTTTAATACTGCTTGCCGCCGTTCTGCCTCCACTCAACGGGAGACGTGCTCTCTACGACAACTTACGAGTGAACCACAACACAGATCGAACACGCACATATGAGTTGTTACACGTATTGCACACAGGCGGTGACGGGTGCACACACAGCGGCCGGTCCGATCCCAGCGGCCCGCGAGTCCGGCGAGTCGACACCAGCCGTTTCGGACCGCACAGTGCGACGCATTTCTTTTGAAAGCTTTGAAAAGTCATTACAAAATATCGTATCTCAAATATTTGATTTTCGCTCCTTGAAATTGCATTAGATTTCCCGGCCAAAATGAGATTGGAATTTTTTAAAGAGGATTAGCATCTTTTATAGACCATAAAATTTGACTCTATGCCAGTGTCATTTTTTTAAAAATTCTATAATATCCTATTAAAGGCTGCTTCAAAACGTTATTTTTAAACAAATTTGTGATACGAAATGTGCTAAATGACGATTCCGATCTTTTTTTTTTCGCAAACTAATAAAGTCTGTCACAGTGCGTGTTGGCATGCCTGGCCTGCTGGCATGCTAGCCTACGGGCTGAGTTACGGTGCGGTGCGCCGCGCGGGGGCGGCAGTCGGGGTGTTCGTCTAGTCGGGGTCTAAAGCGGCAGTCGCATCGGTGAAGAGAGTGGCCCCGCGCACTCCACTCGGGACGGCTGCTGAAACATTCCCCCGGCCCCGGAGATGTGCTGCGGCTGCCGCGCGGGTGGGTGAGCAGGCCAGCTGCGGACGCGGGAGCGAGGGGGTGTTTGTGGGGAACACGCCTAGCTACGGTACGGTGTACAGTGGTGGGTGCCGGCGTAGAGGTGTTAGGGAGGTTTAGAGCTCTGACCCTGGACGTACAAATTGTCGGGTACCACCGAGCTGTCACTGTCATCACCACCACCTCCACCCCCGCCACCGCCGCGGTCGTCCAAGACGACGGCTATGTTGGCCTGAGACTTGGACCGCGGCTTCCAGGACTGCAGCGGCGCCGCCAGCAGACAGGACGACAGAGACAGGCTGCGAGCGCATCCAGTTTTAACTTCTTTACAATGGGTGTCTCCGGTCTGGTTTTTTTTCCCCGCGGAAGTTTGCATATCGTATCGCAAGCCGGCTGTACGATTCGGAGCAGCGATTCAGGTCATCGGGGCTCATTGGAGGGAAGAAAGTTAAATTCGGAAGTAAAATAAATTTTCATCATAAAAAAAATTATGTGTTTTATTTTTATTTTTAGCAAAACCCAATTTAGTGCTTAGAAAAACAGGGGGAAAAGAAGCTCCTTATGAGGTCATGTGTCACGTACCTGAAGGACGCCCGCGGCTTGTGGTGGAGCTGGAGGGTGAAGTTGGGCAGGAGCAGGCCCACCCCCAGCCCCGGCCCCGCGCCCGCCCCCGTGCCTGCCCCCGTGCCCGCCCCCAGGCCGGGCGAGCCCGGGGGCGGGGAGACGGAGGAGGGTGCGGAGGCGAGGCTCTCCCTGGAGGCGGTGTTCCGCAGCAGGTGCGAGAAGGCGTACAGCGTGCTCTGCATGGCGGGCTCGATGCCCAGCCCCGTCGCCGAGCTGCCCGAGTCCCGCGGCACCAGCGACCCCAGCCGGCTGTCGGGCCCCGCGCCCGGCCCCTGCCCCTGCAAGCCGCACCGCACAGCGGGTTAGCGCCGCCGCGCCGGAAGCACGCGCGCACGCACACACACGCGCGCGCACACACACACACACGTAGACGACACATGGCTATAGAGCACTAGAGAGAGTCGCCCCCGGGGGGGGGCGTTTTTCTCACAACGGGATATACGCGCGCGCCGATAGAAAAGAGTGAATGAAATGGATTTAATTTTAAAGAATTTGGAAGTGTTACAACTTATGTGAAAAAATCACGGAGCACACACACGCAACAGGAACAACAATAAAAAAAATAAATTAAAGATTGACGTCTACATTCTATCATCTACATTTTGTTAGGGATCTCTATTTCTTGTCATTTATTTAATTTGAAATTATAACCACCTACTGTCTCCTTAATTTCAACATTGAGACATAAAACAGTGCTCTACAAAAAATCACTACAAGAAAAGCTAGCTAAGACAGTTGCACAGAAGTTAAATCTTACTTTAAAAAAACAACACACACGAAACAAAAAGAAAACACGAGGTAAGAAAAAAACAAACTATCGGAAAGGAGAAGAGAGTTAAAGAAAAAAGACAAAAGGTGTGATAGAGAGGAGCAAAGGAGTGAGGACAGGAATACCAGAAGGTGTGAGAAGGCGAACAGTGTGGACTGCATGGCGAGAGCGGGTTCGATCCCCAGCCCCGCGTCCGACGAGCGTGGAGGCACGGGGCCCAGAGACCCCAGCGTGCCCAGAGGGCCCAGGCTCATGGCCCCCAGGGGGCCGAGGCCCATGGTGCCAAAGGCGCCCATGGCCATGGCCTGGCCCAGGGGGTTCATGGGGCCAATCCCCGGAGGAGCGGACACCCTCCCGTCCGCGGGCCTGAGCTGCAAGAGGACCGGGTCATCACTGGAGAGTCAGTCAGTCCTTCCAAAGAAAAACAGGATGAAAACGGAGGTCCGAGTTTTGATGAAATATTGTGACGTCGTTTGCCGGCTCGCGTTAGGTGTTGGCCTGAGAGGTCGGGGGGGGGGGGGGGCGTGAGCGGGGCACACCGCACACCGCAGGCCCCGCCCCGCTGCAAGCCGGCATCCGTGTCGCGTCCGAGCCGGCCCTAATTTTCAGTCACAAACTATTACTGACCCCGTCAGGGCGAGGCCAACGCCACCGCCGCGCCGCCACTACTACCCCTTCAAACTTTGCGCCCCGGCATCTCTTTCAGGGGAAGTTTTGAGAGAGAGAGAGAGAGAGAGAGAGAGAGAGAGAGAGAGAGAGAGAGGCAAGACTCTCTTTGGCGGCAGCGGCGGCAGCGGCCTCGGGCGGGGCTCCCGCGCGAGGTTAAGGACCACCCACCCCTCTGCACCTCGATGTCAAGGACCCCCGAGCACTTACTGTCGCCAGCCCGGGCGGACACGACGCGCCGCGTCCCAAAGTTAATGGATGGCTTCTGAAAAATTGTCAGGAAAATGTCGGGATGCCTCCGTGGTTTCTTTTGTTTTTGTTTGTTAATTTTCCCCCCCGTTTCGTTGTACGTGTAAAGGCCTGGAAGGCCGCACAAGCCCTCCCCAAATGCTTACAAAGCCTGGGATTCTGCGGCTGCACTGATTGAGCCCCCCTGCCGAGCCGGCGCTGGCCGGGACCGCATAATTAATGACACCAACTTGTCCGAACCAAGTGCGTGCTAGACTGGCCGGCGACTCCCCCAGGTGCTGAGGGACACAACACTACAGTACGGGGGCACAACATTCGTTCGTCAAACCGTGCAAAACGAGCAGAGGATGGTGGCGGGTGTTGGGACGTGCGGAAATATAGGAGAAGAAAAAAAAAGAGAACTTCTGCAGTGCTGGGGTGTTGGAACGGGCTTTGTATAAAAACTGACAACGGTGGCAGCAAGTCACATGCAGACGGTCCTCACCTCGGCACAAGGTAAAATGCCAGAGCAACATTTATAAAATGGTCTAGAGGATTGTGTTGATACTAGAGACGCCTACGCAACCCCATCCCCCCATCCGGCCCGGCCTACTTGTCCGCTTCGTTGAGAATCGACTATCTGCGGCCGATCTAACGACTCTACGTTGCTGAACCGCGGCGCGGACTGCATCTCCGTTCGCTCTAACACGGTTCCGGGGGCCGTACTGCGTGACGGCGAGCCTGACGTGTACCTGCGGCTGCTGCAGCTGCCGGGAGCGGAGCGCGGCGGCCAGGGTGGCGGGCGGCACGGGGCAGTGGCCGTCGTCGTGGCCGGTGGCCGCCAGCACGCCGGCGCCGACGGGCTCGTTGTTCAGCCCGGAGCAGTCCACCGTCAGGTTCACCTGCGAGCCAGCGGCGTGGCGTTACGGTGGGCTCTATCAGGACGTCCTCCGAAGGTGGCCGACGACGACATCCCAGAGGACGTCCCCCCCGAGGCCGCCGACGGCGACATCCTGGAGGACGTCCCCACTAGGCCGCCGACGGCGACATCTTGGAGGACGTCCCCACTAGGCCGCCGACGGCGACATCCCGGAGGACGTCCTCCCCCGGGGCCGCCGACGGCGACCCCCCGCGGGGCTCACACCCTCACCTTCCGCCGCTTCCGCAGCGAGGAGGGCTCCGTGTCCGTGGAGGAGGCGCGGCTCCGCGGCGACCGCGGCGCCTCGTGGGCCGACGCCGAGGCGAACGAGGACCGCGAGGCGCAGGACTTCCAGCGCTGCAGCGGCGCCGCCGTGGTGAGCAGCCGGTGCAGCAGCATGCGCACCAGCACCACGGGCGACACCACGCTGGGGAAGCACGCCAGCAGCGTCTGCACGAACAGCGGCGCGCACGGGTCCCCCTTGGCGTCCGCCCGCCGCAGCACGGGGCCTGGGGGCGCGGCGAGGCGAGGACGGCTCGTGTCACACACTTTTGTCACAACGTTTTTTTTTTTGTCTTGCTAACTGTACACCCACCACAATTTTATTTTATTTCTGACCCAACTGATTATTTCATTTTTGTCCCGCTCACCTCGGTGGTACGTGGCCCCGCTCACGACCCACTGCAGCGTCGACATCTCGGTGGAGTTGGCCATGCTGGTCGTGGCCGTGGCAGTAGGCGCCGTCTGCGTCAGCGACACCTGTAAGACAGCGCGCCATGAGCCTTCCTGCCTGCTCTCTCTCTTTCTCTCTCTCGCTCTCTCGCTCTCTCTCACACACACACGCGCGCACACTACCCCGCTCCCCGCCGCTTCGCTTCTCAAAACTTTTCCCGCTAATGACTTTCGAGGAAAGCGCGGCAAAACGCTTCCGGCTAAAAGTGGGCAATTATGGACGGAGGGCGTGACGGGGCTGCGCCGCGCCCCGCAGAGCTCCCCCGAGCCCCCCGGAGCCCCCCGGAGCCACCGCCGCCACCGCCGGGTCACGGCGTACCGCGGAGGCGGCGTGCCGGAGGGCGTCGGCGGCCGCACCACACCACGCCACGCGGTGCGCGGGGCGGACTCACCTCGAAGGCCTTGAGCATGTACAGGACGGCGCCCTCCACGGACAGCCCCAGGATCTTGCCCGTCTCCTTCTCCACTACCATGTTGGGCGGCGCCGAGGTCTGCGTGATGTACGTGTCCTCCAGGGACTCCGTCAGCGGCGTCGGCGGCGGCGCGTCCTCGACTGAACGTTAGGAAAAAAAACAATTTAAAAAATTAATAAACAATTTTTTAAAATAAAAAAGTGTTTTTTTTTCTTTTTGTTAAAACGTCTGCGGGGTGTCCAGCACAGCAGCTGCAGCGCTTTCCTTTAAGCAGAGCGGGCGGGCGGAGAGGCGCTCTGTGCGGCGCGCGGCGTCGCGGCCGGAGAGGAAGGAACGCGGCGAGGAGAAGAGAGGAGAAGTTTCCCGCTGACGCCCGTATAATCGATCATATTTCGAGAGGGTATCGATAATTCATATTAATACTTCCTTGGGGCGATGAGGCGAGACGGCGCTGTAGCGGCAGCGGCGGCGCCACCGTCCTGCTCCAGAGGACACGATACTTTGCCCCGACCCGCGCTGCATCGCGCAGCCGCCCTCGTCCAACATTTATTTATCACCGCTACTTACGGGGTAATGAAAAGTCGTTGCAAATTCTTTGTGCGCGCCCCGCTGGCGAGCGGGCCGCGCGCTAACGCCCTCCACCCCCCCCCTCCCCTCCTCCGCTGCCCCTCTCCCCCTCCCCTCCTCCCTCCCCTCCCCATCCACGTGGCCGCCATGAGGAAAAGGCTCTCCTTTTCTCTTCTGATACTGTGGCTGAGAGCGAGGAGGGATGCCTGGCAATGCCCTGGGCCTCGCCTCGCCCTGCAGAGGGTCGAGGGGTTTGGGATTCAAGGGACGAGAGTTGCGAAAAATGAGAACAGGAGAAAGGGGATGCGGGCATAGAAAGCGGGGGAGGGAGTGGGGATGGAGAATGAGGAGGGGGGGGGGGGAGAGACAGAGACAAGCAGAGCGGCGAGAGGAGAGGGGCGGGCGAGGGAGTCGAATTGTGAGGCATTTTGTAGGACGAACAACTGGAAGGGGAGGAGGAGGTTCCGCGACGACGGCGGCCTCGGGGGCGTACTGACCCGTCAGGATGTCGTAGACGGAGAAGCGGGTGTTGACGCGGTGCGACAGCCCCAGGTACACGAGCGTCCGCGCCGCGTGGTGCTTCACGAAGCGCGCGTACTTGGTGGAGTGGTTGGTGTAGTACCACTCGTCGGAGGGCAGCAGCAGCTGCGAGAGCACGTCCGGGAGGCCGTGGTCCAGCAGGGCCCGGTGGTGGCCCGGGTCCAGCGCCAGCGTCGCCACGATCTGCAGCACCAGCACCAGCAGTTGCTGCAAGGCGACGCCCCGATTAGCACATTATTTGCACCGCGAAAATAGTGAAAAAAAAAAACGCATGAACAAAGTTTGTTATTCGCCAATGAAATTTTTTTTTCAAAAATTTTGACCTCTCCTTTGGCTTAATTGCGCTAAAAAAATTAGACTTTTTATTTGGACTGCCATAATGTACGCCTCATTTGGGCGTATTGTGCAACCCATAATCGTGGTCGAAAACAATTTCTTTTTACTGGGTTGAAAGGTACAACAAATTTCAGATTCATGCCCCCCCCCCCCCCTACCTCCCATACATTTTAAATTTTTTTTCCTGGCCCTAAACTCATCGCAATATAGTGAGGTGCGTGCAAAAAAAAAAAAGGAAATAAAATGTGTACCGGGTCGTGGGTGACGTCCAGGGCGGCGGCCAGGATGCGCAGCTGGGGCTCCTGGGCGAGCTGCTGCTGCACGGCGGAGCCCTCCGCCATGAAGAGCAGCGCGCGCGCCGCCAGCAGCTGCAGGCAGTGGTAGCTGCAGTGCCGCCACCTGCACCACGCCAAACACAAAATCATTCAGTCAGTTTCCTTTTTTTTCTGAAGCGTTAATGTAAAAAAAAACAAATAAGTGGGCTGTTTGACGTGGTGGTGGTCACCTCTGGCTGGGCGAGCACTGCTGCTTGCTGCCGATGACGCGCTTGTACAGGGTGAGGGCGTTGTGCAGGATGTTGAGCACGGAGAGCGCGTGCGCCGAGGACAGCACGTCTGCGACACACACAACTGCGGCACGGCGTCGTGACAATTCCAGAATATTTATTTTAAAAAATTATTATTATTTTAAATTGTGGAGCGGTCCGCGCCGCGCCCGGCGCTGTATCACCCATGGGGCCACTTCCTGTATCAGGCCGAGATGTGTGAGTGCGTGCGCCTCCACCGAGAAAAATACGCGGGCAAAAAAGACGGGAGAGAGAGAGAGCGAGGGAGAGAGAGAGAGAGAGAGAGAGAGAGAGAGAGAGAGGGGGGGGGGAATAAAAGTGAAAGGAAATGGTAGGTGCCCCCTTTTGGCTGCGAAATGAAGGAGCCTTCCCTGTGGGATCGCCCCGCACCACACCGCACCACCACGCTCCCGCTCCCCTCCCCTCTCGGCTTTCGCGCCGCCGCGCCGCGTGCTGGCTGCTCTTGCCCTGCACTTATATCCTGTATATTTTTTATTTTTTTTTACCCCCTGGCGCCAGCGTGCGCGCGCCCGTGCACCGCGCGCCGCCGCCGCGGCCACGTGTGCGCGGCGCGTGCGAGTCACGTGCCCGGCGCGTGCCGTGCCCCATAAAGGGGAGGGGGCTTTGTGCCCCCGCCGGCCCGGCACCCCGGCAGTGCGCCGCGGAATCCAGTCCAATGTATGGACCTCATATGCAGAGCACATACAGTCCCGGCCCATCTCGGCTTATAAACAAGCCGCGGTGGAGAGCGGGAGAGAGGTAGAGGGAGAGAGAGAGAGACAGAAAGGGGGAGAGATAGAGGACGCCGCGCGCTTGCCTCCTCATTTTTTGTAATTTTACTTTTCGGATCAGTTCCGAGTAGCTGTATATGTGCAGGGTACGCGGTAAATAGGCGCCGCTTCGACGCTTCGGAGGTTCTTTGAAGGGGCGGGCGGCGGGGGGGGGGGGGGGGGGGGGTAAGCGGGGTGCGAACCTACAAAAAGAAGGGCACGGGAGCGCAGCAGCGGGCGAGTCCGGGTGAGCGGGCGAGACAGGACGCACCAACAACTTAAACAAATTCCTGTTTGCCAGTCTAGGAACTTTGGAAAGGGGCGAGGCGAAATTCGCGCGCATTCAAAGGGAGCGGGGGACTGGTGGCGCCCGTGGTGGCGCTGTGCCGCCGGTCCCCTCCTCCTCCTCCTCCTCCTCCTCCTCCTCCTCCCCCTCCTCCTCCTCCTCCTCCTCCTCCCTCTTTACCTTGCGCGGCCTCCTCCCTTGCGGCGTCCTGGTCGGCCACGGTGCGGCGCGCCTGCTCGAGCTGCTCGCCGGCCATGGTCCTCCAGACGGAGCCCAGCCGCTTGGCGCCGGACTTGTGGAGGCGCGTGCCCCGCGGCACCGAGGCCGCCGTCGTGGTGGTGGTGGTGGTGGTCGCCGTGTCCGTGCCGGCCGCCGCCGCCGTGGACGCCGCCGTGCCGTGGCCGTCCCCCGCCGACGCGGCCGCGTCCTCCTTGGCCAACCTGCGGGGGGAGAAAAAGGATGAGGATTAGGAGAGAGCAAGGCACTCGATGAGGGGAGGGGGACGGCGCCGTGCCGTCTCCGGCGGCCCGCCGAGCCCCTGCGGACTCCGGGGTAGGCCGGCCCGCAGCGCAGCGGCGCCGAGCGGCCCGACGCGTTCCCTACCCCGCAGGCGCGCGGCGCGGCCCGCCCGACTCGCGAGGCGCGTCGCGGCTCACGCAGCGCGCGTCTCCGCTCAATTTATTATTTTTCATTACAAGGGGAAAAACCTGACGTTATATATCCCGACGGGTCCCCGGGCGCCAGGACCCCTCCGGGCCTCCGGCAGCAGGGCGTGGCCGGGCGGCCTGTAAACCCGCTGGCCTGTCAGCGGCGCCAGGGTCCGAGGCCACGGCCAAGGGCCTCGCCTGCACCCGCCGCCCCACCACCACCACCACTACCACCTCCGTCTCCACTTACTATGTCCCCTACACCCCCAGCCCCGCGTGCCTCACCTTCACCTGTATTCTGAGCCAAGAAAAATATCCACCCTTCCCATGCCAACCATCCTCTCTCTCTCTCTCTCTCTCTCTCTCTCTCTCTCTCTCTCTCTCTCCCTCTCTCTTTCAGCTGGAATCTCTCCAGCCCGCCCCTGTCCTCCACCACCCCCTATCGTTATAAGGCATTTCTGCAGCCTCCAGAGGCGCGGGCGGACACACGTCACAACAAGACGCGGGAGTTTTTGTTTTGCTGCTCCTCCCCCCCCCCTCCCCTCCCCCTCCGGGGACCACCCAGTAGACCCCGCATGGAGAGGGGATGAGGAGGGGGGGCAAGAGGAGAGGCACAAGTTTGCAATAACGAGTTCAAGAGCATTGCCGACCGCCCCAGGGGCGGGAGGAGGGAGGGGGCGGAGGGGGGGGGGGGGGGGGGGGGGAGAACGAGGTCAAGTTAAAGAAAGGCAGGGAAGAAACAATGCAAGGCGGGCGCGCGCCGCCGCGCACAGAGCCGCACACGGCCACCGGAACAAAAGAGGGGGGCTTTTCGAAAGCGAAAAGAAGGGAAAGGGAAAGGGACGTTCAGCGGCGCCGGTGGTGCGGCGGGATTCGATATGAAAACATCCTCGTCCTGTCTGCCTCTCTATCACCCCCCCCCCTCTCTCTCTGTCTTTCTCTCTCTCTCTCTCTCTCTCTCTCTCTCTATCACTCTGTCTTTCTCTCCCAGTGCACTCTGCTTTCTATCTCTCTCTCTCTCTCTCCCTCCCGGTCCGGGCCGCGGGTGACGACGAGACGCGGTGGCTGGTTAATGAAGGCGGACAGGTCCCTTCCACAGCGATAACCCACGTTCCCCTCCAGGGAGCGATGCTGGGGAAAAGAGATGGGGGCGGGGGGAGGGGGGGGGGGGGGTTGGGAGGTGGGAGGAGTGGGGGGAGGGGGGAAGGCGACGAGACAGGAGAGTGGACAAGACGTCTGGCCTTGGACATACCGGGTGGCGGCAGCGGGCGGGGCGGCCAGCCCGACATGGGGATTACGCGGAGACCCGGCGGCCGTCCGAGGCCAGGCCGCACGCCGCACGCCAGCGGAGAAGAAGGAAGCCCTGAGCAAGGCCCGCACTGCCCCGGTGCCCCGGTGCCCCGCTGCCCCGCTGCCCCGCAGAGCCCTGGGGAGTGATCTCGGAGCAGCGCAGGCGAGGCGGCCCTGCAGTGCCTCCGGATTTGTTTCCTATTGTCCTGTGACCCCAGCGGACCCCTGCCGAAGCCTTTATGAGGTCCGGAGGTCCGCGAGCTCCCTTCCTACATGTCTCCCCTTCGGGTCTTCTCCGTCCCTCCACCCCCACCCCCCTTTCTCCCTCTCCGTCTCGCCCACACCCTCTCGCTCCTTCTGTCCCACTCCTCTCCTTCGCTCCCCCCGCAGGCGCCATTGAATAGAACGGGTATCGGCTGTAGATCGCGCTGAGGCCGGAAGAATTCAGAATGCCCCCCCGGGTCCTCGTCCTCGTGTCCTCAGCAGCCCCCCCCCCCCCCATCCTCGCCTGGACCCGCCCCCTCCCCCTCGTGCCGGACAATGAGCGGCAGGGCGGGCGACGGCGGTCAAATTTCAGACGATATGAGGGACACGGCCTCACGGCCCCCTACCCTGGACCCGCCTCTCAGCCCCCGGCCAGGCGAGAAGCATTTCGTGGCCCGGCTTTGTCGCGGGTTCGAATACCACACCCGGCTCGCGTGTCGTCCTGACGGCAGCATCGCCCGCCCCGCAGCGAGAGGCGCGCGCCACCGAGGGTTTAATTAGCAGGGCACGGTAACCGAGACCCGCGCCTCCACGATGCGTGTGTCGCTCGGCGGCGGGCGCGGCTCGGACCGCCGCCGTTGTCTAAAACCGTCGCGGGCCGCTGTGATCGGGCGCGGCTATTTTTAGGGCCCCGGCCGTGTCCCTGGCCGTGGCCGCCGGTCCCCGGGGGCAGCCACGGGGGGCGGCCTCTGGGGCAGCCGGGGGCAGTCATATCAGGGGACTCCGCCCCCCAGCGGCCCCCGCCGGCGTGTCCGGGCTCTGACAGCGGGCTGAGGATCAGCGCGGACCCTGCTCAGCCGTGGCTGAGCGTCGCCCGGCAGAACCACCGCCGCCGCCCACCCGCGCAGGCCGCCACGCCAGCGGCTCAAAATGGCGAGCAGAAGTGCCAACGTTCCGCCACGCCCCGCCACGCCCCGCCACGCTGCGCCACGCCTCGTGCGACCTGCAGGCATCCCCGTCCGCGGCTGTCACGCCCCAGCGTTTCCGCTACATAAAGTCAAGCCCGCGTTGCCGTGTTGTACGCGTTGAGAGAGAGAGAGAGAGAGAGAGAGAGAGAGAGAGAGAGAGAGAGAAGGAAAGAGAAAGAGAAAAGGACAGAGGAAGAGAAAGAGATAGCACGTGGTGCCGGCCATTCTCGTTCGATTGTGATTCCAGCCCCTCCCCTCCCCCTCTCCCTCCTTTTTCCGTCCCTCGAGCAGTTTGGACCGAACCGAACCAGCGACAATAACGCTTGTAACACATCCTAATCCGATTTACGCTGTCTGACCCCCCACCCTCCGCTCTCTCCCTCTCTCCTTCCCTCTCCCTCTCCCACTCTCTCTCTCCCTCTAGCCCCCAGTCACACCCACACAGAGGCACTCAACGGAACACGGAATATGACTTTGCGGCTTCAGGTCGATTGTGCTGGGGTTGTCCGGCAGATATTTTCAATCGGCGAGATGAGGGCGTTCCTGTATCCGTGGGCCTCCCCCGGGGCGGCGCAGGCCAGTGGGGAGAGGGGTTGGAGGGGGGGGGGGGAGGGGCCGGCAGCGAGGTGGCGGGTCCCCTCGGGAGGGAAGGACACAAGATAGACCATGTAGGGGAGGCGGGCGAGGAAGGGGCGAGGGAGGCAAGGGGGAAAGGGGGGGGGGATCGGGTTATGGATATGGAGAGTAAATAAAGTTTCATGACTCCGCGTTTATCGGGGACAAGGAAGGGGGAAAAAAATTGTATTCCCGGGAATTTGTCGGCGCCAGTGCGTCTGGTGGGCACGGAGGGTGTGGCGTGGAGGGCGTGGCGGGTCCCTGTGGGACTGCGGGTCAGCGCCGGGCGGCCGGCCGTGCCGTGCGGCGTAAGGGCGGCCCACAGCCGGTCACCCCATCATCCGTCCAGCTGTGAACCGTACCTTAATCTCCCCCTGCATTGAAACGTCCTCACATCCTAGCAATGCGGACAACGCCTTAATTTTTAACGCGCCCCCTTTTTTTCCCCGCAGCACAACACCCGCGAACATTTCGAATTTTTTTTTAAATAAAAAAAATAAATAGTAGCGGGTACTTGAACCCGGGTACTCACCGCTGGGTGCAGGGGTGCTGCAGGGCGTCGCTGGTGCGCACCTTGACGTGCGTGAGCCGGTGCACGACGCACGCGTCGATCACCTTGTTGATGGTGACCATGGCCGTGTACTGGAGGTCGTGCACGCCGTGGATGAGGCTGAGGCACACCCGCAGCAGCAGGCACAGGGCGGCGCTCAGCTCGCGCTGCTCGGGGCTCGGCCCCGCCGAGGACGCCGTCGACGGCTCAGGGGCGGCGGACGACGCCTGCGCCGTCGGCTGCCCCTGGCCGATGCCGTTGACGGCGGCGGAGGCCGTGGTGGTGGTGGTGGTGGTGGTGGCGGCCGTTGAGGCCGTCGCGGTGCTCGCGGAGCCGTACGTGTCTAATGCAGTCTGTACGGAGCGCGCAGAATCGCGTTAAGTCCAAAACACAAATTTCCATCCCTAAAATTAACTGGTATGACCTTTTAAAAAATCAAAAATTTCTTCGAAAAATAAACATTCCGTTTTGTCTATCGCTGTGTGTTTGGAAGGCCCCTCATCGCACGCGGGCGCCTGCGTACCTTGAGCACGGCGTGCAGGAGGCCCGCCATGCTGCGGTGCAGCGGCGGGTCGTTGAGCGCCTGCAGCAGCCGCAGCAGCGCCGGGATGTTGGCCAGCAGCCCCCGCAGCAGGTACCCCAGGCACTCGGGGTTACGCGCCATCTGCAGCAGCACCTGGAAGCTGCGCTCCGCGTCGATGGTCGGGTTGCGCTCTGGAGGAGGACCGCACCCAACGAGACAACCGCAAAATAAAACACACACACAAATATTTTTTAAAAAATAAATTCTCAAAATGACGAGACACGGCCGGCGGCGTGTAGCACTGACCTGCGGCACAGGCTGCGGGCTTGGAGCTGCGCCAGGCCTTGCGCTTCTGCTTCCGCCGCGACTCCCCCCTGGAGCCGGCGCCGGCGCCGGCGCCGAGGACGCCGACGAGGCCGCCGCCGAGGCCGCCGCCGAGGCCACCCAGCGCCGCGCCGTCCCCGTCCTGGAACAGGGTCAGGTTTGTGTCCGTCAGCGGCGTCTCTCTCGCTCTGTCTCTCTCTATCTCCGTCTCTCTCTATCACGCCCCCCCTCCCTCGCGGTATGCAGTAGGAGCCCCGCCGTTTCCTCCGGCAGTGGAGTGTGTGCGCTGCCATCCGGCGCGTAAAATTGAGGCCAGACAACGCCGCTTTGCAGAGACTTCCATGAGCTCTCCGCGGACCGCGGCATCGTGAGGCGGCCCGGCCGGCACCCATCGCCGTCACATTGCCCGGGAAGGAGTTGTTAGCGTACTTTTCTCTATCTCTCTCTGTCTCTCTCTGTCTCTCTCTGTCTGTCTCTCTCTCTCTCTCCCGCTCTTCGCACCGGAAGACCCCCCCGAGGAAGTTGTGCGGTGACCTCCAGGCGCGGAGCAGAACACATCGCGAACGGGGAGGAAATGAATAATCCATAAGGGAATGGGCCTAAGGAGCCCCGGCTGCTTACCATACTGCTGCCCTTGGCTGCCCTGCTCCTTTGAAGCGGCCCCGGCCCCGGCACGGCCATCGGGAAGCATCGACAAAGACTCCCCCCCCCCTCTCCGAGCACGCAGCGGCGCGGGGCTACATAACTGTCACGATTCCGTGTCGCACACGACGTTTACTTCCAATATTCATCGTGGGGGGAGAGGCGAAAAAAAATGCGATGACCGTCGTCGGCGACCATGGTAAAACCATGCAATGCGAACAAAAACGTGCAGTAATAATAATAAAAAATCTGAAAGTACGTCTCGTGTGATAAATTTTTGGGAGCGACTTCTACGCCGGCACCGCGTTTTCACATTCAAGACCCGCCGAGCGCAGTGGTGCGAAGAAAAATAAAAATAAAATTCCCAAAACTTTACATAAAAATATATTTATTTGACATTTACGACCTGGATTCGCCGTTCGCGAGCAGCGTCGCGCGCTTCAAGGAAAGTTGTCCGCGGGGGGTCCCGCTTACAATGCGAACGCCGCCACCGCCGCCGCCGCTGCCGCTGCCGCTGGATGTCCGGGACACCGCCGGCCGCCGCAATGCACTGCATTGCGATTGTCATCTTCTAGAGAGGGTTTGCCAGCCTTTCTACCCGGAGCTGCCTCCCCCCTCCTCTGCCTCTCTGTTTCTCTCTCTCTCTCTCTCTCTCTCTCTCTCTCTCTCGGTCTCTCTCTCTTCCTCCTGTGTCGCGCGCTGTTCCGGCTGCCTCAATGCCCAGGTCATCGCATGGCGGGGCCGTCCGTACCCTAAGGACCCGAACAGCGAAATGGTGTCTGCGGAACTGCTTTCGGAAGACTCCCCGCACCCTTCACTCCCACGTCTCCCTCCCCCCTCCCTCTCTCTCTCTCTCTCTCTCTCTCTCTCTCACACACACACACACACACACACGTTCCCCGGCCTCCCCGACGCCTGGGCCGTCGTCGTCGCCTAGAAACTAAATTACTATACCTGACACAATAACACGAGGCCAGCGCAGCGAGCCGGCCCCGGCGGGGGGTTGGCAGGCCCCTTCGGCCCCTTCCCTTCCTCCACTCTCCGGGAACCGTGGCCGGGAAACTCACTGGAAAAGGAGCCCCGGCCGCCCCCTCCCCTCCTCCCCAAGCCCCCGTGAGAGCGGTGCACTCCGCATTTTTTTTTTTGCGAAGACGAAGGTTGCGAGTTGTACATCGACGCTGTCCCAGCCTGGATAGTAACTGGAGGGGAGGGAGGGGGGGCAGGATGTTCCCGGGGGTCCCTGCGGGGGCTGACTCGCCGCCTTCGGACCGTGCAGCCTCAGCAGGCATCAGCAGGCATCAGCAAGGTGCTGCCCCCCCCCCCCCGCCCCCCCCTCTCCCGCTCCCTGATTGGTTGGCCGAGACGACGAACCCTTCCCGACCACCAGCGAGGCACTGCTGTGGGGACGCGACGGCCTCGGGGCGGGCGGCCGCCGCCATGGGGGGGTCCGACCGAGTGTCTGCCACCGCACCCCCCTTGCTCCCCTCCCCCCGCCCGGAAAACGCCGGAATCTGGACTAATTCGGTGAGGCCACCCATCGAGTGGAACGCAGCACAGCAGAACGACGGGCTTGCTCGCCCCCCCCCCCCTTCCCCCCTCCCCATCGCCCCTCGCCTTCTCTCCCTTCATCTTCCCCGACAGCGGTTCGATTTCGCGTCTGGCTTGCGAGACAAAAAAAAAAGAGAGAGGGACCGACGCGAAACAGACAGGAGGAAGCGGCGTCTCCGCGGTACTTTGTGCTCGGAATTAGAGCGGCGCGGGGACAGCAGCGGTCGGCCACTCCCCTCCCTTCCCCGCCCCGCCCGCAGTCGGCCAGCGCAACGCAGCCTTCGCGGGTCGGCTCCCCAAGATCCCAGTGCAGAACAAACACGGCCCCGGCCTCGGGTTCCGCCCTCCGCACCGCCGCCGAGGTCGACACTCGGTCTCGGAAGAAATTGCATTGCGGGCCCCGCACCGTCCCGACTAGCAATAGCCACGAGGTTACGGCCGAGGCCGAGCCGGGTCGGGCAGAAGCCGTAGTACCAGCAGCTGTACGCCATGGAGTGACACGCGGTAAATGCCGCAGCCCGCCGGGTTCGGCGTGGTTGGGAGGCCGGAGCCGCAGGGAGGTCGTGCTGGCGCCGGACGGAGCACCCCGCGCGAGCGAACGTCCCGCCGCTGACCCGCGGCGCCATCTCTCGGCGCTCTCCAGCACTGCACACCCCACCCCTCCCCACCCCTCCCCACCACCGCCCCTCAGCCCCTGGGAGGTAGGCACGGACAGCCCGCCGCACAGCCGCGTTGTTCGGGTTGCCTACCTGCCGGGCGGCGCGGCGTTTGCCGCAGGCTCTCGGGCAGTCGCCGCCTGCTCGCGCCGCGCGTTTCCGACGCGCTCTGGACTAGTAGGAGGGGACCGCGGCGTTACTCGTAGCTGGCGGGAGCGGAGGGGTATTCCCTTCGGCCGAAAGTCGAAGCTTGATTCACTCAATCAGAGTGGGCAGGTCGATGATACAAGAAAGAAAGAAATAAATAAACAGGATTACAGGTTTACTCCCCGCGTTTCTGTGACCGGACAGGACTGGCAGCGCGGCGCAGAGCCGCTTCCGTGCGGCTGGACCCTTCGTCACGTTAACCGACATACGGCTACTTCCCCCCGCTCTCACCTCCCCTGTGCCCGCCTATACCCAAAGGTACAGAAGCTGCTCCTATGTGTGACAAGCCCCCCCCCCCCCCCCCCAACCTCCGCTACCACTTTACCGCCTGGGGCGAGGTGGGGACACACTAACTCAATCACGAGGACAAAGTGGTATGGAGGGGGCGGGGAGTGTACCAGAGGGCTTGTGCTGTGCGGTTATTGTGAAAGTAACCGAACATTCGGTTACAGACGGAACCGAATAATGTGGGTGCTCCACTGCCGGGAACACCGCAACTCGCTCGGGCACGCCGAAGTTATAAGCGCCTCTTAGGCCGTACCAGAAATGTTGCAATTTTTTAAAAAATATTAATCTTTCGAAAATATAAATCCACTCCTCAAGCAGACCATATTTTCAAAAACATAATTTAATTTTTTTTTTGGAATGATAATTTTTTAGCGTGAGAGTGACACTCAGATACCGGGGAGCTTAACAACACTGCCCCGCCCCCGCACGCCATTGGACACGCGGGGTTTTTAATAACGTAAGGCGCCAATCACAACAGAGAAACCCTGGGCGAAAAATTTACACGAAAAGCACAAAAGAAATTGATGGTGTTTACTTTGTAAGACAAACAAAGTCACCGAGCCCTCCATGGCTTCTCTCTTTCTCTGTCTCTCTGTCTCTCTTTCTCTCTCCTCCCTTTGCTGCGGCCTCGACTGTGCACACAGGCCGAGGGGAGGCCGAGGTGGCTGCCGGGGCCGCCCGACCTGCCAGCCAGCCAGCCAGCCAGCCAGCCAGCCAGCCAGCCAGCCAGCCAGCCAGCCAGCCAGCCAGCCAGCCAGCCAGCCAGCCAGCCAGCCAGCCAGCCAGCCAGCCAGCCAGCCAGCCAGCCAGCCAGCCAGCCAGCCAGCCAGCCAGCCAGCCAGCCAGCCAGCCATTCCACGCTCCGATGCACTTAACTGGCGCCAATTAATATCATTCCAGCGATTAATCCCGGTAAATATCCCACGATCCGAGGAGCAGGGGGGGGGGGGAGGGGACGAGGGGGAGGGGGGAGGTCACACAGAGAGACAAGGCGGGGTTGTCAAGCCAGGTGGGTGGGCGGCGGGCCGCGTCGTGGGGAACGGAAAGAAAGATCAATGTCGCTGCCTGTTCCCTGTGGGGTCTTACAAAACCATCTGGACGAGTTTTATTTCTTCTCCGCGGCTCGGCGGCAGCGTGCGGATGGTGGTAACAGTGTTGCTGTAATCAATTGTGTCCAGTAGAGTTGAGGGAATTCCGCCCCCCCCCCACCGCGCCCCCCGCAGGTCGACAACGCTTTATTGAGAGATAATTGTCCCGGAAGTGCTCTGGGACGCCGTTCGCATGGAAATGTGAGGGGGGGAGCTGCGGGCGCGCAGGTATAGTCAGTATGTGTGTCTGTGAGTGTGTGTGTGCCTCGGTGTGTGAGTGTGTCTGTGTGTGTGTGCGTCTGTGTGCGTGAGAGAGAGCGGAAGTGCTGTGTTTGCAGGTGATTCCCACGCGTGTCCGCAATCTCCGTCTCCGGGGGGCTGAAATGAGGCAAGAATAGGGGAGATTGTGGGGAAGAGGGGAGGGAGAGAGAGAGACAGAGAGAGAGCGAGAGGGAGATGGCTAGAAACAAGGCGAGGAGAGAATAAGAAGAGTAAAGCGGCGAACGAGAGGGAGAGAGAGAGAGAGAGAGAGGGAGTGTGTGTGTGAGAGAGAGAGAGAGAGAGAGAGAGGGGGGAAAAGTGTGTGTGTGAGAGAGAGAGAGCGAGAGACAGAGAGGCCCTAGGATAGCAGATTCGCCTTCCTGCCCTGTTTAATTCCCGGCTGCCGACACGCGGGGGCGGCCCGGCCCAGCGCGAAGCTCTAAGACCACAAAAGAAGAGGACTCTCTCTCTCTCTCTCTCTCTTCTTGTATTATACCGTCCCTCCGCGCGGTCCCGTGACGTCGCGGCTCGGTCCGCCCCTGCCGCTGCCCCCGCCATACGCCTCGGATGTCCCCCGTTTTTTGACTTCCGGCCCTGCACAGCAAAGCCTGTCATGCTATGGTGGACCGAGCGGGGCCTCCCCCATCTCTCTCTCTCTCTCTCTCTCTCTCTCTCTCTCTCTCTCTCTCTCTCTCACTCTCTCTCTCTCTCGCGGCGTAGACCGGAGGATCTTGTTACGTAGTTGATGGGCCCGCCCCCGCACCGCGCCCCAGCCGAGCGCCGCACTGCGCCGCCGGACGCTGGCCTCCGCTGCGGGCCCCGCACCGCCTGGCGAGACTGGCTGGAGCCTCGCGCTGCTGGCACTGCCTCTCTCTCTCTCTCTCTCTCTCTCTCTCTCTCTCTCTCTCTCTCGCCCCCCCCCCCCCCCCCCCCCCCCCCCCCCCGCCGCGCACTGCGTAACCACTGCAGCGGCCACTACTGGGTTACGGGGTCGGCCCCGTCGGCCCGGCCGCCGCCCGGCCCCGGCGCTGACGCCACTGCCTTATTCTTCTTGGCGTGACAGCAGGGAGACTCGGCGTGTAAAAACTCTCCCCCTCCCCTCCCCTCCCCCTCCTCCCCGCCTCCCCTGGAACCCCGGGGCCCCCCGGTGGACATCCCCGCCGGGAGTTACGACGGCGCGGTCCGGCCGTTGACCACGACGACGGTGGTCACCACCACGACGCGGCCGCCGCCGCCGCCGCCGCCGTCAGCAGCGATGTGCGCAGCGTTTTCGTAAAGTCAGGAGAAATAAAACATAAAAATAAAAAAAACCTAAAGGTGCGTTCGTTTCGGTTCGTAAAACGTCTGGCGCGGAGGGGGATTTACATGGGAGAACTTCCGGAAGCACCGAATAAAAATGGGTTCGTTGCAACTTTTTTTTTTATCCCCCGCCCGGTCGTCTCCTCTGTGTCTCTGTGAGTGCGTGGCCTTGGCTGGGTTTATCCGAGGCCATAACGGGTTCCAGCAGGACGGGAGGGGGGGGGGGGGGGGTTCCGCAAAGGGATCAATGGATGAGACTATACAGGATCGGCGGGGGCTCGGCTCGGGTTTCATTTTCCGGGGAAATGCGATTCATTTTGCGCGCGGAGTGGTGCAGTCGTGCGCTCGCGACTCCCGCGTGGTGGTGGGGGGGGGGGGGGGGGGGGGGCAGGGGGGAGGGGAGGGGGTAGGGGGCGGGGGCAGCGATGTGGCAGCGCACAGTGCGACACAGCAGGGGCACGGTGGCGGCAGAGTTCCAGTGGCCTGTAAAGCTGGCTGTGGCTGCTAATGCCGCCGTCTCCTCGGCGACAGGGGCGGAAAAGGAAGGGGGGGAGGGGGCATCCGCAGGGCAGGGGGGGGAGGGGTGCGTCACCGAGTCGCAGCACTGTGCCTTCAACGCCTGGCGCCAGTGAGATATCGACGTCGGCGAGGTGGGAGGGAGAGAGAGAGACTCGGTTTGATAAGGTCCCCGATAAGGCCCCGCCGGATGCGTGACTCACCCGCTGCTGCTGCTGCTGCTGCGGCTCGGGGCTGCCGGCCGCGGCGCGCACCTGCAGCACCATGGACGCCCTGCTGTGCACGGAGCCGGTGGAGGAGCGCGCCATCATCTCGACGGAGGCGGACGAGGCCTCCTCCGTGGACTCGGCCCGGTTGGCGCGCTCGCGCTCTCTCTCTCGCTCCCGCTCCTTCTCCTTCTCGCCCGCGATGGAGGCGGCGGGCCGCAGCTTCCGCAGGATGCGCGCCGTGTTGGTCCCCGAGCCCCGCGCCGACGAGGACCTGAGGGAGAGGATCGTACTACATGTTTGAATTTTTTTCTAATTTTTTTAAAAAATGGCTCCGGTATTTGAACCCGCGGTACTTACTCCCTGTCGCTGCGGGCCTCGCCGCGGCCCACGGAGGAGGCGCCGGTGCTGGGCGGGTCGGCGCCGATGGTGCCGGGCAGCGGCAGCGGCTGCAGGGTGGCCGACGACCCGGGGCCGCCCGGGCCGTGCGGGTGGCCGGGGTGGCCGTGGCCGTGCGCCTGGTGGCCGTGCCCGTGAAACCCCATCCAGCACTCGGCCAGCATCTGGTCCTGCGGGGGCAGTCACCAGGTCACCAGGTCACCGGGGGTTAGGGCGCGGCCTCACACGTCCCCGTCGGCGACACACCGCGAGGGGCTTACGTACCTGCAGGCGTGCCAGCAAGCCCGTCGGCACCAGGTCGGCCGGGGTGGTGCCCTGCTTGTTGGGCTGCGCGATGCGCGCGCCCCGCTCCACCAGGTCCAGCACCACGTCCCACGGCACGGGCGACTGGCAGACGGCCAGGTGCAGCGGCGTGTTACCGTGCGAGTCCTGCGGGCAAGAGCAGAGCGCGGCGGCCGAGGTGTCAGCGAGCGGGTCGGCGACACGCGGGGTGCCGGGTTCGAATCCCGGGGGGAAATCGGGAATGTATGACTGCAGCGCGCTGTTAGCGCGCGCAGTGGAGCGAGCTTCATAGACAGCTTCAACATGGCTCACGCAAATGGGGAGCAGGCGAGCGAGTAGAAGGGAACGGGTAGAGCAGGGCGGAGCAGGAAAAAGGGGGAGGGGCGATCTTACTTGATGGATGACGTAGAGCGAATTTGAATAACAAGAAGAGTTTACCGCAGCCACGCCAAGGACCTCTTACCCTTTACTCGATCAACTTCATGTGAAAGGAGAAGAGAAAGCAAAAGGGGGAGGAGAGGAAGGAGAGGGGGCGGGAGGCGGGCAAAAGACCGCGCGGGGAGTAACCTTTTCAAGCCGCGCGCCAAAACTTTTTCTACACGTCAAACTCCGAGTTCAATTTTCTTTTCGAAAGAATATAATCTCGACAGAGACCCGGCCCCTTTGTCCACAAGACGACGAGGGTGACGGCGTGAGATAGAGGACAGATATCATTTTTGCATTATTTTTTCCCATTTTATTTCGTCGCAACGCTATGCGAAGTTTCGTTTTTTTTCCTCTCTATTTTTCTTTCCATAAAATTTTGTGCCACTTTCCCACTCTGCTCCATTTAAGATATGGGGGCACACAGAGAGAAGGGTAGACTGCTGATGACGTATTACGCGCGCGCTGACGCCCCTCCCCTCCCTCCCTTCCACCCTCTCTCCCTCCCTCACTCCCTCCCTCCCCTACGTGGCCAGACTTAGCGTTTGCCATGATAGATGCTCAAGACAAATATTGTCTCTCTCATGCTCGCCCCACCCCTTCGCCTCCCCCCCTCCCCCTCCACACCTCCCGCCCCGCCCGCGCGGCCTGAGCCCACAGCCAGAAGTGCAGCCACCTCATTAAAACACACGCACGCCACACTCCTTGGGCCGGATGACGTTGTTAATGAGCTCCCACGTAGGGGTGTGGCTCGGGCGGGTGGGACGGACAGAGAGAGAGAGAGAGAGAGGGGGGGGGGGGCTGTGGTCGCGAGAACGGGGCGCCCATGGACTCGCTCCTCCTCCCCCCCCCCCCCAACCCCCCTCCCCAACCATCACCATTGCTACCACTCACTTTGGTTCTCCACTGCCTAATGCACAGATTTTAGGAGGCGGCACGAGACGCGTCTCTGGAGCAACGAGGAGAGCGAGCGACGAGATAGAGAGACAGAGACAGAGAGAGAGAGTGACAGAGCTGGGTGGGAGGGTGGGAGTGCTTAAGAGCTCATCAACGCTGCTAAGGAAATCAAAAGGATGGAGAGAGTCGCTGGGAGAGAGATAGAGACACAACTACAGAACAGGCAGGCGGGCGCAGGCGGGCGCAGGCGGGCACAGGCGGGCCGCGGTGGTGGTGGCTGGCGGCTTCACGCCCCGCTCCCCCCGCCTCCCCTTCTGAGTCCCGAGCCCACCGCGGCCGGCCGTGGGGCCCAGACCCACAATCATCGCGGGGAATGATTTTGTTAAGACGAGAAGGGAGAGCTCTGGCGGGGGAGAGGCGAGGCTTCCGCCGCGGCCCGCGGGGCAGCATCCGCGTTCCGCTCTCCTCCTTGTCACTCCTTGTCAACTAATCTGCCCTATCTCTGTCTTGAAAAAGGCAAAAAAAAAAAAATCGCCAGTGGCGTTTTTCCAGTTTCTGGCGACCCTTCTGTGTCCTTATCTGTATGCCTTCTCTCTCACACGCACTGCCCTGTCGGACCCCTCCCCCTTGGCCTAGCTCACGGGGGCGTCTCTGGGCAGCAGCAGGCGTCCAGCCAGGGCCCTTAACACTATCCAAACTATCTCCCTCTCCCTCTCAAAGCCAGCAAGCCGTGCCGAGCCGAGCCGGAGTAGCCCAGCCCTGTGGTACTCTAGCGGGCCCCTGTCAGTGGCGGGTGGGCCGGTGGGCCCGGACGGCGGGTCGGGTCCGAATCGCTGGCAGCAGGGCAGGCTCCCGCCGCCTGGCTCCCCTGTTGCGGGGGCTCTACGTGGGTCCGCCCCCACCCCTACCCTCTGTCCGGCAGTGTTTGGCCGTGCCCGCAGACGGCGCGGATTCTCGGAGAGGAGCTTAAAGAGGAAGGGGTTGGCGGAGCAGCAGCCGCTGCAGGGTGGGGGAGGGCCTGCAGAGGGGCGCGCGGCTCACCTGGAAGTCCACGTTGGCGCCGTACTTGAGCAGCAGGTAGACCATGGTGGTGTGGCCGCGCGCCACGGCCAGGAAGAGCGCGGGCAGCGAGAACAGGTACTGGCGCGTGTAGCTGGCGAGCGCGCCCAGGCGCTCGGCGGCCAGGCCCGGGTTGGTATGCAGCACGACGTCGCTGGCGTAGCCGAGGCCGAGGCCGAGGCCCAGGGCGTGGTGGTGGTGCGGCGCGCCCGTCGCCAGCCCCTCGCACTCGTCGTCCGACGAGGAGCGCACGCTCAGGTCGGACGAGGACGACGACATGGAGGAGGACGCGGAGGAGTCGTCGAGGTGGCGGGTGGCGGCGAGGCGGCGTCGCTCGTGCGCGGCTAGCAGCCCGGCCAGGTCGACCTGGGGCGCCTCCAGCTCGGGCGGCGTCGCGTTGCCGGGCGTCTCGGCGCCCGCCGCCTCCGCGTCCCGCATCGACAGGTTGAGCAGGATGCTCTTGAAGATCTCGCTGCTGCGCCGCAGCTCCGCGAAGATGCCCCGCTCCGGGTGGACCTTGCTGCCGGAGCCGTGCGTCGGGTGCGGCCGCAGCCCCGCCGAGGCGCCGTCCACGCTAGCCTTGGGCCGCTGGCCGGGCCCCGGCGGTGACCCCGGCGCGTCCCAGAGCTCCACGACGCTGCCGTTGTCGCCGTGCCCGTGCGCCTGGCCCTGGCCCGGGGCCTTGGCGCGCAGCAGCGGCGAGGACTTGAGCGACACGGAGCGCTGGTCCGCCGCCGGCCGCCGCTGCTCGGCCTTGTCATGCTCCAGGGACAGCGACCGCTGCCTGGGCACGTGCCGCAGCCCCCCGCGGCCGGGCTGCCCCGGCGTGCCGGGGGCCGGGGGGCCGCCGACGACGGCGCTGCCGAGGCCGGGCCCGGGGCCGGTGGTGGCCGCGGGCGTGGGCACCCAGGACACCCGCCTCTGCGGGTGCGGCGTCGGGGGCGCCGGCGGCAACGGGTGCATCACCGCCATCTTGGTCGTGCCCGTCGACGGGGACCTGCTCGCATCCGGGCAGCTGCCCGCTGCAAGAGCACGTCCACGATGTCAACGACGCGGAAAAGTCTTTGTTTTTTTTTTCACATCTCAAGACGCACTCGGCTGCTTACCTGACACAGACAGGGAGGGCTCCGCGAAGAAGCCCTGCTCGGAGTGGCTGGAGAGCCGCGGGCAGCTCAGACGACCGCCCTGGTTCGGTTCGAGGCCGTACTTGAGCAGGAGGCGGGTCACGTCGACGGCGCCTTGGTCCACGGCCACGTGCAGGGCGTTGCTGAAGATGAGGGGCGCCGTCGGCGACAGCGGGGACGGCGTCGAGGGGGACGTCGAGGGGTCCAGCCTGCGGGGCAGAGAGCGACGCGGTCAAGTACGTCACCGCGGCGAAGGCGAGCCGCGCAGCACCGATGCCGCCGACAAGGACACGCGCAGGGCCAGCGCCACAGCGCTGCGAGATAGAGATAGATGGAGGGAGAGAGAGAGAGAGAGAGGCCTCCCAAAGGTCCTGCATGCGGGAGGGACGCCGCTGCTGAAAGGAGTTGCTTGTAAACGCCGTAAAAGTCGCGGTCGCCCACGGGCCACGCACACATACGCACACACACACACACCTACACGACACGCGCACGCCCGCAGTATATATGTATACACACAACTCACGTCGGCAATAAAAAAAATACTGCGCGCAGCTAGTGTTCTGCTATTTTCCGCGCGCCGGAAAGGAAAGGTATAATAAAGCGGAGAAACACAAAAATGAACAGTGTTCTACTGCGGAGACGGAGAGAGAGAGAGAGAGAGAGAGAGAGAGAGAGAGAGAGAGAGAGAGAGAGAGAGATACCGTGTAGCGACGGATCGGGGGTGGAGAAGGACGGGGCAGGATATCGGTGCGAAAGAGAGACAGAGAGAGAGAACGAATTGAAATAGAGTTGTGGATGGTATAGGGGCTGGGAGTGAGTACGTGTGTACGTGTGAAAGTGGGGGCGGAGTGGGATAAGGGAGAGAGAGAGAGACAGAGATAGAGGGGATAGCGCCGTGCTGGGTAGGCCAGCCCGCACGACGGGGCCGCCCGGCGGGTCTGCCCGCCTTGCACGGCTGCTCGGGCGGCGCGGCGCGTGGACCGGCCCGCACGGCGCACGGCGCACGGCATACGTGCGTGTCGGGGGCGGGCTCAGAGTGGAGGACAGAAAAAAGGGAAGGGGATGAATAGGCACGGAAGGGGAAGAGAGGAGGAATTAGAAGAGGAAGAGCAATGGGTCGGAGAAGAGGGGGGCGGGGAGCGGCAGACGGGCGGGGGGTGGGGGGCGGATACGGGTGGTGCAGCTGTAGGACAGCTGGCGGCTCAAGATTGAAACCTCGAAACCAAACGGGCAAATGTCGCCCTCCCCCCCCCCCCCCTCGGCCCGCGCCCTCCGCCTGGCGGGTTACCCGGCCGGGGGCTGCTCCGATCCGGCCCGGCCTCGGCTCGGGTGGGGATGCCAAGGCAGCCGGGGGACGGGGCCGGGCTGATTTATAAGTAGGATTTGTCTGTTGTCCTGAGGGAGCGGTCCGCTATTTGTCGCCAGACCCGGGCAGGAAGAGGCACGAGGGCATGGCTCTTTCTCTCTCGCTCGCTCTCTTTCCTGCACACGCACACACACACACATGCCACACACACGCGCGCGCACGCGCAACAGCTCACGTTCAACGCCTCGAAGAATAAAAAGCCCCCCAGCGGCGCGCCGCGGCGGCGAAGGCGGCGGCGTCTCTTACGAAACATCTTGTTTGACCAACGTCTCCGTCGAGACGAGGAACCCCGCCGCCGCCTTGTTTTGAATCAGCACGTACTTTTGTTTTTGTTTTATCTGCCCTCTCTCTCTCCGCCGCCGCGTCGCGGACAGCGGCAGACAGCATCGGCGGGCGGGGCGCGCACCCGCACTCAGCCCGCAGCCCCCGCCGCCCCTGCCGCCCCCGCCGCCTCCGCCGCCCCCGCCGCCCCCGCCGCCCCCGCCGCCCCCGCCGCTTCCGCCGCCCCCACCGCCGGAGAAATTGAGGAGCTCGGCGAACAGCACAGCACGGTGCGGCCGGGTGCGCACGCACGGAGGAGCGAGGACCCGGGAGTGTGATGAGGGTACTTTGGGGCCGGGGCATGGAAAGGTCAGGTAGGAGGGGCGGAGCAGGGGTGGAGCAAGGGGGAGGGGGGGGGGGGAGGTCAGCGCACCTGTACGGGGGGGGGGGGGGGGGGGCACGGCGAATGGGGCGCACCGCGCCCGCCTCGCCGCTTCCACCATTTTTACAGCGCACCCGCGTGAATGGACCACTCAATTGGCGTGTGCTACGACCTGGATTTCGGAGTGGCTGACCCCCTTACCCTCACACGCAACACACACGCTCTCTCTCTCACACACACACACACGCGCACACGCACGCAGCAGCAGTGCTTCGTCACGTGGGGTGGACCGGACAGAGGCCGCCGAGCCCTGCCCTGGCGGGGGGTCCTTGGAGACCCCCCCGGGATGACGAGGTGCGGCCAGGTGAGACGTGGCGGCGCGTGGCGGCGCGTGGCTGCGCGAGCCCGGCCCTCCGCCTCCTCCCGACCGATATCCAATATCTGACCCGTCAGGTCAGCGGGCGCGCGCTTGGCTGCCTGCCTGGCTGCCCGCCTGGCTGCCAGCCTCGGCTGGCCGGCTCGGCGCCAACGTCAGTTCCTAGGCTTTTCCTCCTCATCCCCCGACGTCACGGCCGGCGACATTCAATATCGCGTCGCGGTGAGAGGTGAGGCGAGGTGAGGGGCACGCGACGCCGGCCGGAGCCTAGGGCCGCGCCCCGCCAGTGCACGCGCTTCTTGTGGCGCCCAGAAACACACACGCGACACCTCAGGAAGGATTTCAACTCCAACATTAGTAAGCTTGAATAATTTTTTTTTCGCCGCTAGTATGCAAAGAAAAATCTTTTTTTTTTAAAAATAGTATGCAATAATTTTTTTCTGGCAGTGTTTTTTTTTTCTCCCTGTTCGCACGGCGGGGAGGAGGCGTGTGCCGCTCGGGCTCGTCACCTGCTCCACTTCTCGGTCTGAGGCGGCCCTCCGGCCCTCCGGCCCTCCGGCCCTCCGGCCCTCCCGCCCTCCCGCCCTCCCGCCCTCCGGCCCTCTTCTCTGCCGCGCCGCCGTCGACCCCCCGCAGAGGCTGATCTCGTTTTCCTGTTCCCCGCGGCGGCAGCGCCAGGGGATAAGGGCATCTCTGGATATAATGATCTCCAGCCGGCCGGGTGACACACTCGCGCCTCGCAGTCTCTCTCTCTCTCTCTCTCTCTCTCTCTCTCTCTCTCTCTCTCGGCTCCGCCTGGCGCTCGCGAGGAAGGCACCCCGCTAAGTGGCCCCGGAGTTACTTGATGGGCGCGGTGCGGCCGTCCTCCGCGACGCAGGGAAAAGGGCCCCACCGCCTCCTCCCGCCGCCCACTCCCCGTGCTGCTTCCGGTTATTGAAAGCGAGGACTTTGCCATCTGTTCCGGCGGCGGAACTCTCGTGACAAGGGCTGGCTGCACAGGTACGGTACGGTACGGTACGGTATTGGATAGGCGGCTGCTGGGTGCCGGCTGCTGGGAGGCGGCGCGCAGGCCCAAGTTCCCCTTTAAGGGGGAGCAGGGCCGTGCCGTGTTGACGGGCAGGGGGACAGAGGGGGGTGCGGGGCGCGGCGGCGGAGGGGGCCGGGGTAACTTAAGTCACGAGTCGCAATGTAGCAGCATGCCGCTGCTCTCGGGGTGCGATTGGCCCTTTGATTGGCCCGATGGGACTCACACCGCAATACTGTCTGTGCCCGTCTGTCTCTCTCTGTCTCTCGTCCCGTCCCCCTCCCTGCTGCCTCCCTTCTCTCCCCGAAGCACCCTCTCCTCTTACACTACATGGGATTTCAGGATTCCAGGTTTCAATTACCACCCAAACTCAAAGTGAGTGTCATCCATTTAAAGTTTTACCCCCACGCAAACACACACACACACATACACCATGCATGCCGAGTACCGAAGGGCCCCCCCGTACGTCGTCCCTACACCACGCCACGGTAAACATCATAAATGGGAAATATTCTGCTCACTCTCCTTTACACTCCCCCTTCCCTTTTCCTCTCTCTCTCTCTCTCTCTCTCTCTCTCTCTCTCTCTCTTTCTCATCCTCTCCTCCCGCGCTGTCTCCGGAAAATAGTCTAGTGTGCCCTCCTGGATGAGGGGAGTAATCTGCTTCCTCGGAGTACCACAAAACCGAGGCGCAGCACGGCTCGCGGCGCGCCGTGGCGGGAGAGAAATCTATCCTGGTAAGCGGACACCACCCCCCTCCCGCCCCCTCCCACCCCCCTCCCGCCCCCTCCCGCCCCCCTCCCACCCCCCTCCTCCCGCAGGGTGCCGACACAAGGGCTCATTCGTGGGAACTCTGATCTGATCTTCCGGCTGCCGAGCCAGCAAATACTGCAATAATACTAGCCCGTGTAGGTTTTTTTTTGTAGAATACGTAGCTTTTTTTTGCTCTATGTAGTTTTAAAAGTTTTTGTAGTTCTCAAACGACAAAAAGAAAACGTATACAAATTGCTTGTCATGTATTCGCAGTTTCAGTTTTGCGTCGACACTCGCGCGAGGTGTTCGGTCGGCCGGGATTTTAATCGGCCCCACCCTATACTCAGTCACCCGAGCAGCATAGCCGCGAGGCCGCAGAAGAAAAAAATAATAAAAAATAAAACGGCGGCGAGCGGACGAAATTAATAAGAAGAATAATTTAGAGTTGCCACCGGCTTGTCCGACCCATTAAGCACGCGGGAAGTGAAGCTGCGGGGAAAACTTTCACCGGTGTGGCTCCTGCCGGGAGGCGTGTCGCGCATTTTCTAGTGCCTCCACCTCCACTCCCACCCCCTTTCTCATTTTACACCCGCAAAGAAAAGCGCAGAGAAGGAGATCGGAGGCATCATTTTTCCATGAGGAATCGGCGGGTTCGCACGCGGCCGTGCGGCGGCCGCGCGCCTAACCTAACCTAACCCGCAGCCTGCTCACCTGTCCACAAGGGTCTTGGCCTTCCGGATGAGAATCTCGGCATCTTGGCTCTGGGAGTCGGAGGATGATTTGTCCAAAAGGCTGCCATGGAGGTTGACCTGGAAAAAGAGGAAAAAAGGCGACTTTATCGTTAACCTATTTTGAGATAATTTTCTTTTGGGTAGGGAGAGAAGTGGAGCGGGGGGGGGGGGGGGGGCGGGTTGTTTGGTTTGCGGCTTTGACACGGATTTCGTGCAGGTCTGACCGCTACACCCATCTGCTTTTATGAGGGGGGGGCGCAGGGCTCGCATGATGGACGCGCACTCTGGCGGAAGGACTGCGCACTTTGGACAACACACACACACACACACAACACGCTGCTGACCACTTCGCCTCACACACACACACAGCGCCGTGCACTCCCCTGGGGCCCCCCGGGGGGGCTGCCCGTGGCCCAGTAGTACCTGCGCGCCGGCGGCGTGGCCTCTCTTTAGCCCCGCGCAGCACATCGTTGGGTAAATACTCGCCGTACACGGCGGCCTCGGCCCCCGCTGCCGCCGCGCTGCTCGTCGTGTGTTTGGCGATTCGCTTGCTAGGTAATTGCGCGCGCGTGTGTGCCGCGCCGCGTGCTGCGTGTGTGTGTGCGTGTGTGTGTGTGTGTGTGTGTGTGTGTGTGTGTGTTACGCGGCCGGGCGCCCGCCGGCGGGCCCGTAGGCAAACCGCGGCTCGTGGGTGGGCGGCGCGCTGCCTACCCACGCAGCGACAGGCGCTCACCACGGCCGGGCGGCCGGGCGGCTGCCGCGCCGGCTGGCTGCCACATGCGCGGTCGGCTCCCCTACTTCCTTCCCCCCTTCCCTCCTCCTCCCTCCTCCTCCCTCCTCCTCCCTCCTCCTCCCTCCCTCCCTCCCTCCCGTCCACACACAAAAAAAAAAATATCTTGTTAAATTCGAGGAGCACATTAAATTTGTTTTTTTTGACGTGTTCATATTTGAATGTGAGATGCGAGGTGCGGTTCCTTGCCGTGTACCACTGAAGTCGCGTATAGTCTGGGGGGCGCGCTGAGCGGCCCCGCTGCCCCTCCCCTACGCAGACAGGAGCCATGCCGGATGCCGAAGTGTTCAATATTTATACGGAACACCCCCCCGCAGTGCTGACCTACAGAGACATAGGACCGCCAGGGGGGTGGCTGTGTGGGAATACAACCCCCGCCGCACCCCCCAACCCCCCTGGCAACGCCTCGCAAACTGACACTGAGCCGTGCGGTGCCGACGAGGCCGTATCCACGTTGGGTAAATACAGGTCGGACGGGGGTCGGGAGGGGGTCGGGAGGGGGTGGGGAGGGGGAGTCGAACTGGGGGCCGACAGGGAAAAAAACGCGGTTTGAGTGCGCGCAGCAACGACATGGCGGTCACGGGTTTGCATCCCACGCTCGCGTCGTCGCCAGCCATCAACTCGATTTTTCCAATTCGAGCGGCAATGTGTGCAGATTCGAAAATAAAGTAATTGAACCGGCATATTGGTGCAACCACTTCTCTCTCTCTGTCTCTCTCACTCTCTCCCAAAAAAGAGAAAACGGCATCGGTATGAACGCGTTGAGCGAGAGGGGGGGGGGAGGGGGGATGGGCACAAAAAATGTTAAACAAGGTGCGCATCAAGAATCTTGGTGCGAATCAGACGCGGCAACGCTATTCGCACCACAGGGATCTGGTTAGCGGTGCGTGGCCTGACTCCCGCGGCGCGGAGAGCCCGGCTGCCTCCCCCACCTCTCCCCCGCGCACTCAACAGCCAGCAGACGGCACGGCACGGCCAGAGTCGAGCCCGGCGCCTTCCGTGCGGACCCTCGGGCTGGTGGTGCCACCGCCACTGCTGCCGCAATTTTTTTTTTAACGAGTCCCATCATTGGGGAGGTGGGGGGGGGGGAGGGGCGTCGAGGGAGGGCCCTGCTGCGGCCCCTCCGCCGTGCCCGCCGCCGCGGGGGACTCCGCGACGACGACGGACGACGGCGGCGGCGAGGCACTCTACCCCGCCGCCCTGACGTGGGGCCGCCTTGGGAAAAAATAAAATTGGTCCGGTTTGATGCGCGGCTGCGCTGGGCCGGGGGGCGGCACCCCGTTAAAGTACGTCCCCGTGCCCCCCACCTCTCTCTCTCTCTTTCTCTCTCTCTCTCTCTGCCTCACGGCGCACTTGTGCACGTCCATAAAGTAATTCGGACGCCGCAGAGGGCTCGCGTCACGAGAGGCCGCCGGCGTCCGTGCCCTCCCTCCCTCTCTCTCTCTGTCTATCTCTCTCTCTCTGACTTTCTATCTCTCTCTCTCTCTCTCGCTCTCTGATCACGAATTAAAATTGAATCTCCCGCGCGCTCCTGCACGACATGACAACGCCACCCCCCACCCCGCCGCCGCCCATCTTTCTGATTAACCGGTCATAATTAGCAGCACGGCGGGTGTGCGGGTGTGCGAGCGAGACGGGAACAACAACAACCTGGACGAGGAAAAGTGCGCGGGGTGTTCGGACTATCGTCCGCCCGTACCTGGCATTCTCCTCAAAAATAGAGGGAAACAAAAACAGAGAAGAGAAACAGGGAAACAAAAACGGACGCGAGGTGCGGGGTAATTAAATATGAAAAGGGAGGAAAAAAGGGAAAAGACAAAGGGATTTGGCGGAAGCGGCGCTCATCAGCGGGGTCGGCATGCTGGGATGTCGATGTTTCCGTCCACAAAGTACAGTTTGACTCTCTCACACACACAGTTTAGAGGGAGAGGGGGGGGGGGAAACAGAGGGGGTAGGGTAGGTTAGAGGAGGAAGAGAGACAGACAGGGAGAGAGAGAGAGACGGAGTCCTGCCCCCAAAATCTAGATATTCCTCGGTGTTAAGCTTGCGCGCTGCAGTTTATTATGTTGCGCCTGCTGGGCGGCTGCCACGGCGACAGCGGTGATCTCTGCCCGCGGGTCCGTGATGCCAACAGCCGACACGGGTCGCTCTTTTCACACGCGAGTGCGCGCCGCCCCGCGTCACCCCGCCTGCCCCGGCGCCGCGCGTCCGACTTGGCACGGAGGGGATATTAGACTGCTCTGTTCTCCCTCCCCCCGCCCCCCCTCTCTCTCTCTCTCTCTCTCTCTCTCTCTCTCTCTCTGCTGCAGCAGGGCTCCGGAGCAGCGCAGCGCAGCGGCGGCGGACGGCCTTACAAACGGGACCACTTCCGTGTCGCGAAAGGGATGCAATTTGGCGCGCCGAGGCGAGTTTTGGTGGCGGGCGGAAGTAAGGCGTATGAACGTCATATTGCACGCGGCACGACGGAGAGAGAGAGAGAGAGAGAGAGAGAGAGAGATGGGAGGGGGAGCAGTGGGTGATGAACGCGGTGGAAGGGAGAGAGAGGAGAGTGAGAGATAGGGAGAGAGGGAGAGAGAGAGAGAGAGAGAGAGAGAGAGAGAGGCGGGGGGGAAAACAAGTGTTGTGGTGCGGCGGAAGAAGGCGACATCGGAGAGACGTGGGAAAGAAATAGGAAAGGGTATAGGAGCGAAGGAAGAAGTGGTAGAAGGCGCAGGGATGGCAGACTTGCTTCACTTTATACTCGCTACACCATTAACTACAAAGCCGGGTTACACGCGACATATATATATATATATATATATATATATATATATATATATATATATATATATATATATATATATATATATATATATATATATATATTTAGCGTCAGCCGCGGCGACTCACCTGGAACTTGTCGTGGTGGAGCTCCAGGAACCTCTTGACTCTGGCGGTGTCGTTGTCTCGGATGGCCTTCTCCAGCTGGATAGCATCCGCAGTGAGGTCGGCCGTCGAAGATCCAAGGCTGGAGAGCAGAGATAAAGGGGAGGACATTAGTCAGCGGGAGGAAATTATTTTTCTGTTCTTACTTTATTTTGCAGTTTCCAAAAATCTGGACATGACTAAAACTCGCATTTTTTTCCCGTAAATCTGACATTTTTCCGGATTATTTTTGGGGGTGGGCCAGTGCTCTGGAAACACAAATTCCAAATAAAAATTCCTACGGACAACAACTCGTCCACTGCTGGAGTCATCGCGGGGGCCCCCCGCAGACATCGCCGCCCAATTAAAGAGCGCCGCGGCCCCCCGTACCGGGGCTTGTTATACGCCCGGGTTAGATAAACACCGGCTGCTGCTGCTGATGCTGCTGCTGCTGCTGCCGAGGCTGCGGCGGCGCATTTGCAGAACAATTCTTTATTAGCATTTTCATCCCCCCGCCACGCCGCTGGCGCCGGCCGGGCGCCGTCGGGTGCGCACCCACACAAGCAGCTCTCTCTCTCTCTCTCTCTCTCTCTCTCTCTCTCTCTCTGCCCTGCCCGTGTTGTTACGGGTTGACGCTCCGTGTAGCTCACGCAAAAAGCAAAGAGGACGAGGCGGCGACTCTGGTCTGCGTCGCGCCCAGAGAGATCCCCGGCGGCCCGCAACAGCGGACCGACACAGTTGGCTTTCCACGCGCTTTCACCCCCCACCCCTCCCTCTCTCTCTCTCTGTCTGTTTCTCTCTCTCTTATTCTCCTCATTTCCTCACCCTCCCTGCGCCCCGCCGCCCCTCCTCTGACGATGATGTGTGACGCGCGGCTAGTCCCATCTCGGCCGCGTCCCCACAGTGGGCCCCGCTCTGCCACACAGCAGCAGGAGCAGCGCCGTGCCACGGGAGCTCGCTGCGCAGAACGCCCCCGGGGACACCACCACCACCACCACCACCACAACAACAACAACAGCACCACCGCAACAACAACAGCTCCACAAAAATTAAATATCCATCGCTGATCTCATCGTAACCTTATCCCGGGGGCCGGATAGCGGGAGCGGGAGCGCGCCAGCTGGGAACAGCTAGCGGACGTGGTCGGTGCAGGAGCGGGGCGGGGAAGCAACCCGCCCCAAAACCACACTAGTAAGCAGAAAGAGAGAGAGAGAGGCAGTGAGAGTGAAAGAGATAGAGAGGAAGAGATTGGTTCGTGCGTGGTGCGCGTATTCAGAGCCCAGATCCGCGGCTGGCGACACCGCGGGGCACGGCTGCTGCTGCTGCTGTGTCGCACGGCTCGTCAATGCGGCCACACGGAAGAGCTGTCGCTGCGGACGCTGCTGGGGGGGGGGGGGTCCTCCAGAACCCCAAGGAGGACCCCCCGCCGCCCGCTCCTAACGGGATACGCGAGCACGGCGACGACCGGCTCACTCCGTATCCCGTCGTCTTGCGGCTTACCGTTCCTCTTTTCTCTCTCTCTCTGTCTCTCTGTCTCTCTCTCTCTCCGTCTCTCTCGCGGCAGCCCCGGCGGGGGGGCTCCATGCACAGCACCGCCCCCACGTCCCCCAGCACGCGCCACCGCCCGCTCTGCCGCGTGATTTCCCTCTTTTTTTTCACCGCTTTTTTCTCCCCTGCGCCCTGCTGCTTAATAATGCCGCTTATTTCGCCACGAGTACAAAGCGTACGGTACAATGCCGAGCGCCTGGCGCTGGGCGGCGGAGGCGGCAGCGGCGGCGGCGGCGGTGAAGCGCGCGAGTTCGTGTAGCAAGCCGAGGGGGACGCCGCGGGTCCAAAGGGCACGCATGTCTGTGTGTGTGTGTGCGTGTGCGCGCGCGCAGTGTGTGAATACGTATGTTTGTACGTGCAATATTTCACCATCGTGATCCAACAATAGGATTAATCTTTTCCGCCTCCTCTCCTATTGACAGAACTCCCAATGCTGCCGGGCGCGCGGCATTGTCAGAGAGAGAGAGAGAGAGAGAGAGAGAGAGAGAGAGAGAGAGAGAGAGAGAGAGGTTGAGGGAGCGGCGGCCTGCCCCCATAGGCTCAGTGCGACCACAGCAGCAGCAGCTTTTCAAGGCCAGAATAATGAGATCGCAACGAACCGTTTGGGAATGTTGTACAACAAAAGAAAGCGGGAGAGAGAGAGAGAGAGAGAAATGTAACGGATTAAAATTGTAACGTTAACCCAGTAACGATCTTTACATCCTGCCGGGGAATTCCTTTTTTTTACAAAAAAAATTGGTTATGAGGCGAGTCGAATTTTTCTTTCTGTAACGCGTTGCCCCTTCGCCCGCAGCGCGTTTGTCTTGGTTAAGCGTGTCACTAATGTCAGCACTGCTCTCTCTCTCTCTCTCTCTCTCTCTCTCTCTCTCTCTCTCTCTCTCTCTCTCTCTCTAGGAAAAGCGGGGCAGAACAGCAGCGGCGGCGACGTGGTGCAAAGCGCACAGAATGCCTTGCGACCCTTTAGTTTCTTCTCTTCTGCGCCATATATATCTGCCTGTCTCTTTGCGCGGGACTGTGTGCGCCCCGAAGTCGGTCGGGTATCGTGTGTGTGTGTGTGTGTGCGTGTGTGTGTGCGTGCGTGCGCGCCCACCGTGCGGGCCCGCACACATGTTTCCTCGTCCTGTCTCGCTGAGAGACCTCCCAGCATTTTCACTCCAAGACCCGCAAAACTCATAAAAAAAAGGGAAGTTGCCACCCCAAAACGTACTAGCTTGAATCCTCTTCCACCCACTTCTCGTTTGCATAACAAGCTAATTCCTGCTGGGTTTTGCCCGAATGAACATCAACAGCGGAGCTCTCTTGAGGAGGAGTTCCGCTTCCGAGCACTCCCGGAGTGCCCCATCCCTCGCTGTTACTTTGCTACCTGGAACACTCATTCACGCTGCGGCGATACTTTCGTTCCTGTTTACCGGGGAACCTCCCAGCGTTCGCATAACTTCAAGACCCGCAAAACAAAACCTTGAAAATTTACAAATTTTATTTTTTAACTCTTCCCGTTTTTCTATGAGCTCACTTATTTTAGCCAGATTTGTCTGAATGGACGACGTCAGCTAAACAGGGTATCCCAAAAGAGGCGCGACAATTTTTGTCTGCTAATCAGCTGTCCGCTGCCACCCCTCCTGCCCCCCTCCCCTACTACCGCCCCTCACTGCCGCACCCCCTCCCTCCACTCCACCCCCGCAACCACAGCGCGCGCTGCTAATTACATAGGGGCGGTGCTTGTGTCACATTATGTGGCCGGCGCGGCCCCCAGCGCCACACGCGCCTCCAGTAATCACTGACATTAATAATCATTGGCATTATCATTATGATGATTATTTCGCCCGGATGAATAAATCCGTAAAAAAAAAAGACGGGGGAAATAGGGGAGGGGGCGCAGAAGAGAGTTAATCGGTTAATTTTTAGAGATCGCGTACACCGACTTGGGGAAACGAGCGCCCCCTCGATGGGGAGATAGCAGTGAGAAAGAGAGGGAAAAACGCGGCGTCTTCGCGGAGGAAAAATCGGGAGGAAATGAGGTGACAGAGACAACGGCGATGACAGTGCGGGTGCGAGAGAGGGCGGCAGCTGTGCGCCCCCGGCGGCGGGAGCGAGACGGAACGATAGGGCTGTGGGGGAACGGAGGGGGAATTGCGCTGCCGGTGGAATCTTAAACGGGGAAGGTCAGACGGGCCAAGATCAGCAGACTCAAATGACGGAGCCGCTCGATGACACTGAACCCTTGCCCTGATATCATTCAGGGCAGAGAGAGATAGAGAGACAGAGAGAGATAGAGAGAGAGAGAGAGAGCAGTGGGTGCGGAGGGCAAGTAGTTGCGATGAAATACGAGCCAACGTCCCTACGGGCCCCTGGCGGGGTGGTAGGTTGAGTGGTTACTGGCCACCACGGCTACAGCTTTGCCCCCCCCCCCCCCCCCGCAGCCCCCGCAGCCACGCCATGCCTCACCCGCGAACGAACAGGCGGACGGTTGTCCTGTCGCAGACGCGCGTGGAGCGCACAGACGGAAAGCGAGACGTTCGACCTTTAGAGGCCAAAGTTTCCCCATTCGCCGCAGGGGCCGCGAAGAGGGGAGAGGGGGGGGGGGGGGGAAGGGTCCCGTGTTGAGGCTCGCGCTCACTCACACTCATGCTCACCCAGTACTTGACCTCTCCCTCCCACCTGCCCCCCCTCCCCCCTTGTCCCCTCGACTTCAGCCTCATAGGGCTGCGGCTCCACAGAGGAGCCCTCCCCCCCCCCCCCCCCCTCCACGCCCTAAAACTTGGGCCCACCGCGAGGGTCCGAAAACCGCAGGACCCTCGGAGAGACACCGTCACATTCTCATTCAAATAAAATCATGCGCTCCACAAACTCGATCCATTCTTATTCCCATTTTTTTTCTTTTGTTTGCTGAAAGGGAAAATATTCGGCGCATATTATTGAGCCCCGCGGCCCCGTCTCAGTTTTTCAGCGCATCCGCCCCCTTTTTTTTATGCTCGCTCCTTTTGTTCTGCCTTCATTCGCTTTGCTGATTAACACCGTCCTGCTTCATCTCTCAGCCCCCCCCCCCCCCCCCCCCTCTCTCTCTCTCTCTCTCTCTCTCTCTCTCTCTCTACCTAATATCCCGGACCATGGAAGTTAGTCGGCATTATGAAACATGCCGCGCTGTACGTGCAAAGACGAGCCGTCTAATTGGCTGATGAGACGGGGGTTGGGGGGACGTGCAGGAATGAAGGGAGGGTGAGGGGGGGGGGGGGGTAAATTTGCGAGTGAGGGGGGTGCGAACGAAACACGGCGGTGGGTGTATATATATAGTGCTGCGGGGTTGTCGAAAGAAAGTGTTCAGCAATAGAGATGAATGGATGCATAGGGGTGTTGTGTAAGAGAGAAGGGAGAGGAGGGGGGAGGCCAGAGCGAGAGAGAGAATGAGGGAGGGGGTGGGGGCACGGGGTTGGGCGACAAGCGCTGCATTTTAAGCACAGCAGCTAGGAACACTGAGCTTGAGCTCAAGGGGAGGGGGGGGGGGGGAGGCGGGGCAGGTCGGGACTCGGTTGTCGCCGGGCACGCCGCCGTCCTGTACTCATTTACATATCCGATTCCAGCTCGGGAACTGCTGCCAGTACCTGTGCGTGTCTGCGCCCCCCCTCCCCTCCCTCTTCCCCTCCCTCTTCCCCTCCCTCTTTCCCTCCAGCTCCGCGCACGCGTATGTCGCGCGAGGGGGGGGGGCAGGAGCCAGGTGCAGTCAAGGTGGCGCTCCACTCGCCAGATTTAACAATTTGCTCCTCAGCGGGCGCTGCACCCCGAACCATATAACCGGTGTGCCAGAGAGGAGTCGTACCCAGATCGCGTTGATGTGAATTATGAGCATTTCAGTTTTGTACTGTAATTCAATTTTCCTAGTTTACGGAAATCACGAACAACTCGTGCTGCTAATTTTTTCCTGTGGATTTGCCTCGCTGTTTACCCCCTAGAGAATCCGTCCGTGTTACCCTCCAGGAGCCCGCGTTACACTTCGCTACCCGCGGTTCTCCGCCGCCCGGTTACCCGGCGGGTAACGCTGCTCCGCTCGCTCCCGGCCCACCTGCTGCTGCGGCGATAACAGCGGCCGACAACTGCTTGCAATAAGTCCAACGGCTTTCCGCGCTACGCACCCGTCCGTGACTGCCCCGCTCCGCGCTTTTTCCTCGTACCTCTGTGTGTGTGTGTGTGCGTGCGTGTGTGTGCGCGTGCGGTTGTGTGTGTGTGTGGCACGGCACCGGGAGAGCGGAGCAGAGGAGAATGCAATATCCCTCCGGGAGCCGGTGTGACAGGCCCCCGTCCGCCCCCGAGCTCGGCTCGGCCGCGGTGCGGGTCCCTGGCGGGTCCCTGGCGGGTCCTGGAGGCCCCAGCGGTCCTGCCTGCGGCTGCTCATGTTTTGTCAGCTGCGCCTGCGAGGCAAAAACATGTCCGCGCCGGGCACGACGCCGCCGCCGTAAGGAGGGGGCGGTGAAACGGAGCAGCGCGGTGTATGGAGGGGGAGGAGGGAACGGCACAGGGGGAAGTGACAGACCGGTGCGGTAATGTGGCCGAATAAACCTGGAGGGAGACCGTCATTGTCCACGAAACACTCGACGAAATACCCCCCCCCCCCCCCCCCCCCCCCCCCCGCCCACACTTCCGTTCCTACCCTCACCGGAGTAACCTATTCCACGCTATTGATCATCCTTGTCTTGCACTTCCGTTCCTGTCACGGTGTTTTTTTTTTCTAAGGTACATTTAAAAAAAACAATTCCAGAATAACGAACAGGTTAATTTGCATCATTGTAAAGGCCTTCCGCACGTAAATGTGTGTACCGAAATGATTTTCTCTGTAGCGATGTTTTTCTTCTCCCATACAGCAGATTGGGTGGGCCGGAGGCGCGGCAGCGGCTGCTCCTTGGCGCGCACGGATCCCCCGGCAGATAACTCACTTCGACTCGGTGAAAATTGACAGTTTTATGGGCCAAATTGCTGCTTACGGAAAATTAGCGGGGGCCACGTGTTGAATCAATGGGGCCTTTGCGCGTGTGTCTGTGTGAGAGAGGATGTCTATGTGAGTGTGTGTGAGAGAGAGAGAGAGAGAGAGAGAGAGGCCGTGCGCGCGTGTGTGAGAGGGTGCGAGTGTGTGAGAGAGTTAGAGGGTGTGTATACGTGAGGCTGGCTGAGCGCGCCGCGGCACGCGGCTGCCTCGGCGACAGACAAGTCGTAGAGCCGCGCGATATCGTGCCCACAGGAGAGCCCACACAAAACCAGGGAGAAAGAGATAGATAGAGAGAGAGAGAGAGAGAGAGAGAGAGAGAGAGAGAGAGAGAGAGGCCGCGGGGCGGGTGGTCAGCGCCTGCCGGGTAGGCAGCCACGCCCGGGCCGCACGCACGCCTGCCGTGCGGGCCGGCCTACCCCGGCTCTTGCGGGCGCTCGGTGCGCGGCGCGCGTGGACGCGGACTCGCCAAAGAGGCCACTCCTCGTCGAGCGCGGCGGTGCGGCGATCGCTTTCCACCTGGCTGCTGCGGAAATCACTCCGGCACCAGAATTCCGCATACTGGAAATACCGGAATAATGGAATGCGGTACTGGCGGTGCGGCCGGCTACCACATCACTGTCGAGGGGGTGCTGCTCACTCACCTGCACTGTAGACTGGCCGACTGCAGCGACTGCCGGGACGGGCTGGCGTGCCTGGGGTGCAGGCGGGTGAAGGGTGGGGACCCTCTGCCAGGGGGGTGCGCCCCGCCCGGGGTCCCGCTCGGGGGGCCGCTCGGGGGGCTGCAGGGGGGCGGCGGGGCGCGCGCTGCCGGCGGCGGCGGCTCCACGGTGCACGTCGGCCGCCCGTCGTCCTGGTACACACACACACACAACGGGCGAAATGAATGCGAGACACCTTATAAATAAACGCTGTGCGCAGGGAGGGGGGGGGGGGGGGGGGTCTGGTCTATCGGGGTGCGTGACTCGGCTGCACGCAGGCGGTGCGCGCCCCCCGGGGGGTCGTGGGGGGGGGGGGGGGGGGGGAGGGGGGCGGTGGGGGGCGCCGACCGCCCTGCCGGTCGCAGCACGCGGGGTGGAACGGTGACGCGTTCGAATCGATATATCCGCGAGACAACGTCACTCCACAAGTAGCGCAGAATATAATCCGTGGCCGGCGATGCTCGGTGCGGCGGCGGTGGCGGCGGTAGCGTATCTCTGCCCGACCGCTCGCGTGTCCCGCCCCCGCAGCAGCAGCAGCAGCAGCAGCAGCAGCTGGCCGGGGGGACATGTGTTGCGGGCCGGACCCCCGCGGCGCCCGTCTCCATTTCCGTCTGCCAAAACCAATCCTTGACTCTTCTTTTCTTGCACAGCAGCAGCAGCAGCGCAGCGCGGCTCCGGGAGGGAGCGGAGGAGGAGGAGGGGGAGGAGGCGGGGGCAGGGCCGTGAGAGTCGCACTCCAAAGGGAGACCGTCAGGGCAGGGCGGGGCGGGGATCAGGCAGACAAACTTTTCCTACACACACACACACACACACATACACATACACAGGCCCGGCCAGATGTCCCGCTCCGGCTGGCTCGCCCCCCCCCCCCCTGCCCGCCCCTCACCCCACAGAGCCTTGCAACCCCCCCCCCCCCCCCCCCCGCCCCGCCCCCCGCCCGGCTCGCTGCTCCGGCTATAAGGATGAGAGACATAACATTTGAAACGGGAGCCAACTTTGGCACCACTTCTATCGCTCGTCTCGCTCTGTGTGTGTGTGTCTCTCTCTTACACTAGGTCCACCGAAAGACCGCCATCTCTCTCACTCACTCGCTCGCTCACACCCTCTCTGTCTCTCCATCTGGTCTTGTGTTACGCCCTCGCGAAAGAAAATGCGCTGCTTCGCGATCCTTCTTCGGGAGTGGCATAAGACAGAGAGAGAGAGAGAGAGAGAGAGAGAGATGGGGGAGGGTGAAAAGGGGAAACATGATGTGATACTAAGGATTTGCGAAGGGTTGGAAACAGATGAATGGACAGTGCGTATACGAGGCAGCCGGTGGGGCGGTGCGGCTGCGTCCCGTCTGCCTTCGACCACTCGACTCCGTACCCCCCCCCCCCCCCCCACCTGCCACTCCCCCCCCCCCCCCCCACCAACCTGCCACTCTCAGCTCGCTCACTCACAAAATGAAACTTTTGGCCGGCTCGTCGAAATTGTCGTCGTGTGCCGTTTCTGAGAGAGAGAGAGAGAGACAGAGACAGAGAGAGAGAGAGGGAGAGAGTGGATGGAGGACGGAACCCGCGCGGCCAGCCGGCCAGCAGCACAAGTAGGCTGAATCAGGGAGGAAAACGGCAACGCGCCATCATCCGTGGAGTCTTGTCAGCACAACTACAAACCGCAGAAATGGCCCGGAGGCTGAATAAGAGACAGGGAGAGAGAGTCAGAGAGAGAGAGAGTCAGAGAGAGAGAGAGAGAGAGAGAGAGTCAGAGAGAGAGAGAGAGAGAGAGAGGAAGGGGTTCCGCGGGCATGCCGTCCTTATCAGGGAGCAGAGCGACAGTCTTCATAACGGCGAGGCGAGCCGGCCTCCCGCGAGCGGCCTAACTGAAAAACTTTTACAATCAACACTATCGAATGAAGTCGTTTCACGGCGCATTGCCTCCGTTTTGGTCACTTTTGCAGTTGGAGGAAGAGGAGGAGGAGGAGGAGGAGGAGGAGGAGGAGGAGGAGGAGGAGGAGGAGGAGGAGGAGGAGGAGGAGGAGGAGGAGGAGGAGGAGGAGGAGGATTATGAAGGAGAAGAAGGCCTTTCGGTGAACGAGTTTGCATATTGCTGATGACAGTGTACACACGCAAGTGTCGTGCTGCACGCAACGGCCCCACGCCCACATTCTCCTTCCCCCCCCCCCCTCTCTTTCTCTCTCTCTCCTCTTTCTCTCTCTCTCTCACTCACCGTTTCTCTCTCTTTTACGCACTACCTGCTCTCTCCCCCGCGTTATATAGAGGGACAGAGATGGACACGGCTCGGTTCGGACGCGGACAGGAATAGGCAAAAGGGGATCGATGCTGTGGGGGGGCCGCGTCCGCTGCCCGCAGGATGCAAGGTCCGCGTTCTCTGTCGCACCCCCGTAAGCGGTCACTCCGCGAGCGACAAGGACAGGTGAGACTCCTCCTCGGACGCGGCCCGCGCCGGCCCGCGGTCTCTCCCAATATTTTACGCGCGGATCCGGCAGCTGCGGGCTTCGCGGAAGCCGCGCTATGTTTAGAAACTCGACGCCATAAAAAGAGATCCCGCGGGCCTACTGGAGGCTCGGCGAGGCCCGACGGAGATAACAGATTACAGGGAGCGGCGAGGGGAAAGGAGAAAGAAGATAATAAAAATAAATTTGTTTGAAACTGACTGAAATGTGCGCCGGAAGGCGGTGTGAGCGCTGCCGTCAGGAATCAATACCCTTCCTGTGCACGGCCGTGTAGTGAGGCGGGGGTGATGCCGCTGTGGTGGCGGCCACCTGCTAGACTGCAACCTTCCTCAATGCTCTCACTCTATCTCTCTCCCCTCTCTTTCTCCCTCCCTCCCTCCCTCCATCTCGCTCTCTCTCACTCACTCCCTCTCTCTCACTCCCTCTCTCTCTCACTCCTGCAAAAACGTTCGGGCTGCGCTGCGATATTATCGCTGCCACAACGTGTACGCCGCACGGCCCCTGACGTTAGGGGGGCGTCGGGCCACAGGTCTACGTTCCGCACCACACACACACACACACACGGACACACACACACAGAGGCACTCTGGCACACACGCAGTAGGGGAAAGAATGAGCGTAACTCTTTGCGTCAATTGCAGCGCGCAGCAACAGCAGACGCGAAACACACACAAAGCAGCGTTGCGCGAGCTGCAAAGACAAACATAGAACCCGAGGGAATGTTCCGGTAGGCGCGCACACACACACACACACACACAGTAGGAGAGCACGCGCGCGCTCGTCAGCACCAGGCTGCCGCAGCTGCCGCAGCTGCCGCAGCTGCCGCAGCTGCCGCGGCTGCAGGGTCCCGCGTCCTCCCGAATAAGCGGACCGAGAGAGGGACATGACAGCGAGGGGGCCGATTGTGAGAGCCGCGTGTGCGCCGGGCAGACACGGCCGAGTACACGAGTACTGCCACCTGCCGCGGCACCTGCAGCTCCGCACCTGATTATTTACCTATTTATTTATCCTATCGTTCCAAAGAAAAAAATATATTTTCGATTTTGACGTGTTGACGTCGACATTACACGCGCCGCCCACACACAGTGTATTAAACATGGGTCACGATTTTTTTTTAGAAAAAGTAGAAATAATCCTCGCAGCCCAGCTCCCGCACGAGAGGACTGGCAGAGAGAGAGAGAGAGAGAGAGAGAGAGAGAGAGAGAGAGAGCGTGCTGAGAGGATTGTCGCGAATTTAATTTGGACTGTAGTTGCTGTGTTGTCGTGATAATTGCGTACATTTTACTGCGGAAAAGGGCGCGAAGCGACCGTAAAAGGGGTTTAAATGAAGACGTGCGGGGGGATGCAGACGCGGGAAGAGAGAGAGAGAGAGGGAGAGAGGGGTGGGGGAGGGAGGGCGGGAGAGAGAGAGAGAGAAGAAGGGGTGCGAGGGGAGCAGGCGCAGGGGGGAGGGAGAAAGAAAACCTCGCCGGACCATGAATTAAGAATGAGACACCAGAGGGGAGGGTTGGGTGGACGTTCCTCTCAAGACTGCTTGCCTCTGAGGAAACTTTTGTCTTTTTTCCGGTCCTTTTACCCGCTTTTCTGTGTGTGTGTGTGTGAGTGTGTGTGTGGCTATGTGTGTGGGCGAGGGACAGAGCGGGTAGTAGTGGGAGTAGTGGTTGTGGGGGGAGGGGGTCGCAAACTGTGGAGGGGAGAGACAGAGAGAGACAGAGAGAGAGACAGAGGGAGAGGTGAGTGCACTCTGGACCGTGGTCTCGGATCATCACCTCCCGGCCCAGTAGCACCGCCACTGGTCGCCTCTCTCTCTCTCTCTCCCTCTCTCTCTCTCTCCCTCTCCCTCTCCCTCTCCCTCCTCTCCCTCTCCCTCTCTCTCTCTCTCTCTCTCTCTCTCTCTCTCTCTCACACACACATTGCCCATCGATCCCTCTCGTACCGTCCCGTCTCCTACCCCGCGGCCATCCAAGCCCATCTACCCGCGCGCCGACTCTAACGCTGTTCTCCCGCGCCGCCATTGGCCCTCATTGCGTGGGAGCGGCTCGCGCGCGCCCATAAAAAGGCGCGAGTCCCGTAGCTGGGGTTTATTTATATGGGGGCGCCGCTGCGTGGGGCTCAGTGCGGGGGCGTGGCGGGGGGCGTGGCGGGGGGCGTGGCGGGGGGCGTGGCCGGGCCCACAGTGTAGCCGGCGGCCGCGTCTTCCCGCAACCGCAACAGTCATACCGGAGGTCTGTCCAGTGCAGCGCCGCGACTGACCCGTCCGGGAGGCCGCGTCGGGGTTTATTCGCCGCTGGCCGCATGGGTATGGCGGTCCGCATGCCAACGCCAGCAGCGGCAGAGAGTCGCCTGTTCGCCACGATTTTACGTTCTGCGAGCCGCGCGGCTCGGCGGCCCGGCAGCAGTTTCAGTCCATAAATGGGCCGTAATGTGTGGCGCGGCGGTGGGCCGCTGCTGCTTCCCTAACTGCTGTGTCGTGTGTGTGCGTGAGCGTGTGTGTGAGAGAGAAAGAGCTATTGTTTTGAAAAGGGCAATAATAAAATATTAACAAAATTCTATTCTATTGTTATTATTTCCATTGCGAGCGGCGGCGGCGCGGATGGACTGCGTTGCACAGCGCCAGGCGGGTACAGATAGTCAAAGGGGGGGGGGGGGGGTAGCAGAAAATAAGTCTGAGGATGATAAATGCCACACAATATCAGTTGCGACAGAGCGAGGCGCGGCGCGGCGCGCGTGTTGGTATTAAGCTTAACTATTAAAGGGAGACAGAGGGATAAAAAGAGAGCGAGAGGGAGAGAGAGAGAGAGAGAGCGTTGGCGGGGGCGGGGGCGGCGGGGTTACAAATCGCGTGGCTAACGGGCGCGCTGTTGGGCCTTCAGGCTCGGCCTTCGGCCCCTCCGGTGCGAGTTTTGCTAAAACGGGGAAAAACTTTTCGCCGCAAAAACCGCGCGCCCCCGCGTCGTGCGGCCATACTGGTGCGGGCGGCAAAGGGGGGGCGGCGCTGCAAGGGCGCACCGGAGGGGGTGCATGAAGAAGCCGACCCCCCCCCCCCCCCCCCCCCCCGCGGGGACCCCCAACAAAGCCCCCCCGCGGAGATCCGCCGCCGGGCATTGATTCTGTCAATTCGAGCGCCCCGCCGCCGGATCCCGCGCTCCCACCGGGGCGGCGGACTTGGAGCAGCAGCAGCAGGGGGGGGGGGGGGTCATGGAGGGGCGCGGGGCGCCAGGCGGGGCGGCCTCCACCGCCTCGGAGATGCGGGCGCGCGCGGGCAGGGGCGGGCCGAGGGGGCGGGCCGAGGGGGGTGGGCCACGGCAGACGGTGCGGCGCCGCCGGTGCATCCTGAATATTCGACGAACGCAACACTGCCAGGAATTATAAAAAAAAATGGAAAATAGTTTTGAAATCTCCCCCCCCCCCAAAAAAAAAGTATTTTCCAAAAATGTTTTTCAGTGGAATAAAGCTTTCGGATTATCAGAGGGCGTTCCCCGCCAGCGGCCAGTCGGAATCCGTTCGACATTATAACCAGCACCAACGGCGCCATTACCATGCAGCGGTGGGGTGGGAGGGAGGGGCGGGGCGGAGACGAGACACGAGCAGGGCCGTGGGAGGGACAAGGACGAAGAGAGAGCCAGGAAGAAGAAAGAGGAGAGAGAGAGGAGACAGAGAGAGAGAGAGAGAGGGGGGGGGGGGGTATTTTAAAGCAGCAGGCTAGGCGCGCCGTTGTGTATGCATTGGGGACAGCAAACGCTTACAGTGCAAGTGAAAAATAAAAAGAAGGCGGTTGCAACATTCCCGTGCGACGTCTTCACAGCCCCCCTCTCTCTCCCTCTCTCTCTCTCCCTCTCTCTCTCTCTCTCTCTCTCGCTCTTACACCCCACCCCCTCGTGCCCTCGCGTCTCTTTTCCTGTTGCAGGCGCCGGCGACGCGCGGGTGACAACGCGCCGCTGTGTATCGCAGCAGCTTGTCGCAGCGATAAGAGCCGCTGCTGAGAGCCCCCCCGGGAGCCGTGGCGGGGCGTTCGGCGGGGCTTTGGCGGGCATGTTGCGCATGGCCGCGCCGAAGCGTTTCAGTTTGTATTGTTTCTGACGTGCTGCCGAATGCGCACGTTGCTCGTGACGTCCATTACCGCGCCCGTCAGTTGACTTCGGGATTTGTTTATTTTCCTTCCCCAGCTTCATACGTGCTCCTATTTTTTTTTGTTTATTTTTATTTCACACTTGCTCTCGAATTTGGCGCTCCGCGTCCGTGCGCAAGGTAATTCACAAAATGTGGTGAAAAAAAAATTAAAAGAGACACTTTACGTCTCCCGGCCCTGGTCAGGGATACCAACCCACCGCTAGGCGGAGCGCTGCAGGGCGCCGAGCCCCGTGCTGGGTAGGCCACGCACCGCGCACGCCCGCCACGCGGGACTGCCCGGCCCGCCAGGCGCTCACCCGGGGTCGCAGACCTCTTATCCGGGGTAATCGAAGGATACTCATCAACGGGTAATCCGGGGTAATCGACGGATATAACCCGGGGTAACGTCCGGGTAATCCGGGGTAATCGACGGGTAATCCGGGGTAATCGACGGTGCGGGTTTGCGGGTGCACACATCACTCACCCTCGTGGCGGCGCTGTGGAGGATGACCTGCCCGAGGTCGTTTTGCACCCCGAACGGGTAGCGGACCTCCGCCGACCTCGGCGGGGGCGGCGGGGGCGCGGGTCGGCATGGCGAGGCTGGCTGCGCGGGCTGGGCGGCCGGCGGGGTCGTCAGGGGCTGCTGTTGCTGGCGAGGCTGCGGGGGCGACCGCCTCATGCCGCCCGCATCCTCGACCCTCGCTCCGACCTGCAACAAAACAAGGCGCCGCGGGTTCGAATACCGTGTAATTGGATATCAACGCCCGTAGTCTCTTCTCTTTTTTTTTAACGGCCGTCCCGCGCACGCGCGCTGAACGTTCATAGAAAGGGCCGCGTCATCATGCCGGCGCCGTCATCGTCACCGTCATTATCATCACGAGAGTGGTGGTGGTGGCCCGGCCCGCCGCAGATAACAGTGATAACAAGCCACCCCGCCTGCCTGCCTGCCTGCCTGCCTGCATGCCTGCCTGCCTGCTGCTCGGAGCTGAGTACCTCTTTTAGGACCCATCATTCGTCTGTCGGGACCATGCTGGGTGGGTAGGGGTTGCAATTTTTTTTCTCCCTTCTCCCTTTTTCACGACCTCGCTCTCCTCCTCCTCTCTCCCTCTCTGCCCTTCTCTCTCTCTCCCTCTCACTCTCATTATCAGGCGGAAGATATCGCGCGCTCGCTCTACCCACTGCGCTGTCCCTACCATGCTCAGGCCGCGCGCGCCGTGACCGTGTAAAAAGATACGCGCATTCATTTTCAAATGTGCGCGCGCGCCGAAGGCATCGAGATATTGATTATGCGGTGCCGCGTTACCGGCCTCGGCCCGCCTCCTGTCTGCGCCTCCCGCCGCCAGTCATCAGCATTAGCGGCGTACCGCGTGGGCGCCGCGGCACCAAAATAAAACGAAAATGCAAAAAAAAAAAAAAAAAACGCTGACCATCAGTGACCCAAAAAAAAAGAGGGAAATAATCCAGTGGCTTTACCGCGCAGTCACCCGCTCTTTAAAAAAAAAGAGCGTTTGCAATAAACAGTATAACGTTAAATGTGAGTTTTAAAAATGTAAAGAATCGAAGATAAGAGGTCCTCGGGCTCTAACGCAGGAATGAAAAACAACAGATGAAATGTCTGTCCCCGGACTTTATGGAGATGATATCGTTTTGATATTTGTTTCGGTAATTTTTTTTTTTTAATGCATGATTTGCACTGGCCGCGTTTGGAGGGATGCCGCTCGGTTCTGCCAGCCAGCAAAACTCAGCGCTGTTAGCAGCGTGCAACGAGAGAGAGAGAGAGAGAGAGAGAGAGAGAGAGAGGGAGGGTGTTTTGAGGAGTGCGGTGTGTGACTGCCATCGACCGCGCCGCGCCTCTCTCGCCTCACCGCCCCCGCTGAAGTGAGGCCTCTCCTCCGAGAAACAAAAGGCGCGCCACAGGGCAGCCTCGGCTGCTTCTTTCATTTTAAACTTTTCAAAATTGCCCGCCGCGCCGTCCTCATTTTAAAAAAAAGTTGTTTTTTTTTTTGGGGGGGGGGGGTCTACATGAGAATGGAGAAACAGGGAGAACTTTAGCGAGCCGAGATGGGTACGCATCGCATACGGGTCTCGAGGTTGGAGATTGGTACGCCCGTGCCCGGAGGGACTGGCTCCCCCCCTCCCCCCCTTCACCTCTCCTCCTCTGCCTTCGGACGGGCGGCCAACTGTTAGCACAGTTAGCATACGCCACAGCCGTCCCCGCCACGCAGGCTATATCTCGGAGTGCATTCTCTGTTTACAACGGCGCGGAGCAAAAAGTCACTGGTCCGCAAAAATAAAGAAAATGAGCGTAATAACATAACGTGTACCAAAGGCGGGCGCGCAGAAAAATGTTGGCAGCACCGTGGGAAGTGTAGCGGCCGGGTCGATCCCAGGAGACAGTGACGGGCACAACAGCGCCCCGCACCATAAGTGGGCGAAATAAACGCCGAATTGGTGATTACGGCCCTGCTGTAATGGGATGGGTGTGGTTGTCAACAAACTCTCCCTCTCTCTCTCTCTCTCTCTCTCTCTCTCTCGCACTAACGCCACACGGAGGTGTTATCGCTGGTCCACTCAACTGCTGTTATATAATTTACTGTTCGCAGGTCGAGTCGGGCGGACTCGCGCCGTATATACATAGCGTTGTACGCAGGCACCGCACTCGCGGCGCAGCACGGCTCCTGCAGGGGGCCGCTGAATGTGGAGACCAGTCGCAGAGATAAGTCACACACACACACACGGACACACACACACACACACACACACACACACACACACGGACATACACACAGACGTGTGGCAGGCGCCCTCTGCAAACTGCAGTACATCAATACGGGTTGATCTATGGTACCAGCACAGCCCACCAGCTCGCCATGGTACCCCTCATGAGCGAGGCGCCACTGCCCTTGTATGGCATCCCATAAGGTTGGGGTTTCGTGATTATTATGCACATTGTACAACAAACGCCATCAAAACGCCGGGACGAGAAAGAACGTCGTGCGACAAAAACAAACGAGGAATAAAGAGTATACGAACAGACAAAAATATACCAACCTCACACCGCGTCTTTCCGGCGGCGCCCCGGCGGCCATGCCAGGGGGCAGAGGGCGTGAAAAAGGCTGGCCAAGGCTCATTTTCATAAACTAATTCTGTTCATGGGCGGCTGCGACTGCGGTGGCGTGGTGCGGCGCGGTGTGTTCCCCCCCCCCCCCCCCCCCCCCCCCCCCCCCCCCGACCTCACCCCTCGGCCATGCATACGCCGAGCACGCGTCGGTAGCGCAGCTTAACAAAGGAGGCCCTAACATTATCATTTTTACCCCGGTTCTACAGGACAAAGAGAGGGAGTGAGACGGGGGAGAGAGAGAGAGAGAGAGAAGGAAGAAATTGCCAGAGCAGTCTGCTGTATTTGAATTTGGCTCCTGAAGCCTTGAAGCCTGGGCGCGGCCATAGCCGTTGTGGCGGAGCAGAGGTAGGCGGGGTGGGTATGGGGTGGGGGTAGAGGGGGCAAAAAAATAATAATATGAGAGGTGAAAAAGCTTGACTGGGTTTTCCGCGTCAAGGGATGGAGGCCCTATGCAAAAAGTCCACGCAGGAAATCATTATTGGATTCCTTTTTCTATTTCATTTTTTTTTTCGATATCGCTGCGCCCCCGAATGATAAGACTATGTAGGTCAAGCCAAGAGGACTCGTTCGATTCAGAGAGGTATATAGTAATGTTTTTGTGAACTCCGAGGGCAACGGGAAGAGAGAGAGAGAGAGAGAGAGAGAGAGAGAGAGAGAGAGAGAGAGAGAGAGAGAGGACAGTCGCGGCGGGTTTTGTGCCGGGGCGATGCACTCTGTGGGGGCGCTCACTCCGTGCCCCCTCCTCCCGTCGCACTCCTCGCCACCAGCGACGCCGGGCGCCCCCCCCCCGTGAGGGGCTTGCCTCTAATTTAAGGCGTTGGCCCTGTCTCACTCTCACCCCCACCACGCCCCCTCCTCTCCCACTCTCTCTTTCTCTTTATCTCTCTTTCTCTCTATCTCTCTTTCTCTCTCTCTCTCTTTCTCTTTCTTTCTCTCTCTCTCTTTGTACTTTTGCCCCTCCCTTCTCTCTCTTCCTCTTCCCGCGCTCTGAACTCTTCCTTTCCATTCAATTTCAATACCTTGCCTTTCCCGGCCCCCTATCCCCCTTACTTTTATCTCTCTGGACCTCACCTATACTCTCCGACCCCTTCAAAATGTAGACACGCGGAGGAGGGGGGGGGGGGCTGCTACATATGAAGTCCCCGGTGTGTGTCTGTGTGTGTCTGTGTGTGTGTGTGTGTGTGTGTCAGGGGGAGGGGCAGAGAGCGTCAGGGCCAAGGCCCACGAGCCGGCAACCCACGGACTGTCCCTAACCGCCCAAAACCTATAGCCACCCACACCCCACGCCTCCCATGCCGAACGGAAATTGCCGCCTTCAGCCCGACGGCCAGCCTATATTCTTTCTTTCTCTCCCTCTCTCTCTTCTCTCTCTCTCTCTCTCTCTCTCTCTCTCTCTCTCTCTGTCTCTCGTCGTTTGTCCCTTTCCACCCCGACCCCGGCAGCGTACACCGCGGATGGCCAACCTTGCGTCACACCACGTGTGTGTATGTGTAGCGACCTTCACACGGGCCGGATCACAGAATTTGTTTCCGTTAACATCTGCCGTGGCTACTCCAGCACTTAATTCTCAGCAGATCAGTGTCACTGCATTTTTTTTTCAAAAAATAAAAATAAGTTACAGATAAAGAATCCGCCGAAAACTGCAGATTTTTTTTTTGAACCAGTACAAAGCTGGAGACCGTGCAAAGAACTCGATCCAATCTCAATTTCATTAGATTTCGTCCCTAGTCGCCGTCTTGGCCCACCCGAATTCGAGGAGAAAGGAGGGGTGGTGGAGGCTTTTTCCTGGCCGGTGTAATAACACGCGAGAAAACATGGGAGGAGAGTCCGTGCCGGGCTGGAGGGGCAGCCGGCCGGACAGCATGCTGCCTGGTAAAGGCCAGGGCCCTGCTCGTCGCTGGAGCGTGTTGCATCCGGGAAGAGGGAGGCAAGGGAGGCGGGAGGGGGGGAGGGGAGGGGGGAGGGGGGGGAGGGGGGGGGAGGGGAGGGGGAGGCCCCGGCAGGCGAGCCGGGCGTCAAGTGGGCCGACCGATCCATCTGTATATACAGGATGGGCAGGGCCGAGGGGGAGCAGGCGGGGGCGGCGGATATAGGATTAGGCGACAGGAGACATTACAAGCGGCTTTTTTTTTTCCAGATGAGAAGAAAAGCGGTGAAAAGTGGCGGGGAGAGAGGGAGAGGGTGGGTGTGTGTGTGTGTGTGAGAGAGAGAGAGAGAGAGAGAGAGAGAGAGAGAGAGGGGGGGGGGAGGGGCTGAGCTCCGTGTCGCTGCTATGGAATGATATCGTCGTCCGTTTCTTTTCAGCGTGTGTGTTTTGTGCGTGCGATACACACAGACTGCGAGAGTGAGTGTGAAAGAGAGAGGGAGGGACAGAGTGAGTGAGAGAGAGGGACAACCTAAGCGTGCGTGACAGAGTAGATAGGGATGGCTGCCGGCCCGCTCGCCGCTTTTTATTTTATTTTTCTACTCGCGCCGCCCCGCTTGCGGGGTGTGGTCGTGTTCCCTGTGTCGGGTTCCAGGAGGGCGGCGGTGGTGGTGGCGGTGAAGGGCTGAATCGGTGCTGCTGCTGCTGCTGCGGGGCCGGGGAGGGCAGAGGGCGGCGCGGCGCGGTGGAGCGGCTCACCGCCGTACGTGTCCGCGTCCACACGGCGTCACTCGCCAGCGGCGCCAGCAGTTCCACAGCAGCAGCAGCAGCAGCAGCAGCAGCGACGACGGCGGCGGCCCGAGAGGGGACCGACCTTGACCTACCGTGGCCGGCCGTAGCCGTGCAGGTCGACCTCACGGCTCACCTTGTGCCGCCCCCGCCGCCCCCCCGCCCCCGCCGCCCCCATTCTTCGTCAACGTCAGCGCGATCGCGCACGGAGCGCTTTCAGAGGCGGAGGAGGGGGGGGGGGGATGAGGATGAGGCTAGCGGGGCGCGTACGGGGGGAGGGTTCGAACCGCGCCGCTGTCTGCGGGGAGGGCGCGGCCACACACACACACACGTAGGCACGCGGGCACGCGCAGACAAGACTAGGTATCCGCTTTCACGGGATGCCTGCCACGACCGACGCAGCGCTCTCCGTAAGCTGAGCGCGCGGCCTTCCTGCTCCGTCGGCCGCCAGCTCGGGCGCCGCGGCTTTGCCGGTCTAGTTCGATATTCAAATCGATTCCCGACAGCCCCTTGCGCCCTGCGCGCCCTGCGGGGGGTCTGGCGGTAGCAGCCGCGGCCAGTGGGGGGGGGGGGTTAGGGGGGCGCTGTTCGCGGCCCGCAGCTCCGCAGTTGCGCGCACCCGCCGCCGCCGGTCACGACAGATTACTTTCTTGTTGGCGCGCGCAGGGTAGATACCCCCGGCGTGTTATCACCAGCTTGATGCGCCCCGCCGCCGCCCGGCCCGGCCACCCCCGCCGCCGCCCCGGTGCCGGCACGCGACAGGGAGTGGGAGTGAGGCAGGCGGCCGGCGACATGGGAACGCTCTCCGCGGTGGCGGCCGCGGCAGGCGAGGCGGCTGTCCGACAGGCGGCTGTCCGACAGGCGGCCCGACAGGCGGCCCGACAGGCGGCCGTCAGGGGGGACGGGGCGACACGGCCGACACAGCAGGCCGCCGACAACAACTACTACTCCACGGCGGCGCGCAGGACACCGCCCATCCCGGCGACACGCTCCGAGAACTGCAGTTGGACTGTAGTTTGTTTTTTTTTGCAGAAAAAAAATGTCAACCGCAGCAGTGACAGTGTAGTTTTCACACGGCCCTCCCGCGCCCGCGGCACGGCCCGGCCCGGCTCGCCGCGTCCCGCCTGACAGTGTCACCGGGCGGGTCCGAGGTGTGGGCGGCGGCGGTGTTGGTGTTGGTGTTGGAGGGGGCGGTGCGGCGCAGCAGCTCGCTGCATTGTGCACACCGACCGCGGCCAGCCAGCGTGAATAGAGGGTGCGGCCCGTGGCGGCGGGGGCGCGGCGGGGCGCGAACCCGCGAACACTGGGACTTGCGCAAACTCTGTGCGTGCGTTGCGGCTGTCCGCAGCGCGGGGCAGAGAGAGAGAGAGAGAGAGAGAGTGAGAGAGAGAGAGAGAGAGAGAGAGCGACGCTCACAGAGCGACGCTCACAGAGCGAGGGAGAGAGAGAAACAGCATGACGACGGTCGGTTAAACGGTCGCGTTCATTAGGAACGGTGCCGCACACACCCACACATCTCCCTGCGAGCTACACCACTTGAGCCGGTAGTTTCACCCCCCTCCTCCCCGGCGGGGCCGTAGTCAAGGACTGGTCACATCCTAGGGGGTGAGGGCCGGGGGGGGGGGGGGGGGGTGACCGCAGCGTGGACCGCGCGGCCCCTCCGGGGGCAGGCTGACCAGGACAAGGACGGCGGTGCCCCCAAAGGGGCGGTCCAGACCGCCGGCCCACGCACTTCCCCAGCCCCGAGAGGAGTTGCGCGGCGGCTAAGACTCCGGAAACCCACCATCGCAAACATCCTACCCAAAGATAATCACGATGAACGGTATTCTATCTGGCGTTACTTCCTGCAGGAAATTTTGCTCGTATATTTTTTTTTGAAGTGTTGAATTTTGTTATTTTTTTTTTAATGAAAAGGGACCGCGACAAGGTATTGAACGCTGTGCCTTCGTCGTTCGCTGACGAGGGCTTTTATCCGTGCGGTTTCTAATCGCCCGGAGAGCGAGAGGCAAGAGAAAGGGGGGAGGGGAGGGGGGGGGGCGCAGGCGAAGAGGGGCGATTGAAGTGGACGAGGAAAGAGAAATGGGAGTGGCTGGGGATCATCCCCCGGCCGCCCTGGAGGGGCCCTGTACGCCTCCCCCTCCCACCGGATGCCGCCTCCGGGGCTCACGGGACCGTCGGCGCCCCGAGCGGGGCCCCGACCTGCCCGGGCCGTATCACGTATCGGCACGCATTGCATACTATCGAGGAACACGCCTTCCTCTCTCTCTCTCTCTCTCTCTCTCTCTCTCTCTCTCTCTCTCTCTCTCTCTCTCTCTCTCCATCCCGCTCCCTTATGCACCCCTCCTCTCACTCACTCCCCTCCCCCCCCCCCCCCCCCCCCCCCCCCTCTCTCTCTCTCTCTGCGGCTGGCAAGCTTGTCGCGAGCTCCTATTTTTCTCTCTCACCTCTCGCCTCCCTCGCTGATTCTGCAAAACGTTTCCAGGGGACACACGAAAAACCTTCGGGCGAGAGCCGCTGCCAGACAGAGAGAACGACACAGACAGGCAGAGAGACGCCCGAGAGAAAGGGAGAGAGAGAGAGACAGCAGAGCGGGAGCGGCCCCTTTTCGCCTCCAGGTAGATAGTAGTATACAGCAGCAGTAACGGAGGAAAGGGGGCAAGGTTACTTGGGCGCCTCTCGTTCCTTTTTCACTCTCTTTTTTTTTCTGTCCCGTCGTGCCTCTCATATATTTTTTCGTGTACACTCTGTTTTTCTCTCCCTTTGTCGTGCGCTTGTCGCCCCGCCTCCCGGACGGAACGTGCCAACCGGGCCGACGCATGCAGCCTGCATAGCGGCTAGCGGGCCCACTTTGTTTTTCGACTCATTCTCATTATTCGTCTTTTTTTTTCTTAGATTTTTCCTCTGGAGGGTATTTTTTTTATCAAGATTATTTTTCATATTGATCGCCCCATACCGGAGAATCGTGGCGCATATTATAGGTGGGGATTTTCCAACCCCCCGCAGAAAATAAGAACAACGGACGGAGGGGAAAAGAAATCCCCCTTTTCCTCTCCTTTCATAGCATCAGCAACGGCACCGCTCCCCGCCCTCCGCCTGCCGTACAACGCCAACGGAACGTACTCCCGATATCCATTCACCTCCGCGCGTTCGTTTCCGCCACCCACGTTCTCCACCATTAATCCGTGCGACCTGGGCGGAGCGCTGCGGGAGCGCCCTGCCGGGTAGGCAAGTGCAGCGCGCGGGTGCCGGCCGGGTCTGCCTAGGCGGCGCGGGGCTCCGGGTCGCCGGCGGGGAGGGCGGGCGGGCCGCGGGGGACACACTCTGTCTAATTGCCGGTGCTGCAAACAGTCCACACGGCCCCGCGCCGCGACGGCTCCGGGGACGGTGGCGGGGCGGGGCCCACGAGGACGGCTGACGGCGCCGCCGCCGGAGAGCAGCGGTGTCCCGGGCGGGCTCCGTGAAAACGCAGAAAACTTGGGCCGGATGCGGGGTGGCGGCGGGGGTGGAGATGGACACGAGTTAATCAGACGCGCGAGCCCTCGGACGTACCCACTCGGCGCGGCGAGCGGCTGCCCGTCCGGCAGGGAGGCTGGCGAGCTGCCCTACCTGTCACACAGCGAGTCGCGCGCGCGGCCTCCCTCCATTATGCATGGCCCGTCAGAGGGGAGGGGGGAGGCTGCGGCCGGCCCCGGGGGCAGGCGGGGGCGGGCGGGGGCGGGGCGCCGCCCCCCGTCAATGATTCACGCGTAGCAGCGGCGCTCTGACGCGCGCCCTGCGACACGCCTGTGATATTTATACAGCGGAGATGGCTGCCCGGACGCTCGACGCGCGGTCGGCGGGGAGGTGAGCGCCGGGCGGCGCCGTCGTGCGTCCGGGGCCGCGGTGACCAGGACGCCGATGACAACAGCGGGGGGGCAACACCGAGGGGGGGGGACGCCGCCGCTGCGCCCCCGGTGGCCGCCGCGGGGCCCGCGCGCTCTGCCGCCCCCCGCGGCCGCGGTGCGGTGCGGTGCGGTCCATGGGGCCCGGCAGTGAGGCCCGCGCCACGGGCCGTGGCTTTTATGCCCCATAAAGCGCTGTCCATGAGGAGGCAGCCGCAAGCCCCCCTGCCTCCGCTCCTGTCACTTGTCCCTCCTCCCCGCCAGTGCGGCTGACCCGCCATGGGGACCCCGGCCGGCCTGCGGCCTGTTGAGCGTGGCCATGGTGACGCTGCCATGGTCGCTGCTCATGGCCGTGATGGTGACTCTTCCACTACCCCATTATTGCAGCCTCCGCGTAATATTATTTTTTTCCGCAGCGACACATTATTTTTTTTGTGAGTGTGTAGCGGTCGTCTTTGACGGTGAGGCTGGGAGGGTAGGGGGTGCGTCCGTTCGGCAGCTCCTCTGGCGCGGGCCGTGGGGGGCCGTGCGATGTAGAATGCCTGTCGAGCGTTGCGGCATGTGGGCGGCGCGTGGCGGCCGCCGTGTGGCGTGTAAGACGTGGTGCCGCCGCCCAGGAATATGAGGCAAGGGAAACCCCAAGGGGGGGGGGGGGAGGGGAGGGGAGGGAAGGAGGCAGGTGGCCGCTGGATCCCCGGGCAATGAAGACAAACTGCGGACTGCGCAACACGCCTGGGAGGCAGGGCAGGCGGGCTGGGCTGGCAGACAAGCCCAACACCACGCCGCGTGCACAGCAAGTGCCGCGGTACAGTACGCCATGCACCCGGAAAAAAAAAATCTCGTCTTCGATCCGCCACACCGCTGAGGGGCGGCCAGCTGATCGGTGTCGCCGGTCACCGGCGGCGCCTCCATTGATCTCCTGACATCGACCCGGCCCCGGCGCGCCTCATTTGTGAAGGAGAAGAACAAGAACAACAACAAACTCGCGTGTGCGGCGACGACTCGAGGACGATAATTATCCCCGTGACATCCTTTCGATGTCCTTTTGACGTCATGACATCCATCATCATTTGCGCCATCACCACTCTAGCCGCCCCTTCCCCCTCTCCATCTCTCTCTCTCTCTCTGTCTCTCTCTCTCTCTCTCTCTCTCTCTCTCTCTCTCTCTCTCTATCCCCCTCGTTGTCGCACTTGACGCGGCGGGTGCTCAAGAGTGGCGACCCGGGGAGGCAGAGAAGAGGGGGTTCGGGGAGAAAAGAAAGGGGTGGAGGGGCACGACGAAAAGGGGTAAGAGGAAGGGGTGGAAGTGGTGGTTTGGCAAGCAAAACAAAGGGAGCAGATTTCTTGCCGGTGGTGGCTGACGCTATTCGTCCCTCCTAAAGGGTTATCTCACACAACCACCACCGCGGTCACAGGGCACTTTTTTTAGGTACTTTTTTTTTTGAAAAAAAAAAAAAGCCGGATGTGGTATGAGATTGCACGAAAGGGGTTGGTAAAAAGAGGGCGCGGGAATCCCGGATTGACGTGCCCTAAAGTGTGGTAAAACTGTTGAAGGGGTGGGGGGGGGGGAGCTTTTGGAGGGGAGAGGAGGGCGTGAGGGGGAGAGAGGATATGAGAAGGGTGAGGGAGGGGGGAGGAGGAGGGTGTAGAGGAGAGGGGGGGGGGGCGCCCACGCGTCGCCAGCCGGGCCCTGCGGCTCACGCCAGCTGCGACGCCAGAGCGCCGGCCCGCCTCTAGCAGACGACAGCTGGCGGCTCACAGAGTGTAACGGAGAAGTCCTCTCTCTCTCCCTCTCTCTCTCTCTCTCTCTCTCTCTCTCTCTCTCTCTCTCTCGCCAACATCCTTCCTGGGCGCCGCACCGCGTCCCCGGGCCTGAGAGGCGGGGGCCGCGACCGCCACCTGCCGGGTCCGCGGGCCCCGCCACCCGCCCGACGTGACCGAGATGAATAAGAGCCGTCTCGCCGCCGCCGTCGGGTCTGGGGCGTCCGCGCCAACTCGCATAGGGCAAAATAATAATCATTATTATCACCGGCATCTCTGAAGTAGACGGAGCACGGCGAGTCCATCATCGTGGCCCGGTAGCGGAGTGGTTCCCGCGCTTGCCTCCGAACCGGGCGGCCTGGGTTCAAGTCTTTGCTCCCGCCCACATTTCTCTGCCTGTCTGCCGGTCGGGGACGGTGGGTGAAATATACCAAAAGTACGGCCCTCAGTGTGGTTGTCTGAGTGACCGTGGACAGAGGCGCCTGGCGTCCCGGACCACACGGCTCTTCTCGGAGGTCGAACCCCTGGGATCTGAGGTTCGACTCCCGGACCGGGGATAGTGCCTGGCGAGACTCGGCAGCCAAGGTAGCGCACGGGAGCCGTTGGGTTGGTAGTGCGCTGCCTGAGCATGAGCCCCATGAATTAGGGACGGGCACCGCGACGACTGTCTTGTCTTCCTGCCGGGCCGCGGGCCGCCCCCGCGGCGGGTCCGGGGCGTTCTCGCTGCGGTCCTCCATCATCCGGGGCGACACACACACACACACACACACACACACCGCGTGCGCACGCCGTACCTCGCCGGCGGTCTTTAGCCGGGAGCCGATCGACACCGCGCCGCCCCCCGGCACCGCCGCCACCACCATCACCGACCCCTACATGCAGGCCGCCGGCACGGACCTTGACAGGGGGGGACCCTTTGCACTCCCCATATCTGTCAGCCCCGCAGCTCGCTCTTCTCTCTCTCTCTCTCTCTCTCTCTCTCTCTCTCTCTCTCTCTGCTCCCCCTCTCTCCTTCTCTCTCCCTCCCCTTTCCCCTCGAGTCTGTCTGTCCGACTGCCCGTCTGTCTGCCTGGCCACACACACACACACACACACATGCGCACACATTATGAGTACCCAGATGTGTGACCGTTGCATTAAACATGGTCTGTCGCCAGTAGTGATGGCCTCTGCTGCTGTTGCAGAAGTGCCACACACACACACACAAACGCACACACACACACTCACACATAGTCGCAGGACAACAGCTGGACAAGTAGTGAAGGCAGCAAGCCGGGGGAGAGAGTATGAGGGGTGAGGGTTGTGGAGGCAGGCAGCACCGTCCTGACGTCTGTGTGTGTGTGTGAGCGTGTGTGTGTGGGGGGGGGGCATTCCTGGAGTACACCCGCGAGGCGCCATGGGTGCGTTCCGCTCCCTTATCGTGTCTGACCGGCGCCGACCGCGGGACAGATTCGCTTCTTATTAGAACGAACCCCATTAATCCGACCGCGTCGCCGACGCCCCTCGAGTCTTTTCACGTCGACTAAGGAGGGCGGTGGAACGAGACAGACTGTGTGTGTGTGTGTTTAGGGTGAGAGGGACAGACGTCGGCCTAATATCCCATCTTCCCTCTCACTCGCTCCGCCTGGAAAAGGAAGCCGCCGCCGCCCCTACAGGAGTGGAGTAGCCAGTGATCCAATTACAGGGCCCCGTCGACGCGTGATTGAAATGTCTCCAGCGTCACCTTGCGGGGGCCGCGGGGGGCCGTGGGGGCCGCGGGGGCCTGCGGTGCCTCGACCGTTAATTGGAGAGGCAAGATGACGGGAGGAGGGAGAGGAGAGGAGGAGAGAAGGGGAGAGTTGGCTGAAAAGCCGTGAAGGCACGTCCTGTGTATCCCACTCTCTCTCTCTCTCTCTCTCTCTCTCTCTCTCTCTCTCTCTCTCTCTCTCTCTCTCCCCGCAGGGCGCCCGCCGCGGTGTATGATGCCCTATTTGAAGAAACTCGCCGAGCGGCGTCGCCAAAGAACAACACGGACATGAGAAGACGCGCGGGGAATGAGAGTGGGTGAGAGAGAGAGAGATGCTGGATTATCCGTCACACGCAGAGATCAGAGAGAGCTGGAGCTGGAGCTGGAGAAGAGGGGAGGAGGGAGGGATTCAGTCGTGTACATTCCGTGATTACCACTGATTAAAGGCCCTCGCTCGGTGCGACAAGTAGTTTCCGATGCTCCGCAGCGAGCTCCTGCGAATAAAGTCAACTCGTCGTCGCCCTCGCCGCCTTCCTGAGGGCGGCCGGGTCGTGGTGGTGACGCGCCCCGCTGCGGGCCCTCGACATCCCCTCCCTCCTCCCCCCCCCCTCCCTCCCCCCCCCCCCCTCCCTCCTCCCTCCTCCCCCCCCCCTCCCCCTCTGCCTCTCCTCTGATCCGGGAATATGGGCCTCGGCCTGACACCCTGAAATACGGCCCAATAAAAGCTATCGTCCGCAGCCGCCCTCGATGTAAGTCCGTCTCCGTCACTCTTGAGCGAGGCGCTCATGGTGTCCTTGTCCCGCGCACGGTGTCGCCAAGGGCCCCTCCCGCGCGCGCCGCCGCCGCCGCCGCCGCTGCCAACACGGCGAAGAGTGAAGGGCTCCGCGGGGCTGGCACTGACCAAGACGGATTCATCATTTTCTTCTCTTCTTTTTTTTTTCACGACGGCCCCCGACGCGGCCCAGTCCACCTCGTCCCAGCAAGGGGACCTTAAACGGCGTCCGCAGCAAAGGTGTAAACGTAGGTAGGGGCAGGCGCAGGCGAAAAGACATCGGGAAAAAATAAACCACGGCCCCACTTTGTGAGATACGAGTTCAAACGTAAAGAATTTTCGTGTTCGGAATTTAGATCAGCGGTTTTTGACTTCGCTCTACTTCGCGCCCAAAACTCGTACACCGTCTTCCGATGCTTTCCTCTTTAAACGTAGTAATGGGAAGCCTCGAGCCGCGGTGGCACGTGGTTTCGAAACCCTTATCACGCTACCGCCAGTATTCCCGCGCTAATTTTCGTTTGTCTTTCTGGGTGGGCGGTGATTGGTTGGGAGCCCCCCCCCCCCCCCCGCCCTCCCCTCCCCTCCCATCGCCGCACCCACCTATAGAGCCAGATCCCTGCGAACCCCTCCCCGCCGCTGCGGCCGACTCGCATGCCATCCGCCTCTCAAGTTTGAGAGGGCGGTGCGACCACCGACCACCTACTCCTCCTCCTACTCAGCCGATGGAGGTGCGCCCAGGGTGGAGCAGAGAGAGAGAGAGAGAGAGAGAGAGAGAGAGAGAGAGAGAGAGAGAGCTTTGGCGCAAGTTTGCGCGACAGAGGGCGGCACTTCCTTCGTAAATATGTAAGGGAGGGTACACGGCCCATGTTTCAGGGCGCGAGAATTTAGAAGGTCCTGGAGGATCGTTGCCGCGGGGGACGAGGAGGAGCAGGAGCAGGGACTCGGGGGCCTCGGAGCCGTCAAGCCGCGCGCGCGGCGTCGCCGTCAGCCCGGGAGGGGGGGGGGGGGGGGGGGGCCGCCGAGGCCGCCGAGGCCGCCGTCCGAGGTGAGGAGGTCAGAGGCCACGGGCTGCACGGCCACGACCCCTCCCCTCCCCCCCTGGCTACGTGTCGCCGAGGGATGGAGAAAGGGGAGCGCGGGGGGCGCAGTGTAGTCTGCGGGGGGGACGCGAAGGGCGAAGTCAAGGCTGCGCCCGTCGTGTTTGTAAATAAACACATCAGTGTGCAGCGGGGAGAGGGGGGACGGAGGTGGGGGGGGGGGGGGGGGGGGGGTGACGAAGGGAGGCTATGCAGCAAGCAGCGCAAAAGATCGCATGCCGATGCCGCCGCAGTTGGAGCGCGAAAACAAGTCGTGGAGAGTGTCTCGGACCGACGCGAGAGGGGGGCGGGGATAAAGCTTCAAAATCGATTTCGCCGTCCGTTTCGAGGGTTCATAGGGTTGGAGCAGCAGCACTCTGCGGTGCGCTCTCTTTAATGCCGCGGTCCCCGCGCCGCGCACCGTTGGCCTGCTCAATGAGGGCCGGGCGATACGGAGTTTTATACAACGCATTTTTTGTGTTCTCCGTAGCGACCCGTATTTTATAAAATGGTGGTAGCCGTGCACAATGGCGCGAAAGTGACGCGGGAGTATCTCCGCCGCGGGCGTCGGCCACGCTTCTGTGATTCTTGAAAATCTTCTCAACTCGACTGTCCGGTCTGAGCTTGTGCGGAGTACCCTGTTACTCCCCACCACCGAGCTAGGCGATCGGGAGTGGTACGGTGTGGCAGCGGCCCGGCGCCAGCCTCTGCTATGTGCGGTGTGTCGGGGTCCCCTGCACCCCGCCTGACCCGGACCCCCTCCATGTGTGTGTGTGTGTGTGAGTGTGAGTGTGTGCTGCTACAGTCACGCGCGCGCGCCCGTCTGTGTGTGTGTGTGTGTGTGTGTGTTGCTACAGTCACGCCGTGTGTGTGTGCGCGTGTTGGCCGCCAGATGTGAAATCGACACGGTCCGATTAACTGCAGCGGGGACCCATGGCGAGTGCCGCCGCACAGTGCAAGTATTAGCGCCGGGAACACAGAGCGGCCGCGAGGCGACTCCACAGTTATACTGCACCTCCCCCCCCCCAAATGTTCAAAACAATATCTATTTGAAATTGGATTTTGTCGTACGCGAATAAAGGAAATGCTGTGGTTTTGGGGGGACATTGTCTGGAGTGGGCGGGCATCGACTGGGGTACGTTTACAATTCAGCAGAACGGTTTCTAAAAAAAAAAAGTTATCAATCTTGAGAAAGGATGCGTAAAACATTGTGGAGTGGCGCTCCTCTTCTCCTGCTTGGCAGCAGCGGCACGGCGCGCCTGTCGCGGGGGGGGGGGGGGGGGGGGGCACGCCCGCACGACGTGAGGGGCGTCGCCAGCGCCGCCCATGCCACGCTTACGAGCGAATGACGCGAGAAAAGTGGTGGGGGAAGGAGTTGGGGGGGGGGGGACGTGATCGCAAGTTGTTAGCATCAGATGTCACTGTTCGTGTTGGGTAAGAGGACACAGGCTGTCATCCCGCTGCCGCCGCCGCCGCCGCCGCCGCCGCCGCCGCCGCCCTCCCTCGCCAGCGGGCCTCGCTCTGCGTCCTGTTTCGCGTGTGTGTCCCTGGGCTGCCGCCGCCGTCGCCGCCGCCGCCGCCGCCACCGCTACCGCCACACCACGCGGGGCCCAGCTGTGCCAGTGGGGCGATTTCGGCCGAAAATGAGCCATACGTGGCGGTCGGAGCTCGCCGCATGCTGGGAGCCAAACACAGCGAGAGAGATTTGATTTCATTTGATTTTTATTCATAGTTGGCACAAAAAAAAAACACGAAGTCCCGCGAGAGTGTCAGTAAAGCGGGAGACAGAGAGAGAGAGGGAGAGAGAGAGAATGAGAGAGAGAGAGAATGAGAGAGAGAGAAAGAGAGAGAGAGAAAGAGAGAGAGAGAGAGAGATAAGAATGCAGCGGCGCCGGCAGCGGGCAGGCGTCGACACCGACCTTATGTGACCTCCGAGGGTAAATTAAATAAAAAATTGTGTGGTGCGTGCTGAACAAAAATTGTTTCCATAGCTCTTTGCTATTTTTTTTCATTGCTGTGTGTGTGTGTGTGTGTGGGGGCGCGAGCGGCGGGCGCCCGATCGGTAGGCAGCGGCCCGGCCCGTGGAGCACGGCTGTGCCGCGGGCTGGCCTATCCCGGCACACGCAGGCGCCCCGTCGCCGCACCGCCGCTGCAGGGCCGCTCCGAAGGAGTGGAGCAGCGCATAGCGGGCGCGGGTCGGCGCGGCCCGCGGGGCCCCAAATGGGGTACAAAATGGCGCCATACACGTGTATCGAGCGGGGAGCAGAGCGTGAGGCCGCCGCCGCGCCTTTTCAGGGTGGGGACACACGGCGATACGGCGCCTAACAGCCGCGCGGGGGGCCTGCAGAGGCGGCGGCCGGGCTGCCATCGTCAGCTGAGGCGGCGGCGGCGGCGGCGGGGAGGCGAGGCGATGCGATGCGATACGCCCTCAGATTGCCCGCCTGCTGGCCGCAACGCGCGCGCCCCCCGATACTCCATCGGACCGCCCTCATTTTAATTTCGGACCCCCAAAACTGCTGCTGCTGCTGTTGCTGTTATTGTTGTTGTTTGTTGAGCCCGCAGCTGGGCGGGGCAAAAAAAATACGTTGCGCTTGAAAAAAAATACATGATTGATTTAATTGTATTTTTTTTTTTTTGTAAGTTACGCGACTTTTGTGGCTGTGCACCGGGCGTTCCGAGCGGGTTGTTTCGGGCGCTCTGTGTGGCCATAGTGCTGCATCGGGCGTACGGCTGACGCAGGGCTGGGCAGGCCGTCCCTCGCTGACGGCGGCGGCGGCGGCGGCGGCTGCTAGGCGCACCCCCGGCCGGCCAGTCGGCCACAGCAATATCATCCCACATGCGGGTAACTCTGTTGGTATGTCGATGATGTTTCGACAGCCGCAGAGAGAGAGAGACGGACTGCGGGCGCCGGGCGCGGGCGAGAGAGAGAAAGAGATGATTCAACACGAGGGTGTAGCACGAGGGGGTGGCGGGCGGGGGGGGGGGGGGGGGGGGGGGGCAGAGGGGCGGCAAATAACCCGCCTCACAACACAGCAGCCGGCTGAACCGAACCAACTCCTGAAAACAAACAGCCCCCCCCCCCCCCCCGCCTCCTCCCCGCCCTGGCTACGCCCCTGGCCGTGCGCGGGGCCCCGGCTGGCGCCGGCTAGGCTAAGCGCCGCCGCCGCTGTGCCGATGCCCAGCGTGGCCCGTACGTTTTCCAACGTACTGTTGACCAGAGTTTCACGGTGCACTACGCAAGCATCGCACTGCACACGCTAACACGCAGCTCGCGCTCTGGCTCACTAAAACCAAACACTCTACTCTCTGTCTCTCTCTGTCTGTCTGTCTGTCTCACCCTTTTTCTCTCTCTTTCTCTCTCTCTCTCTCTCTCTCTCTCTCTCTCTCTCTCTCTTTATCACGATTTCTCGCCCTTCTCGCATTTTTCCTCCAGAAAACAAGTGTGTGCGCGCGGTATAGATGACAGTGGCGGCAGCACAGAGCAGAGCAAAGAACAGGTGAAAGTGCGGCAAAACGGCGAATGTTTGGCATCAAGCGTGCCTCCAGCAGTGGCGACAAAGAGGCTGCTGTACGAATAAATCGGCTTCCCCCCTCTCCTATTTCTCTGCCCCCTCCCACCACCCTCCTCCCCCGCCCCCTGTGGTCTTTAGCGGGAGACCGGCGGGGCCCGGCCGGAAGTCATTTGACCCTCCCGCCTATCCGCTTATATAACATCATTTAGCGGCCCCCCTACCCCCCCTCCCTCCGCAACCAGTTTTACGCCGCGACCGTCACGCGGCCGTCCGAATATACCTTGTTCTCTCTCTCCCACTCTCTCTCTCTCTCTCTCTCTCTCTCTCTCTCTCTCTCCTTCTCTGTCAATGCCCCCCCTCTCGGCACTGAGAGTGAGAGAGACGGCGCAACGCATCGCGGATTCTGCGAGGAGCGGGCAGGCAGCACAGCAGAGAGCCCCCCCCCCCCCCCCATCTCCCTGGCTCCTCTCACAGCTTGGCCGACGGACCGCGATACAAATAATCGAATATTAGTTTCCAAGAAAGCCGGCAGATATAGCCTTTCCCCTTGCGCAAAACGGCGGGGTGGTATCAAAAGATCGAGAGGGAGAGAGAGAGAAGGGGGGGGGGGAGAGAGAAGTTTTTTTGCCTTACTTATTTTTTATCTTTTTTTCCACTTCCCATTGCAAGTCACTAGACCACTACCGCCACAGCGATGGTGACGAAGGCTCACCGGCCTGTGTGTGTGTGTGTGTGTGTGTGTGTGTGTGTGTGTTTCGGCATTGTTACCATCATTGTTGTTTGAAGGTCGGAGTGTAGGCAGAGAAAGTAAGGGAGAGAGAGAGGGAGAGAGAGGGAGAGAGAGAGAGGGAGAGAGAGGCGAGTGGTCCGCAGCGGGGGGCAGAAGGGCAGTCATGGAGTGGCCCTATTGGAGCGGGTGGGCCTGACGCGCTCGAGCGGAGGCCGAAGGGCAGGGTAACGATAGCAGCCGAGGGAGAGAGAGAGACAGACAGACAGACAGAGAGTCAAAGTCACATACTCTCGCCGCTACTGGAAGGAAAAGGAAAGAAAAGAAACAGCAGAAGAGAGAGACAGAGAGAGAGGGCCAGAGGGATTATGTTACCCGCATTACCCAAGGAAGTGTAGTGGCGGAGGGCGCGGCCGCGGCGGCGTGCCGCGGGGGCGTGCCGAGGGCAGGCGAGAGTAATATTATTTAAGTAGCGACCTTCGGGAAACAAATTAAAATTTCACATTTATCACAGGGCCTAATCGACGCTCTCTCTCTCTGACAGAACTCGCGCTGCGCGCCGGCCGCAGCAGCAGAGCCGTCGTCTCCCAGCAGCAGCGCAGGCTTATTTTCGCAGGGCAGAAACTGATTTATTTCTCCTCCAGCGGGAATATTACTTTTACGATTCGAGAGGATCCGTGGGGGCAGAGGAAGGGGAGGAGAAAAGGGCCCGGAAGGGAGAGAGAGAGAGGGGGGGGGAGGGAGAGAGAGAAAGGGGGGGGGGGGAAGGCAGGAAAAAATTGGGCCGGTGCGTATTACTGGTGGAGTTAGAGGGTATGACGGGGGAGTGAGCGCTGTATTCGGTGGGGAGAGAGAGAGAGAGAGAGAGAGAGAGAGAGAGAGAGAGAGAGGGCAATGTCTTCCGAGACATTAGCGACGACCTGCACCCCGCAGGATCCCCGGCGCCCGCACGAGCCCCGAGCCCCTCCCCGACTGTCAAGTCTACATCAGCGGAGTGCTCGCAAGTTGTCGGAGCCAATCACTGGCCACGTCAGCCGCCCCGCCCTCCCCCCCCCCCCCCCCCCCCCCCCCCCCCCCCGCACATCTGCCGCGTTCTCTCTCTCCCCCCCCCTCTGTCTCTCTCTCTTTTTGTCCCTCTCTCTTACTCTCTCCCCGCCTTCATGGGGTAAAAACATTAACACTGCCCTGCGGGAGGGGCGGGACGGGACACGCCAGCGTCACTCTTACAAAAAAAACAGTTTTTTTTTGTGCCTGTTGCAATTGGCGGAAACTTTACGCTTCTTCCTTCGGGGCGATTGTAGGACTTTGGAATTAATAATTTACCTTCCGCCGAGACGGAGGCCCGTCCGGATTACCTGGCTCTGCCCGCGGCCCGCTTGAGATGGAGGCAGGAAAATTCGTTTTAACAGCTCTGGCGCGCGTTCATTTTTCTTTTCTTTTTTTAAAAAAATTTCAAACACTTTTTTTTTGTTTTAAATTACACAGTCAATACCCGGGCTTCGCGTGGACTGGTACAATGTGAAAGGGCCTAATCCTCGTTAAGGCCGAGAGAGAAAGAAAGAGACAGAGAGAAAAGGGAGAGAGAGAGAGAGAGAGAAGGGGGAAGAGCACACGATTTAAACCGAACGAGGCGTCCACTCACGCAATGCTGCACTTGATCGAGAGCGACTGCCCCTGATAGCCAGCGGCTCCGCGGCCTATGGGCGGGGTGGCTACAGGCCGGGATACAGAGGGCTTCTGCGGTTTAAAGGGGTCAGACCGCACCGCCCTTCGCTCTCTCTCTCTCTCTCTCTCTCTCTCTCTGTCTCTCTCTTACTACCGTCCGCGCTCACACATACTAACAAACTGGCCTACCACCCGTCTACTGTGAATTTCATCCCGTTTCTCTCGCTCTCACCCTTTGCCTCCCCCACCCTTCTCCCAGCACTGCTTCCCTCTCTCTCACACACACACACACACTGTACAGCTCGTCCTCCCACGCACGCACGAGCCCCTCTAGCCCAGCCTTGTTGTGGTTTGTGCTGCGGTGGCAGCCATGGTGGCGGCGGCGGCAGTTTGTGGGAATTAAGCCCACGACCACTCAATTAAACTACATTTCCAATGCCCCTGCGCGAGTATCCTGGAACAATATTCATCGTGTTGTACTCTCTGTTTCGAGTGACACATTCTACTGGACTCCATTTATTATTATTTATTTCATCTCCACATAAATTGATGACGGCTGACCGTTTTTTTGGAGGGGGGGTGCTTCCCTGTCGTGTGCTTTTTTTTTATTAAACAAAGAAATCGCACTTTTTTTTACAAAGCTCTTAAAGTTTGTTTTTTTAGACAGCTGCTGTGACATTTAGAGTGCGCGGCTTGCCACCAGCCCCGGTCGGCCGGGTCCCTTTACACCTCTGGAGTCGCACGGAGCCGCCTGGAGCCGGCTGGAGGCTGCGGGCGGCCGCACCCCCGGCCCAGCACTTCCAGCACACACGTCAGCGCTCCAGCGGCGGCCGGGCGGCTGCCTGCCGGGCGGCCCACGCCCCCGGGCGCCCCAGGGGAGCGCCAGAGCGGAGCCGGCAGCCCAACACCTGCGGTCGCCGCCTGTCCGGTACAGTCACTGCCAGACGACGCGTTTTTGTTTCTGGTGTGAGTGTACAGCGCCACCTGAGCGGGGAGGAGGGGGGCGGTGGGCGGGGTGCAGCAGCCGTCCACAGCCCGTCTTATCCTGACACGGCCGCGCCGTCGGAGGGGAGGGGGGGGGGTACGCTTCTCCAGCAACACTGTTATTTCACGTCTGTTGCAGACGCCGCGACGAGCTAGCAAGAGAGAGAGAGAGAGAGAGAGAGAGAGAGAGGCACGGAGAGAAAGACAGATAGGGAGGGGATGGGGTGTACGTTTGTCAGCCTATCAGCCCAGCAACACACCGACAATGACGCCCATTTAGAGACACAACGGACCTCGTCTACCCACAATGCCACAGTCCCGCCACGGCCCGCCACGCGCGGCCACGCGCCGCCACGGCCACCCAGATCACACGGACATCCCTGCACGTCTGCCTCTCCAAAGCCCCCCCCCTCCCCGCCTCCCTTATCCTCTTTATACTCTTTTTTTCCACCCTTAGGCCCCTACCGTTCTTCCTCTATCTTGCCTCTCTCTCGCTCTCGCTTTATCCCGCCTCTTCTCGACACTCCCCCGCCCCCCACACACACACCCTTTCACCAATGCACCACACTGTCTGTCTCTCTCCCTCTTTCTCCGCGCTCCGCCTGTTGTCTCTTTCCCTCCCGCGCTGGCACATGCTTCCCAAGCTCCACTGAGCACGCGGGAGGGGGCCCCGCCCGGCCCGGCCCGGCCCGCATGGGACGTGGAATCGCAGTGGCCCAACGAGATGGCTGATGTCTGATCGGCCGCCCCCTGCCGCCCCGCCCCGCCCCGCCCCGCCCCCTCCCCGCCGCGCCGCACCGCACCGCACGCCCCCACGGTGCGCTCTCGCAGAGAATGTCAATGAGAGAACGAGACGCGTCCCGCGGCCCCCGCGGCCCCGCCCCGCCGCTACACGACTCTGACCCGCCAAAGGCCCAAACTACCCCCGCGGCCCGCGGCCGTCGGGACCTCCCCTGCCGCCGGGCCCTTATGTCCTTGCGCCTGCTGCCATGTCCCCGCGTGCCCCCGACACGCGAGAATCGTTTCCTTCCTCTCTCGCGCCGCACGCCCCGCGCACGTCCGGAGCACATCCGGTCCGGAGCGCGCGGACAAGCTGCTAGAGAGAGAGAGAGAGAGAGAGAGAGAGAGAGAGAGAGAGAGAGAGAGAGAGCTGATGCTGGTGGTGGTGGCCGTGTTGGTACCCAGCAGGACCAACACTATATGAGGACCGCGGTCTCGGGCCAACCCTCGTCCAGGAAATCACTCCGAGCTCGACGATAAATGCACGGAAGCAGTACGCGGCCAGCACATGGAGTAGGGCCGCGTACACATACGAGCACACATACGAGCACACATACGAGCACACACACGCACACAAACGCACACAAACGCACACACACGCACGGGGGGGGGGGCGGGGTTGAGTCGGGATTGTCATATGTGCGGCGAGCCATCGCTCCCCTTCCAACGTATCCCATCCCATCTCGCCTGACTGGGAACCAATACACCGTCAGCTTGGATATGCAGCCGGGCCGCCGGCGCACGGCACAGCGGAGAGAGAGAGAGAGAAGAGAGAGAGAGAGAGAGAGAGAGAGAGAGAGAGAAGGTGAGCGGTAGTCCGGCGAGGCCGGGGGAGCGAGGGAGACAGCAGGAGGAGCACCAAGACGGAGAGAGTGGATTCTTGGCACCCCTATTGGAGGCGTACTGACATCACCGGAGCCCCCCCCCCCCCCCTCCATCCCCCCTTCTCCTTTCCCCTTTCCTATATTTCCCTTCCTATCTCTCTCGCACTCTCACCGCAAGTGAGGCACGTGGGCCGGGCCGAGAGGTTCCATACGCATCACTCCTCTACCTATCCCCCATCTCTCTCTCTCTCTCTCTCTCTCTCGTATTCCTCAGTAATACACTTTTTATGTGGCTTATCAACCACCGCGCGTGCGCGGCGCACGCTCTTGAAGCCAGCATATATGTCTTATCTTAGCGACCATCCACGGAGTACATGTCGAAGGAAGGAGAAGAGAAAAGTTTTCTAGAACAAAATTTTTTTTCACGCAATAAAAAAAATAAAAAAATAAAATCATGGAAAAACGTGTAGTTTTAATAGTGATTTTGAAAAAAAAGTTTTCGAAGGAGAACGCCACGTATATCAGTCCCAGATTTGAATAACTTCCTGCTCCCCTCCTGGACGCATTTCCATATTTCCAGGTGCCAGTAGCTCTCCCGCTGCTCTCGCGGCTCGTGCCCGCGCCGCGGGGGGTCCGCTTCCCCCCCCCCCCTCTCCTCCTTGCGGCTTCTCATCCTCCCCGAATTTATATTCCGCGGCGAAAAGCGCGCTGCATTTAATTTAGGCGCCGCCGGCTGCAGCCAGTCAGTCAGGCAGGCAGGTGGACACAGCGGGCGGACACGGGCACAGGAACGGGGTACATGGAGGGCGGGAAGGCCTCGCTGGCCACCTCCTCCAGTCAGGGCCAGAAGATACTGAGGACAAGGGCCGGCAACCGCCCCCCCCCCCCCTCTCTCTCTCTCTCTCCCTCTCCCTCTCCCTCCCTTCTCTCTCTCTCTCTCTCTCTCTCTCTCTCTCTCTCTCTCTCTCTCTTTCTGAGACCGCGCCGCGACGGAGAGAGGGCTGCGGTGCTGCAGCAGCACGGCGTCTCTTTCTTCAGGGAATTGTGTGTCCGTTTTCCTCGTTCTTCTCTCTCTCTCTCTCTTTCTTCCCCAAACCGGACAGCAAGTGTTGTTATGGTTCGTTGTAGCCGACAAGGGCGCGGAAGCGTTAATTCGCTGGCAAGCGAAAGAGAAAGAGAGAAAGAAAGAGAGAGAGAGAGAGAGAGAGAGAGAGAGAGACGCAGAATAGGAGGGGGGTTTTGCTACTGAGGGCGAGAGGGAGATTGAGAAGGCGAGAGAGAGAGAGAGAGAGAGAAGGGGGGGGGGCTAAGGGAGAGGGGCGGGGAGGGCAACAAGAAAATGCCGGAGAATATCAGCTGTCGTGGCGTTGATTAATGGAGGAGGCCCCGCAGGACGAAGCTCCACCTCGTCTCCTCCTCGTCGCACACCTGTACTCGAGTGCCGGTCGGAGAGAGACGGGACGAGCCGTGCCGTACTCTGTATTTCCTTCCTTCTCTTTTTTTTTCTTCCTCCTTCTCCGCGTGAGGCGACGTTATACCTGCAACAGACAGAGAGAGAGACGGAGCATGTCAGTACGGTGTGGCGGCTGACCGCGACCGGTGCGGCCACGGCGTGCGAGAGAGAGAGAGAGAGAAGGCGACTAAAACGCGAGTTGAGCGGGGCGCTGGGCTGGCGTGCGGCGCAAGGAATGAATAGACTCTGAATTTATGAATGCGGGGACCAAGTAAATGGAGGAAGGAGGTGAAAGGGAAGGCGGTGGAGAGAAGTGGGCATGTGTGTGTGTGTGTGTGTGTGTGTGTGCAAGGAGTGGAGGAGGGGAGGGGGGAGAGGGCTACTCTGGCATTCTTCGGCCGCAAGTTGTAAGCACGCAGTGAGCCGGGCGGAGTATTTTTGGTCGGGCGGCCGCGCTGGGCCCGGGCGGGGCGGGGCGGGGCCTGCAGGGCGGGGCCTGGGCAACACAGCCTGGCCAGAGGTTCGGCAGAGTGGTTCGGTTTGAAACGATTCTCACAAAGGGGTTATCGGGCAGCTCTTGGATGGGCTGGGCCGCTCGGGCCTCCCTTCCTCTCCCTCCTCTCCCTCCCCCTCCCCTCCCCCACCCCCTCCTCTACACTCACACGCCTCCGGGCTCGGGGCCGCCGGGGCTGCCCCGGTCTGGCCAAACATCTGATTTGCCATTCACGCCGTGGCCGACCGAGCCGCGCCGCGCCGAGAGTGGGACAGTGATGGGAGATAGCGCGCGGGCGCGGGGGGAGGTAGGGAAGAGAGAGAGAGAGAGAGAGAGAGAGAGAGAGAAAGAGAGAGGGGGGGAGGCTTTCAAGGTGCTGTCGGATAGCGGCTGTTCGTTGCTGTGTCCTCGGGGGCCTCGCGGTGATGCGGGGAAGAAGAGAAAGAAACGCAGCAGCAGGGGGTATTTCCCGCCGTCGTGCGGGCGTCCGCCTCAGCTGAAAAGTAACACAGAGGCTTAGCTCTCGCTGATGATGTGTCACGACCACTTTGGTATAAAGTCACAGCACACCGCGCGCGCCGCACCGCGACACACCGTGCCGTGGGGGCCGCGGGGCGGGCGGGGCAGTGCGTGACGAAAGTCCGCAAATCTCCTGAGCAGCTGGGCGGCTCGGCGGCGGAGCGGCGACCTAGTTTGTGCCCCCGCAGAGGTCAGGACCGTGTCAGGACCGACAGCCCTCCCTCCCTCCCTCCCTCCCTCCCTCCCTCCCTCCCTCCCTCCCTCTGCCCCCCTCCCTCCCCAACTACCCTTCCCCTTTTCCCCAATTTCCGAACAGCCCTCAAAGAAAGTCGCAGTCTGTGAGGTCGCGGGCGCGCCTCTGCAGTCCGGCCACGGCCCTCCGGCGGCGGCGGGGCGCGAAGCGCGAAATTCAAACATCTTTTTCCGGCCGTGAATAATCGGACCGTACTCCTTAGCGGGAGAGAGAGAGAGAGAGAGAGAGAGAGAGAGAGAGAGAGAGAGAGAGAGAGCGAGAGAGAACGGAGAGAGGGATTGAAATGATTTCGAGGGTGCCCCGGCCAGCGATCTGAGCTTCACTTCAATTCAGCGGACAGATTGTTTGGAATCAAGGAATCAATTACATCAAAGGTCTAGGGAGGTGGAGGAGGGGAGGGAGGGGGGGGGGGCGGTTGATGAGGGGGATGTCGAAGTTTACTTGAAACAATGAAGGGCCGAGGAGAGGACGGGGGGGGGGAGGGGAGTCTCGCGACAGCCAACAGGCAAGCGACGATAGAGACGCCACCGCCGAGGGGAACGGAGAGTCCGAAAAAAAAGTAATTCCAGCAGTTCAAAGGAACAACATTAGGGATCGCTCCGGGACAGGGGCGGGGACAGGAAGGGCGGGGGGGGGGGGGGCGGCCGCAGCAGGACTGGAGGGCGGGGCCGGTGGTAAACAGAGGCGCCACACAGGGCCACGACCCACGAAAGCGCGGACCGGGGCGTCCGCTGTTACGTCACGGCCGCGGGAGAGCGAGGGAGACAGAGGGAGAGAGAGAGAGAGAGAGAGAGAGAGCCGTCATCAAAACTTGCCATTATGCAAATGAGGGTCAAAGTTTGAGGGCCGCCGCAACCCGCGTGTAGGTGCTACTACCACGGCGGCAGCGGCGGTAGCGGCGGCAGCGGCCCCAAACCGCTTCGGTCCAAGCGGCCGACAATTAGCTCGCCCCGGGCCGTGCGCCACCGCGTGCCGCGCCCCAAAGACGTTAGTGCCGCAAAAAGGACGAGTACTCGAACCCGCGGGCTTCTAATGAATTAGTTGCGGTTATGCCGCAGTGGGTTCAAACACCGACTCCAATACCACTGAGTTTGTCGCTGGTGTCGGAGTACTCGAACCCGCGGGCGGTTTTGACTGGCTTCGCCCGCGGTTGCCGCAGGCTCGGATAATACCGAATAGGTATTTCCGCGGGTTCAAGTACCCGGTACGCTGGGCGGGTCCGGCTTGCCGCCGGCAGCACGGGCCGCACCCACACGGCGCGCACGGCGCTGCACGCACGGCGCCGCCGCTGCCGCACCCTGCACCTGGAAGGCGGCGACATTGTTGTGTGCGAACCATCCAAGTTGGCGGCCACATTCAAAATGCGCGGGCCCGCGTGAGTGTGTGCACTCGCGTGTGTGTATGTGTGTGCCTCGGCAAACTTTTCGTAATGGAATGACGCGAATGCGACGCGAGAGGAAGGAATAGAGGGGGGAGGGGAGTGGGGGGAAGGGGGGGTAGGGGGACCAGCCGCACGACGCCACTGCCATTCTTCCGCCCGGAAGCCGTCATTAAGCATCCCTCGGCAAATACGCAGCGCTGCGTGGCCGTGTGCCGCTCAGGCACGCCGGCATAGCTCCGTCTTTGTGGCACACCTTCGCACCAACCCCGCTCTCCCTAGAGAAGGGGGGGGGGGGGGAGAGACGGAGATGAAGGGGAGGTAACCAGAGCGACTCTGTCTCTCTCTCCCTCTGTCGCTGCGGAATCTATAATGCAAAGCAGTTCCTTTTGATTGGCTCTGTGGTGGCGGATAGGGTCGTGACGGTGGCGGGGGACGCAGTGCTGCCGAGCCAGTTAGTGCCTATACCGCCGCGGCCGCAGGAGGGGTCTGTTTGTGTGTGTGTGTGTGCGTGTGTGCGTGCCGCATAAAATGGACGGCAGGTGGCCGCCCCCGTGCGTCATCCGCCGCATGGCGCCGGGTGGGTAGGCAATGCCACTCGCGCGCACACACGCCTGCCATGCGGGATGGCCTATCCCGGCATTCGCAGGCGACGCGCGCCGCCGCCGCGCCGCATCGTGCGATCCCGTTCTTGATAGACGATCGCGTTTTCGCCCCGTTTCTGGTCGGGGCAGCGGGGAGCGGAGTGGTTAGAGGGGCGGGGGGAGGGGGGTCTTCCCAGAGAGCAGCAGCAGCAGCAGCAGCAGCAGCCTGGTTTGCGTTGTACTATTCTGACGGGGTGACGAGCTCCGCACGGAGTGGAGGGGGGCGGTGAATGTATTCCCGCCCGTCAGCCCCTCCGGGAGGTTTACCCTCACTTACACGTAACGCAATTCACTTTGCCCAAGGACACTCCGCCCCCTTGCCTCTCTCTCTCTCTCTCTCTCTCTCTCTCTCTCTCTGTCTGTCTCTCTCTCTCTCTCCCCTGCTGTGTGCCGCCGCAGAGTCGGCCAGCGGCGGCCCGGCGGTGGCGGCGGTGGCGGTGGCGGCGGCTGCCTCTTGCGTGCCCAGAGGCGTGCCCAGGGAAATCTAGAGTCATCCCCTTGCTCAATTTGTCATTGGCAGCCCAATGCTCTGCGCCGCTCCGCGCACAACCTTGGCCGCCCTGCCCTGCCCTGCCTCGGCCCCCCGGCCGTGCCACCGTCGCCTCTGGTTCCGCATAGCAAACCTCTCTCTCTCTCTCTCTCTCTCTCTCTCTCTCTCTCTCTCTCTCTCTCTCTCTCTCCCTCTCCCTCTCTCTCTGGGCCGGCGCCCGTGACGGCCAGGGTTGTTCAGCCAGGAGCAGAACGGGTGGACGGCCAGCGTCTTATCGCGTCCTCTGCGGCCGTCCGCGCGCGCCCGGCTCCGAGGCCCCGACCCTGCCGGGCAGCTGTCTGACGAGCACACCGCTGCCGCACCGCTATGATCTGGGCGGCCGAGGCAGACAGCGCGGCGCCCCTCCCCCAGCGGGCAGCGGCGGCCGCTGGCTTTACGCTGCTTACAGCCCGCCGCTGCCGGGGGACGGTATTGTACCCGGATTAACCCGACCCGGAACTCGATTACACCAGAACGGGAACGCAGATTATTGCCCCGAAACCTCAATTATTACAGCGGTGGGGGCCCCGGCCCTGGACGCTCCCGTCCCGGCCGCTGGCTCCCCGTGCTCGACCCGTGCCTCCCCCCCCTCTCTCTCTCTCTCTCTCTCTCTCTCTCTCTCTCTCTCTCTCTCTCTCTCTCTCTCCCGCCTCCTTCAAGGTCCCATAAGAGACCTGCTGATTACGTCATCAGCCAGTGCCTAGAGTCTTCCGGCTCGCCGCTTGCTCGCCGCGCAGCACCCCGTTTATTTCCCCGCTTTTCTCATTCCCGGTGCAAATTGGGGCCGATATTCGTCCGGGTTCAGCGAGGGAGGGGGCACACAACGTGCACACAGCGGCAAGCAGCTCCGACTTATACTGTGTGCCGCTGTCACACAGTCGTTGACAGCATGTGCAATTTTTATCTGCACAGGTGCGTGTGTGTGTGTGCGTGTGTATGTGTGTGTCAGCAGAGAGCGCTTTGACGCGGCCGTGTGTTTTGTCAGGCCCCTAATTGGTTTTGGGTCGGGCCTGTGCATGCCGCTGGTCCCCACTACATAAACTGGTTTCGCTTTACCTCCCTACCCTCCCCCCCACCCCTTCTCTCTCTCTCTCTCTCTCTCTCTCTCTCCCACTCACTCTTCTCTTTCTGAAACGACGTCAGTTGTGCCTTTGTCATCTGTGCAGCCCCCCGCGCCCAGCAGGACTTTTATTATTAGTCCCAAGGCGAGGACGACGCAAACCTTTCGAAACAAGAAAGAGGTTTCCGAAAGTCATTACAAAACGGGTCTTCGGGTTTTCGGGGTTTTTGTCCACCTCGGCGGCGGCGGCGGCGGCGACGACCCCCCGGTCATTCTCCGGCCAACACCTCGCAAGCCCTGGGCGCGAGGCCCCGCAGCCCCACAGCGCCCCCGCCTCTCTCTCTCTCTCTCTCTGTCTCGCTCGGGGGGCTACGGACAACGCACTCCAAGTTCTCTCTGCGTGGGACAGACATCATTGTCTGAAGAGTTGGAGCGGCGGCGCGGAGCCGGGCTCTGGCAGAGAGAGAGAGAGAGAGAGAGAGGGAGGGGGCATGAGAGCCCAAGAGAAGGTCTTTGCAGGGGGGGGGGCCTCCCCTCATCTGCATCTGCCGTCCTCCAGACAGACCTCCGTCACGAAGGGAACACAGAAAGAAAATGTTTTTGTGCCCTTGTTGTTGTTTCGGGTGTTGTCCTGCGTTTGTTCTCCGCTCCGCGAGCACGCGGGAAACGACGAACGGAGACGCGCGGACACGAATCCAGACGCTTAATTAAGTAGTGCATAACCCAGTTTTCGGGTCCGTCCAAGTGATGCGAGCCTGATCTGGTTATACAGTGGCAGGCCCCGTCTCTCTCTCTCTCTCTCTCTCTCTCTCTCAGCCTTCGTCCCCTCTCCGTCGCACGGTAGGGAACACAAGGGCTCCGTACACAGACTCGTGTGCCCACTGGCCGCCTGCTGGCCCGGTTTCGTACCTCGATGAGAGCGCGGCCCCCCACAATATATCTCCATTTTTCCCGTCCCCGCGTGGTGGCGGCGGCCGCGGCGGCAGCGGTCCGCGCGCGCGAGGACAGGGCATAAATTTATTCCGAACACAGCGGCGATTTGGGCGCACGGCAGCCATGCGGTACGGTGCGCCAGCCCCGCCAGGGCGGCAGTCAGACGGGCAGGCAGGCAGGCAGCCCCGCCGCCGTACCTGCCGCCCGCGCGTCACACAAGGCGGGCTCTGTCTCTCTCGCACACGCCCACCTCTGCGGAAGGCATTCCACATATGTCATGTTTGCACACACACACACATACACATACAGCTTGACGCGAGGACACAATTTTGTTTGCAAACTTTATTGCGATACGCGAAAGAAATAAAGGCAGGGAGGATGGGAGGGCGGAGGGAGCGACAAGGTAACAGGGCACACGTCAGTCGTGTTCGAATAGCGGATAAGACAAGAACAACGTTCGAAAAAAAAACACACAACAGAAATAGTATTTTGGTTGGACGGAGAGAAGTGAAGCGACGATCTGGTTAGTGAGAGAAGTCGGCTCGGCGGGGGCGGCGGTGGGAGGTCGGGAGGTCGGGAGGTGAGGGGGGAGGGGAGGGGGAGGGGAGGGGGAGAGGGGGGGGGCGGTATCATCCCTGCCACTACGGCGGTCAATAATTCAAGCTCCGGTCGATATAGCCTTACCTTCAGCCCTGGTCTGGTAGGGGTGAGGTGAAGGGGAGGGGGGGGGGCGTGGACGCCTCACGCACGCGTCACGCATGCATGTTTCACGCAACCGAGAGAGACAGAGAGCGACTGAGAGAGAGAGCAGATAATGCATAGATAGACAGAGATAATGGTATCATCAGCACAGCGAGAGCGAAAGAGAAGGCGAGCGGAGCGCGGTGTGTGTTTTTGCTGTGTATTGCGTGCGCTGGGGCGCCGGGGGTGCTGTCCGCGCGGCGCGTGGGCCGTCCACCGTCCGTCCCCCCCCCCCCCCCCCGCGCCGCCCCTACGCTGCTGGATCCGCCGACGGTGAGCCCCGAAGTAGCGAGTAGGTGAGTCCGCCCCGCGAACAGGGGGCGGCCGGGCGGCCGGCCTGTCTTCCGAGGCACGGCGGCGCGGGCGTGAAACCCACCTCGTGTCCGGTGTAAGCGTGCAGGATTACCCCCTTACCCCCGGTACTAAATCCCTAGGGACCCAAGACCCCCCGGTAAACCATCCCTAGGGATCCTTTACCCCCACGCGGGGGGTAAAGAATCCCTAGGGTTGATATACCGGGGGTAAAGGATCCCTAGGGATTTAGTACCGGGGGTAAGGGGGTACTCTTGCACGCTGACACCGGGACGGTCGTTGGCCGCGGTGCGTCGGCGGGGCAGCGGCGGGGGTGGCCGAGACCGTCACGCCGAAGGAGAGAGAGAGAGAGAAGAGAGAGAGAGAGAGAGAGAGAGAGAGAGAGAGAGAGAAAGGGTGGCGGGGAGCGCCGGGTTTTCCCTCTCGATTTATAGCCCCGACTCTGCTTCCTCCTCCTCCTCCTCCTCGCCTTTCCCTTTCTCAAAGGGTGTTGTGAGAGAGACGCACACACACACACACAGAATGAGACAGATAGAGATAGACAGTCGGGAAGAGAGCGAGAGAGAGAGAGAGAGAGAGCCGCAGGCGCCGGCGTCGCAACAGACTAAGCCCCAAACGAGGGTGTAATGCGTCGCTGTACACGGCATTGCATCACGGTGCGGCAGACCATGTGTGTGTGAGTGTGTGTGTGTGTAAGTGTGTGTGTGCGCGTGTGCGCCAGTTGTTAGCGGCGCGCTACAAGACTTCTAGCCCGGGGCCCGCCGGGAGCCCTGCCCGTGCCCCACCGCGTGCCCCCAAGCTTTAACGTCTCACGCCCTGCTCTCTCTCTCTCTCTCTCTCTCTCTCCCGGTGAATCGTGAACCAACTTTCCCCCTCGGTGAGGTCGCGTGAGGGGGCAGGGGGAGGGGATGGTGGGGGAGGGGGCATGTTCTGCGATGTAAGCCGAGGTTGTAGTCGGTGGTGGTGGTGAGGGGTGGGGGGAGGCACCCCGATCACCTCTGAACTTCCCCGTCGCTGTAGTGCGCCACTTAGTACACGGGGTGGGGGTGGGGGGGGGCACAGCGTCGTATACTCTTACTGGGATGCGGCACTGAACGGACATCCAGCCACACACACACACACACACACACACACACACACACACAGGCAGAGAGGAGCCAGTTTGTTGCAGCAGCGCCACGCGCGAGGAGTGCCTCGACGACCATTAAACGTGTGCAATTACTCGTGCTGCGGGATACAGGAGGAGGGGCAGTCCGAGGAGTGGGGGAAGAGAGAGAGAGAGAGGGGGGGAGGGAGGAGAGAGAGAGAGAGAGAGAGAGAGAGAGAGAGTGTGTGTGTGTGTGTGTGTGTGTGTGTGTGTGGGGACGCCCCCAGGTGACTTCCGGCTGCCGTGCCCCCCGCAGTGCCGCTGTGCACCTGTTGACGATACATATCGCCTGGCGCCCGGCCCGGCGCCCCAGCCGCGGGCCCCGCTGGCTGCGCTGAGCTTCGAGGCTGCCGCCGACGCGACGGAACACGGGAAAAACACAGCTGACGCGGGCTCACCACTTTCGATACTGAACCTATTCGTAGCTGTGATTTTTTTGGCGGGGTTTAGGATGTCGGTGACTGTGAATACCGCTGACACTGAATATTCGAAGTGGCCGCTCGCCCTGTTCGGACGGTCGTAAGGGGGTGATTCGAACCGGCGCGCCCCGTCGTACCAACGACGGTACAAGAGCGCTTCATGGCCACGAAGAATGTGGTGTAAAGGGGCGTGGCAAGGGAAGTGCGGGGGGGGGGGAGGGGGGGAGCTCCTGCGATGCCTCTTCCTCTCTCTCACTCTGTCTCTCTCTCTCTCTCGCGACGTGTGACCGCGCCACCGTGTCGTCACGCGGGGGATCGCGCGTTCTGATGACGGATAGCCCAATACCAGCGTGCGGTGCGGCAATGGACGCAAGCGGAGGCGGCGCCGCCGATCCCCCGCGCAACACACGCATGTCACGCCTGTCTCTCTCTCACACACACACACACTCTGTCCCTCTCTGTCACACACACACACGCACAGGACAAGCGAGCACTCGTGGCGACTTGGAGGCTCGCGACGAGCATTTAACGCGGCGTTCCCTCCCCCGGGCGGGCGGCAGCCCCGGCAGCTCCGGGAGCTCCGTGCCCCGAGAGTGGCCTCCTTCCCTTTTATTGTCCGAGCACCCCATTCGCCCCCGGGGGGAAACGCGACGAGCCAACGAACGAAGAAACGAACACTCTCTGCCTCTCTCTCTCTCTGTCTCCCTGCCTCTGTATCACCCTCTCTCTCTCTCTCTCTCTCTGACCGGAAGCTCTGGGCGAGGCCTTCTTCTCCCGCCATTATTTGAAGGAGCCGCGCCGTCGGCGTCCGCCCTGTTTGAGCGTTTGGTTTCCGGCGGGCGGCGCGCGCGCCGAGGCGACTGATGAGAAATTTACATACTTATTTACAGAGCGCGCGGCACGTGGCGCACGGCTTAGCCCCCCCCCCCTCTCCCCGCTCTCTCTCTCACTCACTGTCTCTCTATCTCTCTCACTCTCTCTCTCTTTCTGCTCGATACCCGGCACTAATTTTATTTTCCCGCATCTCTTATTCGCTTATTCGTGCTCCAGATCCTTCTGCTTGCTCCCCCCAACGGCACGATCCCGGAGCCAGAGACAGAGGGAGAGAGAAAGAGGAAAGGCAGCGAGAGAGAGAGCGACAGACAGACAGAAAGAGACAGAGACAGAGAGTTGTGAGTTGTCGGGAGTGGTGCGCCGGGGCTCCGCTTTTGTCCCGCCGCCGGATTCAGCAACTGTTATTTGCAAGGCCACCCCGGCTGCTTCTGCTGCCTCTGCTGCCTTTACTTTTCCTGCCAATTATGATTGTTCGCCAGCAGCGAGCGGCAGCCACCTGCAGTCGTATCGTGCGGGGGCTCCTGCTATTGTCTGACAGAGAGCGCTGTCTGTCTGCGTCTGCGGGGCAGCGCGGCACAGACAGAGACAGAGCGTCAGAAAAATATGGACAGACGCTCTCTTTCCGATGCGCGGAGACAAAAGAGTGTGTGCCAGTTATAGTGGTATGGCAAGGGGAAAGAGAGAGAGAGAGAGAGAGTAGGAGGGATCGAGATAGGCAGAGAGAGAAGGAGAGGGAGAGACAGAGACACAAGCAGACAGAGAGAGACGGCGTTGGCCTAGTCCGGACGCTTACAGCTGGTACTTTGGGCAGAGATTACTCCTCCACCCTCGTCATTGTGGACCCCCCCCCCCCCCCCACTCCGGGCCCACATGACGCTTCCCTAATCTCGTGTAAGGGCACCTGTGAGTGGCGCCGCCGCCTCCGTGCTGTTGAGGGAGAGAGAGGGAAAGAGAGAGAGAGAGAGAGAGAGAGAGAGAGAGAGAGAGAGAGAGAGAGAGAAAGCTGGTGGAAAGGGATACAGCACAGGTATGTGCGTTTGCATGGCTTTGGGCCCGCTAAAGGTTCATTCTGTATGTGTGCGTGTTTGTCGAAATGCACGCGTGCATGAGATGTCCTCTCTGACGCTTGTGAAAAGTCAACTTTACGTTACCATTACATTTCCGTCGTGCGGCAGCCCAAACAAAACAACAGAAAGGGCACACATGACCTTCTTTGCATAGCGATCCACATACTATTCCGCCGGCCGAGATCGGCAAGGTCGCGTTCGTTACAAGATAAAAAGACTGGACGAAGAGGGGGGGGCCCCCTGTATGGGGCGGAGGGGGAAGCCGCAAACTATGTGGACACGCCCCGCGGCCCTGCTCCTGGCCGTGTTGACGGACGGCTTACCCACCGGCCGCCGCGGCCCCCGTTGGCCCCGTGGCCTTGCGCCTCCTCCCCCTTGCGCCCCGCCAGTTTGGCAGCCAACATTCTCTCTCTCATGGTGCGACGTCGCCGACCGCGACTCCCGGCCCGGCCCCGCCCTGCCTCTCCTGGCAGCATTCCTCCTCCCGCGGCCCGCCACGCGGCGACACACTTCGGGGATTCCTCCGGGGCGCCTGGGAGGTAGGCGGTCCCGGCGGGAGTCGGTGCTCGGCTGCCGCCAGCACGGCCTCCTCTACCATGCGGTGTGGGGTCGGCGTGGTAGAGTTTCACATCGAGGTAAGACTGGGTGTGCGGCGCTCGCCGAGTAGTGCAGAACCCTTGACCAAGCTGTATTTGGGCTTCCCCCCCCCCCCCCTCCCCGGGCCCTCCTCGCCCTCTGCAGCGAGTCAGATGCTACGGTGACGCGGCACCCGTTGCACGGACGGCAGATCTGCCTTAGCGCCTGGCAAACGCTCGCAGCGATAGCTGCGAGAACGAAAATTAAATTAAGGGCTGAAATATGGGCGCAGGTGTGAATACTCACTCTCTCTCGTTCCTCATCTCTTGAGGATCCTCTTTCTCTTTGTCTCTCTCTCTCTTCTCTGCGTCGTCCTCGCTCACTTTTTCTCTCCATCCAGCCCGCGCTCGCGCTCTCTCTCTCTCTCTCTCTCTCTCTCTCTCTCTCTCTCTCTCTCTCTCTCTCTCTCTCTCTCTCTCGCTCTCTCTCTCTCTCCGGTCCCGTTTGCTTGCTAACTTAATAATACTTTCCTACACCTATTCATCTGCTTAGACACGCCCCGTTTTGCCTCCTCCGCGTCTCCTTTTGCGCTTCCAGTCTCTCTGTGTCTCTCTCTATTTTCCTTCTCTTGTGGCCGCTGCCGTTCTCATGACGCCTGATGGGTAGGCAGCGGCTAGGGCCGCAGCGCGCGCCTGCCCTGCGGGCTGGCCTACCCCCGCAGCCGCAGGCGTTTGCCGACACTACGCTCACACTCTGGACAAGCGTACAATGCGGGTTCAACCACGAGGTTGTTCTCTCTGTCCGAAAAATATTCAAATTTCATCCGTAAATATTCAATGTCATAATGATCGGTTTTGCAAAACTCCCATAGAGAGCGCGGGCCGTGGGTGACCGGAGGTGCGACAGAGAGACGTATGCATATTGTCAGCCCGGGCTAGAGGGAACGAGAGAGAGAGAGAGAGAGAGAGAGAGAGAGAGAGGTTGGAAAAGGAAATCGAGGGCACACAACAGGGGGGCCGAAATGAGGGCTGGGCTCTAAAGGCTGTGAGGGCGCGGCGGGGCGGGCGGGGAAGTCCCGGCACAGTCCAGCCACCCAACAAGACTGAAAGGTAAACAAACAGGCAGTGATGGAATGCCTCTTACACGAGTATGTGTGTGTGTGTGTGCATGTGTGTATGTGTGACGATCTGACCCAGAAGCCGCCGGACAGGGCGCCGGCTGTAGGGAGGAGTGGGGGGGGGGGGGTGCAAACAATCTCTCTGCAGCCAACATAATTTCTGCCACTTCATTTCCCGGCCGGCTTAAAATAAAACAAAAAGTACTGGTTGCGGCGTCGCGGCGCCGGGGGCGTTCGGCGCGCGAAAATGTGTGCGGTGTTTGTGTGTGTGTGTGTGTGTGTGTGTGTGTGTGTTTGAATGGAAAAGCGCGTCTAGCCGCAAAGCAGTGCGGCGCCGTGAGGGAAGCCGGCCAACAGTCAGTCTGGGCGGGGCCGGGCGGGGCGGGGCGGGCGGCAGGGCGGACAGATCACGAACCCTCATTAAATTCTCTCGCTGTCCGCCCCGAGGGCGGGGGGAGGGGGAGGGGGAGGGGGAGCAGGAGCAGGGGGTGGTGGGCGTACAGCCTTTGCGCCCGGCCCAGTGCACCCAGAAAAATGAATTCTTGATTTTAGTCTCAAATTGCATTTACTTGGTTTTCACTAGTAAATTTTACTTAGATTAAGTAAATTTTACCTAAACCAAGTAAATTTTACTTAAGGCAAGTAAATTTTACTTGAAAAAACCAAGTATCAGAAAAACCAAGTATCCCTTTTTCTGGGTGTGCGTCACGGCCGCATCAACGGATTACTTCCCCGCCAACAGAGTCCAAGCGATCCCCGCGATCCACCGGCGCGATGGCCCGGTCGCCCCCATCAGTGGATGCACCCATTTCCACCCATTTGCTTTCAGAACCGTTTTTTTTTTTTTTTTGCGGATTTCTATTTTACTTTTAAATTTCTATAGAGCGGATTTTTTTTTTTTTTTTGTAAATACTCATTAGTGAAAAAGCTTGGATAATGGAAAAAGAAATCGTTTTGGAAAATCGGCACAATTCTGGACAAGTGGAGGTTTCCTAGAGGGTGCTAGTGCAAATAATTAGAAATAAAGAGAGGGAGAGAGAAAAAAAAAGAAATAAAAAGACAAAGCTGCTTACCTGCAAACTCAGTTTTCCTGCCGCATTCCCGCGAGTTGTTCCAAGTCATCTGGCCATTTACGATGCGGAAACTTCATCAATTCTCGCTCGCTAGCACACGCCTGCGCACACAGAGAGAGAGGAGGACAACATCAGTCGGAGCAGATGATGGTAGGCCGCCACACACACACACACGCACACACGCACACACGCACACACGCACACACGCACACACACACACACACACACACACACACGGCGCACGGAGGTACACGCGCCCCCGCGAGACTCTTATTATTATGGAAAGCAAGCACCGCGCGCGGGATTTCCTCCCGGCCGTCCGGCCGCCGCATCCTTGCATGTCTTTCATCTCTCTCTCTTTCTCTCTCTCTCTCTCTCCTTTTTCTCCTCCTTCGGTTTCTCCTTTTCTTTCGCCGCCGCGCGCGTCCCCCCGCAGCAGCATAGCATATCCCTCCCGCACGGCGGCGGGGCCACAACAGCAAGCCACAGCAGCAAGAACAAAAGCGGCAACAGCAAGAACAAAAGCAGCCGCCGCCGTGCCGATGTAATCACCTACAACTTATCACGCGCGGCGCGGGAATGTAATACCTGGCTTTCAGCGCCATCTGTCACCATCCCCCACCACCACCGCCACCACCCCTCTCTGTCTCCCGCTGACGTACACGAATAAAAAGAATAAATGAATGAATGAATGAATGAATGAATGAATGAATGAATGAATGAATGAATGAATGAATGAATGAATGAATGAATGAATGAATGAATGAATGAATGAATGAATGAATGAATGAATGAATGAATGAATGAATGAATGACAAAAATAGATCGTTTACTTCTTCAGCTTTCAGGGCCCGTCCAAGGCCAAAAGTAGGGCGAACGCGCGTAAAGATCTCGGAGAGATTTCAACGCCGTTAAGTTTCCGCAGACACACACACACAAACTCACACACACCCACGAACAGTGAGCTACACATTGCCATGCAAATTTGGTCAGGACGGGTTGTGGAGGTGGGGGGGGGGGCGGAGGGACGGCCACGGACTGTCCGACAACCGAAACGCTCTCCCGGTACTCAACTGCTGCTGGCCGACATAACAGACCACCGTAAGCTTTTCGGAGACTAGAGACCTTGAACTGTTTTTTTTTGTGATTCACATTGCGACAGGGAGCACAGCAACGTCATCGCTACGCCCCCGCAGCGGGAGATCGGCGTGCTTCCGTTTTTGTTTTCGTTTTATTTCGGAGCGGATAATGTTGAAGTTTCGGTCTTCCCGAAAGCCAAGAGAGCCACAATCTGCTCACTAGCGCAAGTACAGTCCACAGGAGGAGAGGGGAGGGAGGGGTGAGGGGTGTGAGAGGGGGGAGGGGGGGCTAGGAGTGGCAGGATAACGGGGAAGGGGGGGGGGGGGGGGGAGGCAGCCGGGAACAATACGCGTGTCAAGTCGGGACCGAGTCCCTTCTAATCAGTCTGTCGGATTCAGGCCTCTCCAACGCACGGGGCAACCATTCACACTCAGCCACACAAACACACACACACACACACACGAATACACAAAGGCGCCCACACACACACACACACACACACGTCATCATCCCCCCCCCCCCCCCTCCGTACTACTCGCATCGCATGAACTCAAAAAATGCAAAAACAAAAAGAGGATTTCGAAAGGTGAAAATGTTGCGGGGATGGGAGGATAGGGGAATAAGGGTCCTTTTTTTTTTTGCAGTGACGGTTTCCCCGAAACCGTGCTCGAGCCTGCGCGCTGCCTGGCACACGCGGCCGGCGGGCCCCGCGCCCACCACACAGCACTGCGGGTGTACGCCACGCTGTACAGACCCAAGCAAACACGCGGGACTGGCAGAAGAGGGAGCATTTATCTCCCTCCCTCCCCTGCCGCTCCGTTAAGTCTGGGACATCCGTACCTTCCGTCCGCTGCTATATAAGGGCGCGGTTTCCCTCTTCGATGTTTCGTAGGTGTGTGTGTGTGTGTGTGTGTGTGTGTGAAGGTAGGATGGGGAAAACTGGTCATAATTTATTAATCCCTGGGAGGAAAAGGAGGATGAGGAAGCAAAGGAGGTATGCCGCATAGGCATTTCCAGGGAGACTCGAGGCACGGATGAGTGGGGTGGAGGATGAATACCTCCACTTCCCGTTCTCGAGCCTCCTTATGGAGATGCCTCTTGCGCCGGCCGTCCGGCGGCGGTGGGGGGGATTCCCTGTATTCCGCGCGCCGCCTGCGCCCTCGTGCAGTCAAATGCCCGCAAGTCCGCTGCTGCTGCTGCTGCCCCCCCCCCCCCACACACACACCCTTCCAACGCGTATCGCGTATCCATCGCCCTAATTGTTGTCCCTGGCCGTATCACGTTTCGCGTGCGTGTGTGCGTGTGTGTGTGCGTGTGTGTCCGTGTGTGTGTGGCGTCATAGAGGGCGTGGCGGGGAGGGAGCCCATAGGAGAGGGGCCTGCGTCCACCGCGCTCTCCGACAGAGATCGACTCCCCCCCCCCCCCCCCCCCCCCCCCTCTCCCCGTCGTGGTGTGGCGCACACCGTAGTCTCCGACACTCTCCTGACACACAAACTTTCGACAGGATGTCAACCGTGTCAAGTGGCGGCGCTGCTGCAGCCCCATTAGCGTGCGAGCCCAGCCCCCGCAGCCCCCGCAGCCCCCGCAGCCCCCGCAGCCCCACCCCCGCGCCGGGCTCAAAGGCGACAACTTTTCGGGACCCGAATTACGTGGTGCGCGGGGCGGGCGCTGCTCGCCGTACTACTCGAAAGTCGGCGGTGACTCCGCTGCACATCCGAGGAATTAATGAGGGAAAAAAATCGGTGACGTGGGCGGGATTTGAACCTTGCGCCGCTCGCATCGGAGACGAGCGCGGTATCCACTGCGCCACCGAGCAAATCCGAACACTGAGGCCGCCCCGCGCCACTGCCAGGCTTCTGTGCAACGCCCAGCCCCCACGCACGGCCGGCGGCACGGCCCCCCCCCCCCCCACACACACACACGCACGGCGCGGGCAGCGCTGCTGGCGGCGTCCCCAACGGAGAGCCGCCCAGCCGGCCCGGGAAGCAAACTTTCATAATATGTTGGTCTGAACGTGGCCAAAGTGACACAGCGGGTGCGAGCGGGGCGCGGTGGCGGTCCATGCTGGTATGCGAGGCCGAGCAGGGGGATCGGGGGGAGGGGAACAAAGGGGAGGAAAAGTCCGCAAGGGAGGAGGAGGGGGAGGAGGAGGAGGAGGAGGAGGAGGAGGAGGAGGAGGAGACGCGACAGTGTGCGTGTGTGTAAAGAGCTCTGAAATATAAGCCACTTGCTCGCGGACGAGTCAGGCGTCGTCCTCGGCCTGCTGCCCTGCCACCGCCTCCGCCTCCGCCTCCGCCTCCGCCTCCGCCTCCGCCTCCGCCTCCGCCTCCGCCTCCGCCTCCGCCTCCGCCTCCGCCACCGCCTCCGCCTCCGCCTCCGCCTCCGCCTCCGCCTCCGCCTCCGCCTCCGCCTCCGCCTCCGCCTCCGCCTCCGCCACCGCCTCCGCCTCCGCCTCCGCCTCCGCCTCCGCCTCCGCCTCCGCCTCCGCCTCCGCCTCCGCCTCCGCCTCCGCCGTGTTGAGGCGGTGCCGCGAGGGTTCGGGCGGTGTGTGCGCTTCCGGACGGAACACAGGCGCAGACACGGAGCGCTGCTGCTGGGGAGACTTTCTTGATTCAAAAAAATTTTGCATTTCCAACTGCTAGTTTTTTTTCTCTCCCCGGCGTAACCGTAGAAACAAAGCTACGATCCACGCGGCTTGAAAATTTCCTGTTTGAAGATCGACAAGCAGCGTTCTCTGAGTGATGGATTCGAACGCGGCTGCGGTCCGCAAGCGTGATCGGGGAGGCCGCGAGGAAGCCGTGTAAGCCGTCAGGGGCTTAGAGCGACGCCGCCGTGTAAACAGGTGGCTTTGGGCCCCGCCCCGCCACGCCACGCTACGCCACGCCACGCCACGCCACGCCACGCCCCAGTCGGCGGCAGCCGCAGGTTTCCGGATCGACCTTGACCAAAAGGGAAGAGAATGGATTGGCGGGTGTACAGCGGTCCAAAGATGAAGGGGAACGGGTGGAGGTCTAGAGTGAGTGAGTGAGGGGGGCGAATGCGGCGAGCGGCCGGTGGGAGGAGAGCGAGTAGGACAGACATACGCGACGGCGGTGGCGGCGGCGGCTGCGGCGGCGGCTGCGGCGGCGGGTCCTTCCAGAGCGCCTTGCGGGGTGCCCTCGGAGCGAGCTCGCTCTAACCGCACCGAGGAGCCGCGGCGGAGAGGCGGAGGGCGTCGTCTGTGCAGCACGTGGCGTGCGCGTGTGTGCGCGTGTGTGTGTGTGTGTGTGTGTTTGGCCTACTCACACACGCAGCGAGGCGGGGAGGTGCCCCTCGGCGGCCCCCGCCCACGGCAGCCCCCCCGGCGGTGTCCCGTGCCGTGCCGCTGTATCGAAGCTCCCCGCCACACCGGCCGACCCGCGCGGAGAGCTGCTCTGTTTGCACCCCCCGAACGCCCCCGCCATCTTTTATTGCTTGCCAAGGGAAGCGGAGGTTGCAAGGCCTCCCCTCGCGGACCCCCCGCGGACCCCCCGCGGACCCCTCGCGGACCCCCCGCGGACCCCCCGCGGACCCCCCGCGGACCCCCCGCGGACCCCTCGCGGACCCCCCGCGGACCCCCCGCGGACCCCCCGCGGACCCCCCGCGGACCCCCCGCGGACCCCCCCCGCGGACCCCCCGCGGACCCTCGCGCCACTCACATCCAACCCCTTCCGTCCGCGGGAACCTTTCAGACCGCTTGCCGCGCTGCAATTAATGCCGCGCGTGCACCCTCTCGGGCCGCCAAGTACCGTGAGGCGTCGAGCTCTCTCTCTCTCTCTCTCTCTCTCTCTCCCTCTCTCTCCCTCTCTCTCTCTCTCTCTCTCCCTCTCTGCTTCTCCCCCGGACCCCCAAACTCTCTTCTAACCCTAGCCCCGTGGAGCGGTGCTCGAAATAAAAAAAAAAATCCGGAGAAAATGTCTAGCGAGCAGAACTGATCCCCCCCCCCCAAAAAAAAAAAAAAAGTTATCGGCTGCGATTCATGTGAGTGTGCATCGAGAAAGGTCCTGAGAGTTTGGGCACACCCTGCTAACCATGCAGCAGCAGCAGCCCCGGGGCGGCGACTGACCTCGGGCCCCCCCCGGCCAGGCTAGGCCAAGCTAGGCCAGCCACGGCCAGGGCCCCCCGCAGCCGACCCCATCTCTCTCTCACACGCTCTGCATTTCTCCCAACGGACCGAACTAGTTCGGCCCCATACATCATGCAGGCCGGCACCAGCCGCCGCTGCCGCCGCCCCCGCCGCCGCCCGGACGTGTGCGCCAAGCGCTGCCCCTCCCCCCCACCCCCGGCTCTCTCCTCTCCCCCCGCCTCTCCCCCTCCCGCCACTGCCGCGCCCGCTGTCCGAAACGCAGCCTTTGCAAACGAGGCACAGTGTACGGCGCCGCCAGACGGGCGGGGGACGAGGTGCGAGGCGCTCACTGCATTCCTCGAGATCCTCACCGCTTCCGTCGCATTCCTTCTTTCTCTCTCTCTATCTCTCTCTCTCTCTCTCTCGCTCTCATTTCCTTCTTCATTCTCATCCACGCCCCCCCCCCCCCCCCCCGGCCCGCCCATCCCTCTCACTCTCTCGCTCCCTCTCTCTCTCTCTCTCTCTCTCTCTCTCTCTCTCTCTCTGCGAAGGGGTTAGTTGGGCGAAATAAACAAGATGAGAAATCGCGCTGGCAAGTGGCCGTGCCGTGCCGCGCCGCGTTGCTGTAGGAGCGGGTCGGGCTCACCTCGCCCGCCCCTGCTTCTCACTGTGGCCCTCATTGTGCAGAGAAAAATGAAAACTTCCCGGTCCACGGACGCCGTCACATTTATTTCCTTCCTTTTTTTCTGTTTTTTTTCTTACACCGGTTTCCCTCCGGAATAAATTACGATCATCCCTCTCTTGGTCCAATCGGGGCGCCCCGGTCTGATGATGGGAAGGTCCGCGCAGAGAGAGATATTCAGCCGGGCCCTCTCCGAGGCGGCGCGCATGTCGCAGAGGAGGTGGTGGTGCTGTGGCCGACGCCGCTGGCCGCCGGAGTGCCTCCTCCCCTCCCTCCCATCCGCCTCCCACCCTCCCTCCCTCCCATCCGCCTCCCACCCTCCCTCCCTCCCTCCCTCCCTCCCTCACCCGGAGGAACGCGACGCCGTGTCGACGCCCTGCTTTTTCCTCCCCCGGGGAAACAGCTTCCCGCCGAGAACACCTTGAAAAGAGTTACAGTCACGACGGCGTGTGCTGTGCCCCGCTGCTGCTGCTGCTGCTGCTGCTGCCAGTCCGAGTCCCGCCTGACGCCGGCAGCGGGTTGCGGCGCGTAAAGGCGCTGCAACACCGGCGCGGGACTTAGAGGAGCTCACGTCCCTCTCTCTCTCTCTCTCTCTCTCTCTCTCTCTCACTCTCTCCCTCTTTCTTCTCATTCCTCTCTTTGTCTCTCTCCAGCGAGCGGACGCGGGAGCGAGACGCGGCTGCGACTACCTGCAGTATGTACCTACAGTGCCGAAAGGGAGAGAGTGAGAGACAGACGGAGAGAGAGAGAGAGGAAGGGAGAGAGGGAGGGAGTCAGGTTTAGCGGCCATGCCATAAATCACGCCTAAAATATGGACGTTTCATTGGAAGGGCGATTAGGAAATAGGGGTTAATTATTACTGCGAAGACAGTGCAGACGGATATGCTCTCCCCCCTCTCCCTCTCTCCCTCCCTTCCTCTTCTCCCTTCCTTTATCTCTCTTCTCGCTCGCCAGTGAGAGAGAGAGAGAGTTTGCCATTAGTCCGCCCGTCCCTCTCCCTCGCATGCAGTGTGCTGTCAGTGCTCAAGTCGCGCGACGCGCGATTGTCGTTAAAATTCATCGAGACGGCCGCATACATTTCAGGCGGCGCGTGCGTGCGACGCGTTGGGCGGGTGTCAGTCAGTCTGTCCCGCTCGCACTCCAGCGGCCGACGCCCCGCGGCCATGCGTCGTCTCCGTCCCACACCCTCCATGATGCGTGCAGCGCCGTAAAACACGGAGATAAGGCGCGGGAGAGCGAGAGGGGGAGAGAGAGGGTGGGGAGAGTGTGGTGGAAGGCGGCAGGGACAGAGAGAGAGAGAGAGAGAGAGAGAGAGAGAGAGGGAGGGAGGGAGGGAGGGAGAGAGAGAGGAAAGGAGAGGCAGACACAGAGAGAGAGAGAGGTAGGAGAGTGAGAGAGCGAGGGAGAGAAATATAGGGGGGGGGGGGGGAGAGGAAGGGGGAGAGAGATAGCGTAAGTGAAGAATGTGACAGGCTGTCAATTACCATCACGGAGCCGCCGCGCCCGCCGCCGGGTCAGCCCGCCATCCCGACCCGACGCCGACTGGGGGCGGCATGACGGCGGGGACGACGTCACCGCCGCGACGCAGGCTGCAGACACTCTCCCTCTTTATCGCACCCTCACCTCTTTATTGCATTTCCATCCCTCTTTCTTTCTCTCGCGCGCGAGCTCTTTTTTTTTTTTTTGTTTCCTCCGTCGTCGTGTGTCTATCCGACGCCCTCAGAGGTTACGAGCACCACACACGCGAGAAAGTCGATCGTTTGCGATCAAATTGTCACACACACACACAGGCTGCCGGCGATTTTGTTTTTGTTTCGTCCGATATTTTTGTTGTTTTTGTTTTACGGCCTGTTCTCAAAGCGTTCGCTCGGGAAAAAATGATCCATTGTCACTGTACCACTGCTAATCGCAGCCCGCCTGCACGGAGGAGAGGGTATAGGGTCGTCTGTGTGACAATATCGGATGGCCCCCAGCCGCGCTGCCAGCCCTGGACCGGGACGAGCAGACAGCAGGCAGGCAGACGACACGCGGCAGCTTGCCTCTGGGCGCCCCCGCGGGGGTTCCCGGCAGCCCTATGGCGCACGCCGTCAACCTGGTGCTATATGCACAATGGCAGCAGCGACTGTCTTCCTTTCTGACTCGCGTGGAATTTTCGGCGGGGGGGGGGGGGGGGGCAGAGGGCGGCACTTCCGTAGGCCGCGCCGTCTGAAGCCTGAAAGGCGGTGGGAGGCCGGAGGCCCCGACTGCTGCCGCCGCCGCCGCCTTTGATTCCTGTCTGCTGCCGCTGCTATTGCTAGTGAAGCCTTTCGGGGGGCACACAATCAGAGTTTGCCCGCAACGCGCGCACTGCCTCTGGCTGTGGGTGAGTGTGTGTGCGAGAGTGCGTGTGTGTGCGCGCGCGTGTGTGTGTGTGCTGTGTCGTCGAAACAAAAAGTGAAAACCCCCGGAGGGGTAGAGGAGGAAAGGATGAGGGGGAGGATGGTATGGCGAGAGAGGGTTCGGGGACGAGGAGCTGGGGGCTGGGCTGCGGGGGGGGGGGGGGGGGGGCAGGACACCCACAGCGTCCCGCGTGCGGGACACCTACACCACACGAGACCGATCCGATACTCATCCCTCTGCCTTCAATGACGTCAATACGTGGATTTTAAAAAAATTGAAATTGAAATCTGGGTGAGTTAAGTAACCGCATTCTCTGCTCAAAAGCAGTGAAGGTGATGGGGGGTACACAGGGAATTGTTATTTTGTGTTTCTTGATGTAGAACAAAGTCAAATTTTAATTTATTTTTTATCACATTTTTTTTAATAGTGCAAAGTCTTACAAAAATATACAGGGAGGCATGGTAGGTGGTGGGGGCGGCTTAAAAGGGCTCCGTGTGATTCATAAGGCAGTCATGGCGGCGGCCGGCCGTGTTGCCCTGACAGCGTCCGGGGGGACGCATTAAATTCACACGGCCCGCCGGCCCCGCTGCCCGCCCCGCTGCCGGCCCCGCTGCGTCGCTGCGTCGCCTGCTTCCAAATTCGCTTCAACTTGAGCGGTGCGCGCGCGGTCCCAGGCGGCCCTACATGAGCTGTTCATTCTTCTCAGAGCGAAAACTTTTAGCCGATTGGGAAGAAAACGGTACTGGGAGAGAGAGGGGGGAGGGCGGGGGGTCGGTGCGTGTGGCTGGCTGTCTCATTACCACGGCAACACTCTGTGAATAATGGATCGCTGAAAACTCAGTGAACGGCATTCAGCATCATCCAGTATTCATCACCTGGAGCAAGCGGGAGAGACAGCGGGAGGGGCGGAGGAAGAGAGAGAGAGAGAGAGAGAGAGAGAGAGAGAGAGAGAGAGAGAGAGAGAGAGTGGGAGGATAGGGAGGGGAGGGGGCCGCGGCAAGGCACTGCCCCGCTCCACTTGATTGCAAAGAAACAATAACACAGAGCGAGGGGGGGAGGGTTTTTAGCCCGCGCTACTATGCCTTACCGAAAGAAAAAATATTAGAAGGGAGGGCCTTTCGGTGTGTGTGTGTGTGTGTGTGTTGTCAGTGGCGGGGGTGGGAGGAGCCCCCTGCCCCCCTCCTCTCTCCCCCTAATTGATCTCTATACACTGTCAATAAAACATTTCGCTTTTTTTCACAATTACATAAGAAATTGTGTATTTTACATCCTGTCGATATGCCAAAGGGCACACACGTTAGCGCGCTTCATTCCGTAACACCAAATCTTCCTGTTGTCACTGTCTGTCTATCTGACGTAAATAGTGTTTTTTTTTCGTTCTTTTATTTTCAGCGGAGCTCCGGTTCATGTCAAGACTTCGCTCACTCGATGGCGTGCCGCTTCACGTGGACGGAGTGGAGCACGGCTCCAACCGCTCTCCGCCCCGCCGAAGGACCGCCGCGCCGTGTCGCCCGCACAAAGCAGCACTGGAGGTACAGCGGAGCGAAGGGGGAGTATATAAAGGAGGGGAGAGAGTGAGAGAGAGAGAGAGAGAGAGAGAGAGAGAGAGAGGGGGCAGAGAAAGAGACAGATACAGAGAAAGGGTGCAATCACGTTGGTCACCAGACGCGCGCGCGCGGGACAGGTACACGGTGGAGAGAGAGAGAGAGAGAGAGAGAGAGAGAGAGAGAGAGAGAGAGAGAAGGGAGGTGGGATAGACTGATAAGCCGACGCTTCCGCCCAATCATCGAAGTCCGCGGACTGTGTGTGTGTGTGTGCGTGTGTGTGTGTGTGCGGGCCGCATCCACAGTCCATCACCCCGTGCCGCTCCGGCTTTGCTGCTGTGGCCCCGCCCTCACTGACTGCCTGTCTGTCTCTGTAGCCCGGCAGCAGCAGCAGCAGCAGCAGCAGCAATGGGCACAGCGTGCAGTGCAGTGTAGAGTGGTATGGCCTGCCGTCGAGTCGATCGGCCGTCCCCCCGGCACCGCACAGAGCCGCCGCCGTGCCGCGACCAGGGCGCAGCAGTGCCCCCGTTGTTCTTAACTCCCCTCAAAAGAGGAAATAGAAAGCTGCTATCGCGGGGGCGGGTCACTTGCTGCTGCACTGTCGAGACCCTCATCGTATATCACTGTGCCTACGAAATTATTTTTGGGGGGATTTATTTATTTTTACACGACGAAATATTTTTACAGTGTGCGGCTGCTGCTGAGCTTCCATACGGTCCGACTCCCTGTTCCCCCCCCCCCCCCCCCGTAGCGACACGTCCCCCTCTACGAGGCGCGCGTTCCTCCCGGGGGAAAAAAATCCGAAGCCCGCGGGCAGAGCGCCTGATGGGTAGGCAGCCAGCGGCCTGTGCGTGCATGCGTGTCGTGCGGGCTGGCCTACCTTGGAGTCCGCAGGCGCCATGCGCCGCACTTCAGGGTGGAATTAGGCAGACTGCGAGAGTAGACCGAGAGAGTGCAGCGAGAATGTGACGAGAATGTGACGAGAGTGTGACGAGAGTGTGACGAGAGTGTGACGAGAGTGTGACGAGAGTGTGACAAAGTGAGAGAGCCCCGGCGGGAAAGTGCGAGTCGCGCATTTGTTGCCATGAAGCGGGCGATAAACTGACGTCGTAACCACTGTTAGTGGCCGATATGGGAGGGGGGATGTGAGCGATTCGTGCCTTTATGGATGCTCGCGCCGGCACGACACGGCGGGCACGCACACGCACACACATGCACGCACGCGCAGCTCTTTTTCCAAGGTTAAATACATAACCGTCGCCATGTTAAGGACGCTCCAAAGGCACGCAGCGGCGCCGATCGGACGAGGGTCGCCCAGACGGCGGCGGCGACAACACCGCGAGGAAACCCTCGCCGCGGTCAGAAACCTCGCCGAGTACCCTTTATACGTGTATATTCTTTTTTTAATCACAAAAAAAAAGTTGACAGGAAAACCCGCTGGCCTTCGCCAGTAGTTTGCTGCTGGGTCTGCGCTGCTGCCGCTATCCGGGGCGCGGCGCGTGCGTCCCCGGGGGTGGGGTGCCGGCCACATAGCAGAAAAAGGGAGAAATTATCCTCCGGGGCTCCCCGCCCCTGCAGGTGGCGGCCGCCGGCACGGAGTTTGATACTTCGGGCCGCCAAATCCTCCCCCCACCCCCTTCCTTCCCGCTTTCACAGCTGGCAGCCCCGCGCCGCTCCGCACCTCCTCTCCTCTCTCTCTCTCTCTTTCTCTCTCTCTCTCTCTCTCTCTCTCTCTCTCTCTCTCTGTCTCCCAAAGCGCGCGGCACAGCCATTCTCACGATATTATCCAGGGCCGCCGTCGGCGCCGCTCCGGGCCGCGGCTCCGCCGGGCTGCAGTCTTAGCGGCACCGCCTTTCATCCCCTCCTCCTCCTCCTCCTCCTCCTCCTCCTCCTCCTCCTCCTCCTCCTCCTCCTCATCTTCACGGCTAGTAATATGTCACCCAGATCGTTGCCCTTCTTGGTCTGCATCGGGGCGGCTCGGCGCCCCGTATCTGCCGGGTGCCCCTGCTGTGTAGACTTCTCCTGGCCTTGAGGTGCTGCAGGGGGCAGGGAGGGTGAGGCGTAGTGCGTCCGCCCCCCCCCCCCCCCCAGCGGCGGTCGCGTGGCGGTCGCGTGGCGGTCGCGTGCGGGGGCGTCGTGTCGCAGCGGCTATACGCGCGTGGGTAATGGAGTGGCTCAGCCGCAATTAAAGCAGGCGGGACGCGTCGTGAGGTTGGGCTCAGAAGGTTTGTCATCCGGCCCGGCTTTACACCGCCAAAAAATTAAGACAGTGGGGAAACGAAAATTTCTGACACTTAAGCAGCCGAGCAGGCGATTTTTTTTTAAATTAACGGACATATTTGGAAAGTCCAAAGTCCCGCGACGGAATGTGGTCAACTCGGGCAGCGGTTCAAGCGCCTCCCACAGCCCGCCGCGCATTAAGTGCAAAGCTTGCGGCGGGGCCAATCTCGCAACAATTTCGCAACGCTCGCGCAGATATATAATGCCGAGTATTTTGTCACGCTCGCGTGTTATTAGAAAGCCATTCACTATTTATTCCTCGACAGCTGAATGGCTGTTGGGGGAAACAATTGACTGGGGAGGAGGCCTGCGGGGTGCGGCGAGAGGGGGCGTGTCACTGCCTTGACTGCCTCCTCCTCCCCCCCCCCCCCCACTCCCTCCGGCCCCGCCCGCCCGCACGCCTCCCCCCGCCGAACAATACGGCTTGTACAGTCAGTGCCCGAGTACATTCACCGGCAAAATAACATTGACATAGTTGTCAAAACGGGGGCAAATTGGGTGACGCAAGCCGTTTCCTTTGAGACGGAACACGAGAATCGTTAATCACTGCCAGGATGGCAGACCGGCCCCGAGCGGACGGGCGGGTGATGCTGCGGACAAGGCGTCGGCGGGGAGGAAAAATATCGGTTTGGCACAGCTAATTAATAAGTCAAATTTATTTTTTAATTTTTTTTAGAGACAGCGAAAATTAAAAAAAAAATAAACTTGTCGCTTAAAAATTAAACTCGCAACCACTACTCCTTTTCTGCCCTCCCCGTCCGTGGAGCACTTTCACTTCTCGCTTGCCGCCCCTCTTTATCCCCCGCCGACGCAGCGTGTCGAGTTTTGAGCCGGTTGCCGCAAACACGCCTCTCGATTTCTCTCTTTCAAGTTGAAAGACGATACTTCTGCCCGCTGCTCCCTGAGCGGTGGCGGCGGCGGTGGTGGCTGCGGCGGTGGCGGTGGCTGCGTCGGTGGCGCCCGCGCGCACAAAGGAATGTGCAGCGTGTGCGCGGACGTGCGTACACGGCCCGCGAGGGCCCCTACGAACGCCGCGCGACTTGTGCGGGACTCAGCCACCATCATTTCGGACTCGACTCTGATTTTAAATCCCCACCAAACACACACACACACAAGCAAACGAAAAAAAATCCCTCGGCCACCACCACACCAGCAGCGGGGGGCTCGCACAGGCAGCAGAGTAGGAGGAGGGAGAGGAGGCCGAGAGAGAATGTCGTGCGATTACTACGAGTTTGTGAAAGTCGCGGAGAAGTCATTACCATAAGCAGCTCGACAGCGGCGGCGGCGGCGGAGTGACTTCGGTGCGGCCGCGCGCACAACGCGCCGCCTGTCACCGTTTTCACTCTTTATTCCGCGCGGCACTCACGCGGGACAAACCCGTCGCGGTGTCTTACAATCAGAGAAGCAGCGCGCTCAGAGAAAATGATTTGGTTGTCACAAAGAATTTTCTTTGCGTTAGCGTCCGCAACAAAATTTTGTTGCACGCACTACTTGAGATTCGGTTGACGCCAACGAAACGTCGGTTGTAACGATTTCTTATTTTTTACAAGAAGCTTGCAAACTTTTTTTTAGTGATCCTAATTTTATTTTCTTGCTGATGCAAGTAACGTTTTGTTAAACCAACTGAGTTTGCGGTACAGGGTGGAGATTAACGAATAAATTCGCTGTCACGACTAGTTATTTTTGTCCGTGCGGGGTTACGAAATTACGGAGGCGGTCAGATCTCTGCTGGGGGTCGGAGGGGGGGGGGGGGGCAGGTTACAGTGCGGCTCGCATGATAAGGGTTGCTGCTGTCCCGGGGTGCCGCCCCCCTGCGCCGCCCCTGCGCCGCCCCTGCGCTGCCCACGCGCCGCCCACGCGCCGACCACGCGCGTGCACAAGGATTCCCAGATTACGAACGGACGGAAAATGAGGAGTGGGCGGCGAGCGCCCCTCGGAAACTGCGGCCGGCAAAAGGAGCAAGGGCCGCCCCATGGAGATATCTGCGTGCCAAGACAGTATCCGGATGCGGGAGTCAGGACGTTCTGGGGTCCTGAGGCCGTAGCCGTCAGTTAGACACACGGTGAAATAATTCAATTTTTTTTAATGTTCATTTTCTGAAAAAAAAATTGCAGAAGGAAAATAGAACACCGACCTGGTAGACAAGCTGCTGCTCATTGGTGCGTGTATCCAACCATGGCTACCACAGTATCACAACCACCCCGCGGCCGTGTGGGCACGCTCGCGCACGAGACAACGCGGCACCGAACACGTCACAAAATCAGATGCCCCAAAATAAAACACAAATTTAATATTTCGATAATTTTTTTTTCTCTTATTTTCCTGAACAGACGCGGCGGGGGGTCCCTTTGCGGCGGCGTGTGGGTCCCCCGGTGGTTCCCAGCGGGTCGCGGCCGCGGTGCCGCGGCTCCTGCCAGCCCCTGTCGACGAGTCCGCGAGAGCGCGGCGGCGGCGGCGGCGGCGCCGACGGGGGGGAACGACGCGGCGGGGGCGCACTGTGCGTCCGCTGTGCGACCGCTGTGCAGGGCGGCGCGCCAGTCACTGAGCCTCCCTGCCGGGCCGGGCCGGGCCCCGCGCCCGCGGCGGGCCCCACCGCCACCGCCGCCCGGGGGGAGGGGGGAGGAAAGGGCAGCCCGCGAGGGGAGGGGGGCGCGGCTTTCTGAAGGGTGTCGGTGAGAGAGAGAGACAGAGAGAAAGGAGGGTAGGCGCGCGTAAGGGGAGAGAGAGAGAGAGAGAGAGAGAGAGGCAGTAGGCACTAGCGGCGCGCTATGCTCAGGTGGCGCCGCAAGGCATGGCGCGCTAGCAGGAAGGGGCGTGGCGCGGCCAGACGCGGGGTAGAGAAGGCGAACGTGCAGCCCGCGGGGGCGACGCCGCGGGGCTGCCAGTTCAAATCCCATCGAAAGAGAATTTTTTTCCAAAACAATATTTTGAGACAATTGATTTTGGTATTTTTAAAAAATGTCAATGATTTTTTTCCAGTAAAAAAAAAAGTACGGGTTCGGCTTGTCATGACCTCCGACTTTGGCTGACTTGCGCCTCCCCTCGGTCCGTGCAATGGCTCCGCCACGTATAAAGCCCCCCCGGCGAGAGTCCGAGCCCCATCTGCTGCTGCCGCTGCCGCTCCGCCCCGAACCGGCTAAAGTTTATCCTCGCTTTGCTTCTCCAGGGGATCGGAGGGATCCGAGACGCAGCTCTCGCGCGCTGGCGGACGGCGGCAGCGGCAGCGGCGGCGGCAGCGGCGGCGCGGGCCGGCCGGGGTGTTACTCACACAGCAGGAGCAAGGCGACTAATACCCGCACATGCGGGGAACTTCAGGAACACGGGCGGGGTGCGGAATGGAATGTCGGCCCTCTCTCTCACCCTCCCTCTCTATGTCTCTCTCTAACTCCGCCCCCCCCCCCCATCCCCTCCACCAAAAAAAAATGCCCTTGGCACGGGGGGGTGACGCGTGTCTACGAAGGTCCCCGTACAAACGTCCTGCTGAACTCCAGCCGAATGATCACAGCCATAAAATCAAACACCGAAAAGCAAACACGGGCTTTTTTCGCTCCCCTCCCGCCCCCCGCCGCTGCTCCGCTTCTCCCTCCCGAGCCGCTTCGTTTTCGCTATTCTCTTCCCTCCTGCCACCGGGGGGGGAAAGGGGGGCTGGGGCATTGCTTGCAGAAGCAAAGGAACGAAGATTGAGGGAGGGAAGCGGGGACGGCGGCAGTGAAGCGGCGGCGGCGGTGTCCCGTCCTCATACCTCCATGCTTCTTTTATTACTCGCGCTGACACGGACACCGAGAGTTCTGCTGCTGAGCGGACGGACTGCTGGACCACTTTTTATCCTCCTCTTTTTCTTCTTCTTCTTCTTTTTTTTCGACCTCTTGCTTCGCCAGGCCTTACCTTCTCTCTCGCTCTCTGTCTCCATGTCTGCCCTGCCCCCCCCCCCATCAATTCTCTCCGTCTCTCTTCACTCGCTCGCCACCCCTCGCCCCCCACGCCCTCCTGCCCTGTGGCAGTGTGGTGATTGCCTAGTTGAACTGGTTACCCACAGTGCCCCTCTAGGATCGGGAGCCGGGAGCGGCCGGTCGCCAGGTAGCCAGCACGCCCACCCCGCTCCCCTTCCCACCCCCACCCACCTGCCACGCCTTGCGGCTATATAGCGTCGCCCTAAAACCGTTTCGTGGATCAGAGTGCCTTGGGTGCGCTCCAAGGATGCCCGTTTCGCGTTTTTGTTTTGTTTCATTCGATTCCTGCCCCCCCCCTCTAGCCCCTCTCCCCTCCTCTCTTTCTCTCTCTCACTCTGTCTCTGTCTCTCTCCCGCATCGCTCTGCCTCTGTCTCTCTCTCTCTACGACGAGAACAGGCCCGATAGCGGCTGAGTGAGTGACTGAGTGCGCACTGCCCCGCTCTCCGCTCGCGGTCAAACATCTCGGGACGACGCAACGAGAGGGAAGGGAGGGGGACGACGAGGCCAAAGGGCAAAAAAAAAAAAAAAACTAGTTTCAGTCGCAGTGTGGCCCTGGAGGCGGCGCCGCGTCGGGCGTCGTGGGCTGCAGCGCCGCCAACGAGGCCCCCAGGCCGTGAGCAGGGTCCGCGGCCGCGGCTGAGGGAGGACGCGGAAGCGGCTGAGCGCGCCGCTCAGCACCAAGGCTGCCCGATCGGGGGGGAGATCAGGACGAGAGGGGAGGGGGCTCCGCTGGGCACAATATTTGTACTGCAGTATGCGGGAGATTCTAGGGGGACGCCGTAAGACCACCCTTGGAGCGCGAACTAGCGCAGTGTGTGTGTGTGTGTGTGTGTGTGTGTGTGTGCTTCTTGGTTCCGCGAAAGAGTGAGTGAGGGTCGTTGGAGAGAGAGAGAGAGAGAGAGAGAGAGAGAGAGAGAGAGACGTGCTGCCACGCTCGCCTCGTCTCGTTCCACTCTCCACTTCTAAGCCTTTAGTAATTAACCTCCCTTTCTCCCTTTCTCTCTCTCTCTCTCTCTCTCTCTCTCTCTCGCTGTCTCTCTCTCTCTCCTCCTCCTCCCCCTCCCCCACCCGTTTCTTGGCAGTGTATCACTTTTGACGGGGAGGGATCTTGACTTAAAACTTGGAGGGGAACAATCTTTGCTCGCGCGCGCGGCGCCCGCACCCGCCGCACCCGCCGCCGCCGCCCCCCGAGCGCGAAAGCGACGGCGGTGACGGCGGCTATAGGCAGGTCCGGGCAGCGGCGGCGGCGGCGGCGGCGGCGGCGGCGGTACCGCCACAACTTCCACCGCCGCCGTCACCAGGAACCCTCTGTGCGTGCAGCCGCTACGACCCCCTCCTCCTCTTTCCTCTTTCCCCCCCTCACCGCCGACAAGTCCGTTCCCTTGCTCTACGAGCCGCGGCCCGCCCGGCCCCAGGCCCCGACCTCTTTGAGTAGCAGTGGCGGCGGCGACTCGCTGGTACGGCCACCGCTGCCGCCGCCGCCCCCGCCGCCTCCGCCTCCGCCGCCGCCGCCTCCGCCGCCCCGCCTCCCGCGCTCTGACTTTGGTGAGAAGCCACGTCCCCATGTACTGCTACTCTGCCCGAAAGAAAAAGTTGTTGGGCCGCGCGCGCGGCGCTGTTTAAATTTTCATCGGGCCGGAAATGTGGACGGACGCGGTGCGGCGGACAAAATTATCATTTTGCGAGGGCGGACTGTACGCCGCCGCCGCCACCGCGGCCGCCGCAGTGCGGGGGTCCTGCCTGCCCTGCTGCCAGCGTGCTAGAATAAATGATGCCCGAGGTACAGTCTGAGTCAAAAGAGGGGGAGGGGGGAGAGAGAGGGGGAGGGGTCCAGCTGACCGCAGGGGGGATCGGAAATAGAACGCTTGCGCTCGGCAGCGGGGAGCCCCCGCGGCCCCGCGGCCCCGCCCCGCGCACACCGAGCACCGCCGCCGTGCGGGGCCCCGCTGGCGCTGCTGGCGGCGGCGCGCGCGCGCGCTCGGCCACGCCTACCTGAATGTGAATCTGTATGTGCGCTCGGCTCCCCCGGTCCGCCGCCATCTACCCGCACCGCCGCCGCCGCTGCTGCTGCTGCTGCTGCTGCTGCAGCGATTTTCGTCGCGGCGCGGGCAGCAAACGTGAAGAGCGCCCTCCGCGACAAGCAGACCGTGCTCAAGCGGGCGGTGTCGCCGCCGGGACAGGACCAGGAAACCCGCGCGCGTGGTGGTACGGGGGGGGGGGGGGAGGGAGGAGGGCGCGTGGAAGACCGTGCGTCGTGGGAGCGCGAGAGAGGGAGAGAGAGAGAGAGAAAGAAAGAGAGAGAGAGAGGGGCCGTCTTACACGTTCTGCGAGCAGCGGCGGCGGCGGCGGCGGGGGAGCGCCTGGCGGGTAGGCCGCAACTCCGTCGCGGCGCGCACGGGTGCGTGTGGGTTTGCCTACCCTGCGATGCGCAGGCGCCTCCCCCTCCTCCGGGATATGGGAGTATACGTCAGGACAAGGCGCTGTTTTGACGCGTCCGCGTTGAGGATGTAATTCGAGCCCCGGAGCAGCAGGGGGGATCGGTAGCGGGGGCTCAGTTCCCGCACAAAAGCCGCGGCCGGCCGACACACCAATTTATTTCAACGCCAATTTCATCCCTCCACCGCCGCGGCTGACGCCTTAACCGAAATGAAACAAAGTAGCTGCGTTCCTCTCTCCTTCCCTTGCTCTATCTCTCTCTGCCTCTCTCTCTCTCTCTCTGCCTCAGAGAAACCAGAGGCTGTCCCAAATGTATTTTCACCACCAAGGAAAAAGCAAGTTACATTTTCACCTAGGAAGAAGCAACAACAATTGTTCTGGCCAGTATTGCATCGCCCAAGAGAAAGTTACGAATGGAACCATGTAAGACACCAGAAATTCCTATCTGTCTTGCTATTTTTAGTATTATTGTCATTTTATGTATAATTTGTCTTCTTCTCTCTCGCCCCTCTTTGTGTTGGAATGTGTCATAGGAAGGGCCAAGTCCAGAAAGATCCGCCCCACCGTGTACTACAGTCTGCCAGCAGCAGCCCAGACAGCCCGCGAAGACGAACGAGACATGTTAGGTGAAACACCAGCAGGCGGCGGCGTGGCGGCGGCGCGCGAGGCCTGCCGCGGGATTCTGAAAGAGCTAGGCGGAAAAGCCGGCAGCCAGCACGGGCTGATTCCGAACGACGTCTTCTCGGACCTCTCTCTCTCTCTCTCTCTCTCTCTCTCTCTCTCTCTCTCTCTCTCTCGCTCTCTTGTGGAGCTCTACATGAGTGCGACAGAGGTGGCGGTACAAAAGGAGCAGTGTTCGGACCAGGCGGCGCGGTGAGAGGCGTTCATTGTGCCGCGGTCATGCAAGGCCGTGCCGCTGGAGTCCTGGCTGCGTCCCGGGCAGGGGGAGGGAGAGAGAGAGGGAGAGAGAGAGAGAGAGAGAGAGAGAGAGAGAGAGAGAGAGAGAGAGAGAGAGAGGGAATCGATCCCGGTGTGTCCGCCGCAGCGAAGCCCGCCGCTCGCCCTGGCGGTGCGATGGCAGAGATAGTCACAGAACCCTGCGCCGCCGCCGCTGCCGCCGCCACGCACCGCCTTCCAGATGTCTCCCCGCAGAGCCGTTCGCCGAGTGAAGCGGCGAGAGAGCGTCGCAGAGGGATTGTGTCGTGTGGTGTCCGCAAGGCGGTGACTGCGGTGACCGAACCGCAGCCGTGCGTAACAACGTCCTGCCAAGTTCCAGCGCCGGAAGAACATGAGATCTGATTTTGGATTGATTTGATTTTTATCCCCAGTTGGCACAAAGAGACTAATAAGGCCCACGAGAGTACCAAATCGTGAAATGTAAAACAGCTACACTTCACTTCACTTCATTCAATACGAAAGATAGAGAGCGAGAGAGAGAGAAGAATGCGACAGCCAGTGGGAGCGAAAGAAGTGGAATTTCAACCTGAGCCATAAATAAACGATGTCGGTATTGCAAATGCTCGGGGTCTTCGTTACGCGAGAATGTCGAAATGCCGAGAGAGAGAGAGAGAGAGAGAGAGAGAGAGAGAGAGAGAGAGAGAGATAGAGAGAGAGAGAGAGAATGCCCTTCATTAACCTGCCTCTGTCTTCTGCTCGCCCCGCAGCGCCGATCCCGTTCGGGATTTGAGTCTATATTGACACACATTTTTGCAGGAGGATTCCGCGCGACGCCGGTGCCTTTCGAGAGTCAGGCAGAGAGAGGGAGAGGGAGAGAGAGAGAGAGAGAGAGAGCGAGAGAGAGAGAGAGAGAGAGCCCGCGCCGCGACGCCGCGTGGCTGTAACGCGGCGAAGCTGAGGGGGCGGTGAGTCAATAATGACGAGGGCGGTGCCAGGCGGGCGGTGTGCAAACGGGCTGCGATTACTGCAAGGCCGAGGGAATCTCTTTCTCTCTTCCTCACTCCTACTCTCTCCCTCTCTGCATCCCTCTCTCTCTCTCTCTCTCTCTCTCTCTCTCAGAAATAAGCGGCGGGTAAATTCATCATCTTTGCGGTGGGTTTGACGGTAGAGGCACGACGATAAGTAATGCCCCTCTGGTCTCGCGGGCTGCACACGCTGTGCCCCACACATTTTCAGAAGGCGCCGCTCGCTCCGAGTGGATTACCACTCTGCGGGTAAGCCGCGATTCGCCGACCGGATTCCCGTGCCAAAAGCGGCGCGGTAAAATTGATATTAATTTGGCGAGACCGTTCGGTCGTTAGTGAGTGCGGGGACAGGCGGTCCGTCGGTCGGTCGGTCGCGCGCTGGTTTTTAGTTTCCCGAACTCGGCCGCTAACTGGGCTGCCCCCGGGACACCCCCCCCCCCTCGCCCCCGCCGCGGGGCCCCCAGCGGGGCCCATCGGTCAGTGGGGCGCCGGGGGCCGCCGGGGGCGCCGCGGCGACGCGCCTCCACTAACGGGACGTGTGAACGCACACTGTGTGTGTGTGTACAGGATAAGGGCGCTGAATTTCGCAAATGCCCACTCCCCTCCGTCTCTCTCTCCCCCCTCCCCCCCTATCTCTCTCTTTCTCTTACTCTCTCTCTCTCTCTTGCACACTCACACGCACGCGCACGCTCTGAACACACACATCATGAGTCTCATGCACACATCGTCGTCTCCCTGGGTGAAGCCACTTGCGAGTATTTCCCTCGAGTGCGTGCGCGCCCCCCATTGTCTGGGGAGAGGGAAAGAGACGGAAAATTACCACTCCGCCAGGGGGGGGGAGGGGGGCAGTTGAAGGAGACAGACAGAGGCAGGGTATGTGTGTGTGTGTGAGGGAAACGAGAGAGAGAGAGAGAGAGAGAGAGAGAGAGAGAGAGAGGGAAGGAAGATGGCGGGGGGCCGAGGTCCCAGAGGATTCACCAGCGGGCACTACCGGAACGACCACTTGATAGGCCTGCGCTGGGACTATTCGTAACCCATCGTACATAAACACTTCTTTTTATTGTTGTTATTTTTTTATTATTTGTTTTTGTTGTTGTTTGCTGCTATTGTGCGTGCCATCATTGTGGGGTCCATCTGGCAATAACTGCCGACCGTTCAGCTGTCGCTGTAGACAACACGCACTGCACCGCCGCTAGGCCCTGCTAGATAATTATTATCATGTTGCTGTTTTTTTTTTTAGTTTAAATCGGAACTGTGCCCGCTATGGAGCCCGTGCTCGCGCCCGCTCAGATGTTACCCCCCCCCCTCCCCCCCCTCTCCCCCCCCCCCCCCCCCATCCCGCCCCTGAAACTAAACAAGGCGACACGACGCGGCGGCCGACGCCCCGCGACGCTCCCAGGAATAAGAAGTGGCTCGCTATCTCTCTCTCTCTCTCTCTCTCTCTCTCTCTCTCTCTCTCTCTCTCTCTCTTTCTCTTTCGTGTCCCCTAAATTCCCCACTCCATCCCCCCCCGCAGCAGTGTCGTAAGAGATGAAGACCATTTGCATTTATAACCTAGTTTGTCACTGGATGCGGAGGCGGCGGCGGCGGCGACGGCCGCGGAGGCGGCCGCGACGAATCGAAACCGTTGCCTACGTGATTCAATTACCTCGACCGCCGCTCGCCGGCTGGATGTGAGTCCGAATGTGGGTCTCGATAAATAATGTCGGTAATGGCGGTGGTTAAGAGAGAGAGGGAGAGAGAGAGAGAGAGAGAGAGAGAGAGAGAGAGAGAGAGAGAGAGAGCGGTGGTTGTGCAGCTGGCCGCATTAGTGTCCGGGGCCGTCGTCCAACCGCTATTAAGCGGGGACCCACCCTCCCTCTCTACTCTTTCTTCTCTTCCCTCTTTCTCTCAAGGAGTGTGAAACAAGCGATTTATTTACTCGAGTTACCTAATTCATTGTCTCTCCGCGCGGCCCGTTTCTTCTTTTTTTTCTCCTTCTTTTTTCCTTTTTTTTTTTTTGTCAACTGTGCCAGTGGGGACGCCTGGACTCCGCCGCTCGGCGTGTGGACTCAACAGTTATGAAGGAGACACCGGAACGCGCTCGCCCTCTCACAATTATGAATGCAAATTATTCTTGGGGAACGCCGCAAGCGAGAGGGAACGAGGCAGGGAGGGGGCGAGAGAGAGAGACAGAGAGAGAGAGAGACGGGAAGAAAATCAAAGGAGACGACGAAAAAGAGGCGTTTACCCAGGCTTGGGCCGAGTGGCCAGGCAACCCTGCTGCGCTTCGCCACGATTCCAGTCGGCAATAAAACATCACAGCACGACTTACGTGTAGGTGGTAGGCGACAGGGGTCTGTCTCGTCGTCCGGAGCGTTTGATAGAAACCGACGATCGGATTTGACCTGATGGGGAAGTAGGTGTGAAGGTTTTAGAAGGGTGACACGAGGGTTGTTTCGCAGTTTCAAGCCTCTCTGGACTGTGCGATTTTCGCTTGATTTCCGCAACCCTCTGGCCCAGCAATTTCTTGTCGCACAAGATGCGCAAGCCGTGTGATGTAATTTTTTTTTAAAGGTCTTGATAACAAAAAAAAATCCCATCCGCTATCCTACCATTTTGACCTTTTGGCCTACAAGTGTCGGTGTGGGGCGCGGCAGCAACGCGACAGCCTCGCCTCGTGCCGAGGTGTGGCTGAGATAGTGCCCCCTCCTGGCCGCGGGGGGCGCCGCGGGGGGCCGCGGGGGGCCGCGGGGGGCCAGACCAGCACGGTGATGACATTGTCGTCAATCGCGACGACCCCCTCGGGACCCGCGCGCGGGACATTGCAGCCCCGGCCGTCCCCGCCGGCCCCCGCCCACCACTCGCCCGCGGCCATTCCCGCCACCCCCTCTGCGTAACGGCCCCCGGCGCGCCACCGCCGCTGCCGACGCCGCCGCCGCCGCTGCCGCCGCCGCTAGCCGGATGTCCTGGACGGCCGCTACCTGACGCCCGCGGCCCCCCGGCCCCAAATCCAGCCCCATCCTCCCCCACCTATCCGCCCTGCCCCGCCCGCCTACCTGCATATCGGGGCCAAGCCGAGCCCGGCAACACGGGCGGCATTCGCCGTTACATCTAAATAAGTCAATATACGGATTCTACTTTTATTTTTCCTGATGAAACGTAAAAAATGAAGTGAACCTGCTAAATCCGTCATGAGAGTCCCCGAGAGCTCCCCCCGACCTCTCCTTTCCCCTTCTCTCTCTCTCTTCTCTCCCTCGCTCCCGCTGTCTCTGTCCCTCTCCGGGGAGGGAGCCGTGGCGCGGCCCCTCGGGGAGGGATGCGCGGCAGTGCGTGGCGGCTGCGGCGGCGGCCCCGCCCAAACGCCCCACGCACACGCCACACCGCGCGCGCGCGCCCTATTTTCGTTTTTATTAATATTCCGCTCCTCCCCGCCCGCGATGCGGGCCGCGTCCGTCCGTCCGCGTGAGTCGGGGGGCCGAAGCGCTGCCGGTGGCGCCGCGCCGCTCCCGGACGTGTGCCCGCTCGGGTCCAGGGCGGCGGGCGAGCGGTCCCGTCCTGCCGGGGATCCTGCGGGACCCTCCCCTCCCCGCCCCCGTTATCCATCTGGATACGCAGATACAGGCAGCGGCACCCGGGTGCCGTCGGGCCCCGGAGGCCAGAGGGACCGGCGGCGGGGATGAGGGGGGGGGGAGTATTTGGGACACCACACACCAACGGACGGCGGCGGCGGCGGCGGCGGGGGCGCGCACCAGAACCCCGCACCTCGCCGACGGCGACCGTGACGGTTATACCTGACCGCGCGGTACGCGACGGCGCGCGGGTCGCGGGTCCCCCGGCCCGGATCCGGGGGCAGAGCGCATAGCCGGGCGCAGAGCGGAGCAGAGCCGTCTGTATCCTGCGTTAATGAAGACCCGGCAGCGCTGCCAGCGCATAGCGCGGCCCGGCCGGGGCCAGCCGGGCCAGCCATGGAGATAGCCGGACAGCAGCGGAGCGGACCGCAGACCTCGCAGCCGCCCAGCCGCCAACGCAGATTTAGTTACCCCTTACAGATGAAATGCCATGGGGTAGAGAGGGAGAGAGAAGAGAGAGGGAGCGAGAGGGGGAGAGAAGGATCCGAATTCTATCGATTTCAACGTTGGCCGTGACACAAAAAAAAAATTAATTGATCAGATAAAATTATTAGTTGTTTTACGCTGCAGTATGGCGTGCGTGGAATTGTAGTACCCAGCTCGTCCACTGTGATTTGTGACGCTTCTGACCTCGATTCGCCTCGATCCCTGTTATTTTAGCTGGATAATTTTTTTTAACGTTCGTTTTTCGATGTAGGTCGACGAGTGAGAGAGACAGCCAGTGTTTCCGAGACGACGGCAGGCCGAGCCCCGCAGGCCGCAACCCCCGGCCAACACTTGGGTTATTTAACGTTTTCCTTATTGTAATTGGACTCATACTTCATGAATGGTCTCTGCGGTGTTGGGGGCCGTTAACGGGGTGGGACGGGCAACTTGGGGGAAGTGAGAGGCAGAGAGAGCGAGGGGGGGGGGGGCAAGGCTGAGAGAGAGATAGAGAGTGGGTGAGTGAGAGAGAGAGAGAGAGAGAGAGAGAGAAGGGGGCATGACACGGGCGTCGCCATGCCTCGCTATGCTTCCTCCCCGTCCCTGGAGCCACATTTGCAGCGGACGTGCGGGCACTCCATTATTTTTAAGCATTAATTGCGACAAGAATTTTCATCACTGCGGCCAAAAGGGGTGTGGCGGAGGTGGTTGGGGATGGGTGGGGGGGGGGGGGAGGGCACTACGACACACCTCTCTCTCTCTCTCTCTCTCTCTATCCCTCGTACACACGCGCACGGAACACGGCACCGCCCAGCGCCCGACTAGATGAAGCTCTGTCGCAGAGATAGCGGCACGACTTGCTCGCTACTTATCTCCCCACTCGAGGCTCCCCGTCCTCCCCGCTTCCTGCCCACTCACGTCCCTCCCAGACAGATACGCCCCCCCCCTCCGCCCCGCACTGTGCGGGAGGGGCGTAGCACTCTCTTTGAACATTCAGAGTACACGCCGGCGGTATTCAAATTCACCAACACCCACCCGTATCATCGGCAACTGGCTGTCAAAATATGTGCTGTGTTGAGGCGGCCGCGGGAACGGTACCGCAGAGCGCACGAGCGATAGGGTGGTTAGGTAGCGCAGTGGGACAGCGGCCAGTCCGGTAAGCCGTTGCGGGGTTCGATTCCCGTCGGTAACGTTTGTGTTTTCGTCATTTCTCGGTTCAAAGAACCACACACTCTCTCCCTTTTCAACTTGAGAATCTCAAAAGTGATATTTTTTTTCGGAATCGGAGGGGGGGGAGTTGTGTATGTCAGTAGGCTTGAAGGCACATAGTTGCTGCTACCGTGCTTTTCGAGCGGGGGTTCGGCGGCGTATGGGAGAGGAAACTGGAGGAAAGCCACACCGCTAGAGGAGAGGAGAGTCGACCTCTCTATGGGGCCAAGGCGGTCGTCCGAGGGGGCGGTCTCCGGCGGCCGGTGGCGACGGCGCCTGTCGCGTGGCCGCCGCGTGGCCGCCGCGTGGCAGTCACGTGGCCGCGACGCGTGCCCCGGAAGCAGCGCCGGACGCGGCCCCGCTGCTCCGCTTTGGCCACTGGCCCGTGCGGTTCCGTGTCGACGCGGCCGCCGACCGAGGCAGCCAGCCGGGCTAGTGGACCGTGAGCCGCCAGCTCGTGCGGACACACCCGCCCGTCTGTCTGTCTGTCTGTCTAGCCGTGCCTCACAATCCGCAGTATTATTTTTATCACACTATTTTGATTGCGATTTTTTTTTTTTGCGCGCGCGCGTGTGTGTTATGTGTTATATCGGCCGGCAGTGTGGCGCACGGACGAGTGAGTGTGTGTGTGTGTGTGAGTGAGTGGCCGGCAGCCGGCGGGGCCGCCTGTGGACAGCAGGGTAGGCAGCCCGGCGGGCACTCGCGGCGTGCGGGCCGGCCTACCCCGCACTCGGCGGGGGTCGGGCCAGCTCCTCGTCAGGGACAGTGAGGGAAGCGCAGCGCTGGGCTGATGGGGAGGGGAGGAGGAGGGGAGGGGAGGACGGGACGGGACAGAGGGACGGGAGGGGGAGGGGGAGGGGGCAGAGGGACGGGAGGGGGAGGGGACGCGCCCAGACGATCGGTCATAACGGCCGTGTTCATAGGGCTCTGGGCGACAATTGAGCTTGACGCGGAACATCAGCGCACCACACACACACACACGAACACACGGAACACGACTGCTCGTATCTTTCTCTGTCTGTCTCTCCCTCTCATCTCTCTCACTCCTGCTTTCTCAAAGAGGGTGCCCGACGACTTGGTTACATGCATACAGACAACCCTGGCTGAGGGAATGCTCCCCGCCTTGCTGTACGATATCAGTCCCGTGAACACGATATAGGATAGCCGCGCACCGCGGGGTATTTATGAGGTTTACTTAATATTTTTCCCCGTGGTTTCCGTACGGTCCAGGCACTAGCGCTAGAAATTTGTTTTGTCGTGGGAGTGGGAAAGAGTTAAAGAGAGATACAGAGAGTCAGAGAGGAGGGACAGAAAGAGAGAAAGAGAGAGAGATAAATCGGAAAAAGGAGGGCAGGAAGATAAAGCCGTCGAGTTGCAGAGAAAGGGAGGCAGCCCAGAGAAGGGAGGAAGGGGAGAACACGTGGCCGTTGGGCGTCTCACTCAGTCACACACTCGGCCCGGTGTCGCAAGGAGCTGGAGTGGCCTGAGAGCCGGGACGGAGCGGGCTGGAGGCAGCAGAGCTGGCCGGGCGGGCGGGGCGGCCACTCCCAACTCTCCGGCGGGCGGCGGCGGCTCGTACAACCAAGCCGATACGGCCCAGACCAATGGAGTGCGGCCCATAGAAAGGCCTTCGCGTCGAAGAAGGCCAGAAGGGAAGAGGGAGAGAGAGAGAGAAAGAGTGCACGTGGCTCTGCAACCAAGAGAGAGAGAGAGAGAGAGACGGAGTGTGGCAGCTGCAGGGACAGGGTGGACAGAAGCGTGAGGTGGCGTTAAGTGAGCGCACGGCGGGCCGTAGTCCGGGGCCACAGGAGGGGCGGGCGGCGAGGCGCGTCGGTCCGTCGGGCCCTCGGTTTTCATCCTTCAACCTCTTCAGGCCGGGCTTCCTAACGACTCGAGATCGCGGCGTATGGCTTTGCTGAGCGCTGCTTCACTCGACCCTTTCGCCGCCGTCCGCATCCATCTCTCTCACTCTCTCTTTCTCTCACTCGCTCTCTCTCTCCCCCCCCCCCCTCTCTCTCTCTCTCTCATCATCACCCGCCTTCCCTTATTCTTGATCACACTTGGTTCCGCGGCACCCCCTCTCCTATTTATTCTCATTCCCCCCTCCCCCCCCATTCACTCCTCCTTTCCATCTTCCACCCCATCCGTCACGCCCCCTCTTCGCCCCCGTTTCTCCCACCCGTCATCACCATCATGGGGCTGTTGGTAGCGGCCAGCAGCTACCCGACGACGACGACGACGCCGGCAAGGCCTCGGGGGCTGTCGTCCTCCCCTCTCCCCCGGCAGGGCTTTTGCCTACCGGGCCGGGCGGGGCGCCGGCGGCTCGCCGTCTCCAGCACGCCCCGGCCGCCTCCAGCCGCCTCCAGCCGCCTCCAGCCGCCTCCAGTCTTCTCCAGCCGCGCTGCGCGTCCCAAGACGTGGCCGGGTTACCCCAGCGGGGCCCCCCGGGGCTCACCGAGGAGGATTACTACCGAGCTTATTGGCAGGCAGGGTCTGCGGGCCAGGCTCTGTCATACTGTAAAGGAGGCCACCGCTGCCGCCGCCGCCGCCGCTGCCTCGGCGCACCGCTTATTTGCAGCACCGAAAAAGATTTATATTGTTTTATTTCCCTTATTTGCTAAGAGTCAGCATCAAGGACGCTCACAGGGTGGTCAAGGCTGGCCCCGGCGTCAACCCTCGGGGCTGGCCGAGCAGGGGCTGTTGCCGGCGGGCACGGCGGGGCTCGGCGGGGCAGGCCGTCGGGACAGGCAGGATATGAGGCGGAGCGGAGCGGAGCGGGGCGGGCAGCGGGCAGCGGGCAGCGGCCAGCGGCCACGGCGTGTAGCGTGTCGCGTGCAGCGGCCACCTCATCCCCGCATCCCGCCCTCGGACTCCGCCCTGCCGTCCGCGCCGCCGCCGCCGCCGCCGCCGCCCCCTTTTTTTCCGCCGCCGCGTCGTCGGTGTATTTGTCCCCCCCCCCCTCTCCGCTCGTCTCTTTTTCCAAATGTTTGGCTGATTGCTTGTCGTCTGTTTGTTCTTCCGCTAGACTGTTTGACAGCAGCCTTGCTGCTCCTCGGTCCGTTTTGTCACTGCTAGTAGTCTCCCCGAGTAAGGAATAAGTAAATCTCCCTCTCTCTCCCTCCCTGTTCACATCTCTCCGTCCCCCTCCCTCGCAGGCCGCCCTCCCATCTCCCTCTCTCTCTCTCTCTCTTGCGTCTCGCTCCCGCACAGCGCGCGGCCCCTTGCTGCGGGACTCATGACCCGTGGCAAGGCCGGCCACAGAGGGGAGTCGCGGCCCGAGAGAGCCATCAACACTCCCAACAGCTCCGTGTCGAACGGCAATCCCAACTGCAGGAGGACGGCCGCGCCGCACGCACGCGCTGCTCACACGGGAAAAAAAACTTCGCTCTAAAATAATTTCGCAACGAGTTTATAACTCTTTTTTTTCCCCTTCTGACTTTTTCTGCTGACTATGAGATTTTTGGGATGACGTTCGTTGACGCAGTGTTTTTGAAAGTCCCCGCCACAGCGGGGAGGGCGGTGGAGTTGACTTGAGCAGGGGTGGCGGTGGCGGCGGTGCCCTTGAAGTGGGGCAGGGCGGTGGCCGGCGGGCGGGCCGGCGGTGCCGAGGCAGACGCAGGGGCTTCTGGGTAATGCGCCCCGCCTACGGGCCCCCGCCGTCCCGGGCCCACATCTTACAAGGAAAGCAAGATAAATTCTCGGGATGATATTGTTCACGACCGCGCCCGGCTAGGCGGCGGCGGCTGCAGCAGCGGTGGTAGCTGTGTCGGCGGTCGCAGTGGTAGCAACAGCAGCATAGCCGACTCGAAGCCGGACGCATCTTATACATAATAGAACGGGTATAAGAATGCAAGTCACCCGAAGACGGGAGGGGATGGGGGGGGGGGATCTACTCGGCGTGGCCGGCTTCGGGCATACCCCTCGCTGCAGGAACAGTCCGCCGCCCCCCACGCCGAGCAGCCTAATAGACAACA